>JASAOG010000199.1:660000-1260000 GCA_030265305.1 Biomphalaria pfeifferi | reverse complement strand
AGAGACAAACAAAGTGTGAGAGAGAGACAAAGTGAGAGAGAGAGACAAACAAAGTGTGAGAGCGAGACAAACAAAGTGTGAGAGAGAGACAAACAAAGTGTGAAAGAGAGACAAACAAAGTGTGAGAGAGAGACAAACAAAGTGTAAGAGTGACGAAGTGTGAGAGAGAGACAAACAAAGTGTAAGAAAGAGACAAACAAAGTGTGTGTGAGAGAAACAAAATGTGTGAGAGAGACAAAGTGTGAGAGAGAGAGAGACAAGGTGTGGGAGAGAGACAAACAAAGTGTGAGAGAGAGACAAAGTGTGAAAAAGAGAAACAAACAAAGTGTGAGAGAGAAACAAAGTGTGAGAGAGAAAAAAAACAAAGTGTGAGAGAGAGAAAAACAAAGTGTCAGAAACAGGCAAAGTGTGACAGAGACAAAGTATGAGAGAGAGAAAAAGTGTGAGAGAGAGAGAAACAAAGTATCAGAAAGAGGCAAAGTGTCAGAGAGAGACGAAGTGTGAGAGAGAGACAAACAAAGTGTGAGAGAGAGACAAAGTGTGAGAGAGAGACAAAAAAAGTGTGAGAGACAAACAAAGTGTGAGAGAGAGACAAAGTGTGAGAGAGAGACAAAAAAATTGTGAGAGAGAGACAAAGTGTGAGAGAGAGACAAACAAAGTATGAGAGAGAGACAAACAAAGTGTGAGAGAGAGACAAAGTGTGAGAGAGAGACAAAGTGTGAGAGAGAGACAAACAAAGTGAAAGAGAGAGACAAACAAAGTGTGAGAGAGAGACAAACAAAGTGTGAGAAAGAGACAAACAAAGTGTGAGAGAGAGACAAAGTGTGAGAGAGAGACAAACAAAGTGTGAGAGACAAACAAAGTGTGAGAGAGAGACAAAGTGTGAGAGAGAGACAAACAAAGTGAGAGAGAGAGACAAACAAAAAATTAGAGAGAGAAACAAAGTGTGAGAGAGAGACAAACAAAGTGTGAGAGCGAGACAAACAAAGTGTGAGAGAGAGACGAATTGTGAGAGAGAGACAAATTGTGAGAGAGAGACAAAGTGTGAGAGAGAGACAAAGTGTGAGCGAGAGACAAACAAAGTGTGAGAGAGAGACAAACAAAGTGTGAGAGAGAGACAAACAAAGTGTGAGAGAGAGACAAAGTGTGAGAGAGAGAAACAAATTATGAGAGAGAGAAACAAAGTGTGAGAGAGAGACAAACAAAGTGTGAGAGAGAGACAAACAAAGTGTGAGAGAGAGACAAACAAAGTGTGAAAGCGAGACAAACAAAGTGTGAAAGAGAGACAAAGTTCGAGAGAGCGACAAACAAAGTGTGAGAGAGAGACAAACAAAGTGTGAGAGAGAGACAAACAAAGTGTGAGAGAGAGACAAAGTGTGAGAGAGAGACAAAGTGTGAGAGAGAGACAAAGTGTGAGAGAGAGACAAACAAAGTTTGAGAGAGAGATAAATTCTGTGAGAGAGACAAATTTTGTGAGAGAGACAAACAAAGTGTGAGAGAGAGACAAAGTGTGTGAGAGAGACAAACAAAGTGTGAGAGAGAGACAAACAAAGTGTGAGAGAGAGACAAAGTGTGTGAGAGAGACAAACAAAGTGTGAGAGAGAGACAAAGTGTGAGAGAGAGACAAACAAAGGGTGAGAGAGAGACAAACAAAGTGTGATAGAGAGATAAACAAAGTGTGAGAGAGAGACAAACAAAGTGTGAGAGAGAGACAAACAAAGTGTGTGAGAGAGACAAACAAAGTGTGAGAGAGAGACAAAGTGTGAGAGAGAGACAAAGTGTGAGAGAGAGACAAAGTGTGTGAGAGAGAGACAAACAAAGTGTGAGAGAGAGATAAACAAAGTGTGAGAGAGAGACAAACAAAGTGTGAGAGAGAGACAAACAAAGTGTGTGAGAGAGACAAACAAAGTGTGAGAGAGAGACAAAGTGTGAGAGAGAGACAAAGTGTGTGAGAGAGACAGGGTGAGTGAGAGAATGCCAAAGTGAGAGAAAAATAGAGACAGTGATAGACAGTGGATTTTAAATATAAATAAAGGAAATGATGCTAATCAAAGAACAAAGTTACAAAGACAGTTTTTGCGGAAACCCAAGCTCAAAATCGGCCCCCTAGTGTCTATTCCAGGATTCGAACACGGGACTTGCGGTTCCGAGTGCTTTACCCCTCAGCCACAGCATCTCCATATATTCATTTGGCGTACACTTATACTTTTAAAAAATAATAATAATTTACCTTATCCATACATTCAAAATTAATAACATGTTACATGTAATAAAGAGAAAGTAAAGAAGATTTATTCTTCGAACAAAATTAGATAAATTGGCAACACGAAAAAAAAAACTATTGACCTACTGTAAGCTACATCGACAACAAGACTTTCCCCTCACAAATAAAAATTAATATCTCCATTGTCATTTGTCATACAAACTAGACATAGACCTAGCTAGATCTAAGTCTAGATCTAGAAATAGATCTTGTTTAGATCTAGAGTTAGATCTAAGTCTATATCTAGATCTAAGTCTAGATCTAGATCTAGATATAGAATCTTGATATGGAATCTACTTGATCTAGACTAGAACTCGTATGAATTTACACGTTTAATCCTAAAATTACTACACCTAGGCCAATCTTATGATCATGAATAATATGCCTTTTGTTACCGGGTAATGGTGTACTATGCTGTTCGTATCCGATTCTTTTCTTAATGTGATACTATTGTTTACAAAATAAATAAATCTGCACCCCTAGGCTGTCAGAAGATAAATTATTGCCTTAATAATTAACATTTTGTTCAAATTATCAATACATTTATAATAAATATATTATAAATATATCAGATCTGGGCTTTATTAAGTCTTATGAGACTGTCAAGTGTATTCACCTATAATGAGGATTTGTCAAAACTGCGCACTATAAACGCATTTTGTTATTTTTGAAACTTATAAATAAAACATTTAAATCAGTATTATATTCAATGGGTTAGTTAATAAATGGAAAATATATTTTATAATGATCCATTGACACTTTTACCTTGTGACCTAAGATGTACATTTTTTGTACTAATGCGCGGATCTATGAATATAGTCTGAGTTACTAATGTAGAGGTTTATGGCCTTTTTAAAAAAAAATTTAACCTCCTATGAAGTTTTTTTTTATTGAAAATTGGTGTAAGTTTATGAAAAATCTGTCTGCATATATAACTTTAAAAAATTAGATGGTTCACTTTCGGAGAAGAAAAAGTAGCCGTTGCATCAAAACTTTGAATGATCTAAAATATCATGAACTCCGATTTTAATTTTCTCTTATAGTTTCTGAGATCTAATCGGGACGGATGGACGTACAGACAGGCCACTCAAATTTAATAGCGTCTTTTTCCCTTTCAGGGGCTGCTAAAACAGCTGTTTTTGTGTTTTGTTTACTGTTCAGACTTATTTTCAACTTCTCCAGATAGGCTAAGTTTTTAATTGTCCTTGTACTAATTTTGATTTCAACGCTAACCTGTCAAATAAATGTAGTACCTTCAATGTTTATTTTTATATGTTATGAATAATTTGAAATAAAAACTTTACATATATATATGATATTTATGAATCTAACAAGTTGGCTAACTTAAAAAGAAAATATGAACTTCTATTTTTAGCAGCTCCCAAAAGGGGAAAAGACGCTATTAGTTTTGTGTGAAATGTCTGTCCGTCTGTCCGACCTTCCCGTTTAGATCTCGTTAACTAGTAAAGATAGTGAAAATGCGACATCACAATATTTTAGACCATTCAAAGTTCTTTTCTGAAAGAGAAAAATCTATTTTTTTAAAAATCTTTTATGCAAGCGGTTTTTATAAAAAAAATACACCACTTTTTCAACTATTAACTATTAAACACTCAAACTTCAGGCTTTTTGGAAATGTAAATACAAATACACATAGCGTTTAACACACTTAAGCAAACGGTTGTAGATTTATTGTCAAATATTTGTTTTTATATTTATATGGTCAAGATACGTAAGTTCTGTTATACTAAGTACTATATATACACACGAAAAAATGTTTACTATTTTTTAAAAAGAAAAAATCTAATTAGTATGCATTATAAGTTAGACTAATTAAAGTTAAATATTAATCTTGTAAACAGCATTTCCTTATCTTTTATTGATAACTGCCCTGCGCATAGTAATTGAGGATCCGAATAGATTGAGCCTTTCCAAAACAATTAGATTAATTATAAGACATCAGTTAGGCCAGGTTCACATCTAACTTTACATTCACTTTCACCTATCCTTTTGATCTGCTGGACCGTTGGTGCACTACACAAGATCTGTCAACCTTCTTTCTCCATTCTTATCCGTCATTTGTCTTTGATAAAATTTCATTCGGATGTTCTTTCTGAAAATTTTGAAGCCTGCCTGGGTGGACCACTTCGGGGGCCGATTTTTAGTTTATGTTTCCATAAAGATTGTCTTTGTAACCTCGTTTTTTTAAAATAAGTTTTGCAGATAACATTACTTTACACTTGAATGGTTGGCAATACTTTTGATGCAAACTGAATACAATCACTTGTTGATTAGCGTCTAAAGAATGCACTTCAATTACACTGACATTGTAGGTCTAGTTCTTTTTGGAAAATAATTGAAACATTTCTTCCGTCTATCAGCAATGAGAGATAAACTCTTTTGCGAAACCCCCTGTCCTGAAGTTCCCCAACAATGACACCATTTAATCAAATCCTCTTTTAAGGGATTTGGAGAGCGGGGGGGGGGGGGGGTCCTCGTTGACCTTGCGTGGCTGTAAGCCTAGTACTATCTCGGCGTAGTCCTGCATATTACTACATTGCGACATGCCTGTAAGGTCCGTTCTTTTTTTCCTTCACTATATGTGGGTCTTCATGCAAAGCATCATAGATTGTTCTACATATTTTCCTTAACCAAGTATTGAGTACATTATCTGTGATTTATGGCAGTGTCCAGGTCCTAAACAACTTCAATGTTGCCAAGTAAATAAATTGAGCCACAAATGTAATATCTTTTAAGAAATGTGATTTCGCCGTGACAAATAGTCAACACACACAAATTAAGTGTATACATTTTAAAAAATATTTAGACTAATTTTTCAAAATTTCAATAAATATATACACCGGATACACCAAATCTCTAATGCACCAAATACTTATAGTTTCTTTATGAATAGATACTATTTCGTTTAAGTTTTTTAAAGAGATGCTCGTTCACACACATAACTTCAAGACCACTGCATTTACTATAAATCCAGCATGAAATTAGACACTGTCCGTAGTGCTATATGCTTCTTTACGACTATAAAAAACGCAAAGCAGATGTTAAAGAATTAGTTGTTGTTTTTTTTTACATAAAGTTGCATTACTGGATTGATTATGCTGGAAAGGCTGCAAGAAATTAGCATAAGATTTGCACATTTAGATTCTACGCTGAGCGCGTAGTGCATTATTTCAGATCGACCCATCGAAACGTGGGACGAACGTTAAAATGAGGTTAACAGGTCAGCTCGAAGGTCAGAGTAGAAAAAAAATTCACATTAAATTATAATGTTTAATTTTCTGAACCGGGATCCTTGGTTCGAAGACTGTTAAAGAATGGGATTTTTAATTTCGTAATTTTTTGGCTCCTCTAAGACCACGCAGCTCTAATGGGTAACTGATATTTGGAAACGTTAAGGCGGTAGATCGTTGTGTTGGCCACGTGACACCCTGCTCGTTAACCGTAGTGCGTAGGCCACAGAAACAGATGAACTTTACATTATCTACCCTATAGATCACAAAGTCTGAAATGGGAACTTTACTTTTTTTTTAAAATTGTCTGATTGGAAACCTTGAAAAAAAAAAGGATTTTATTTAAATGTACATTTTATTATAAGTAATAAATAAAAAAAGTGATAATTGAAAGATTGAATGTCAAAGGTATTTTTAAAAGAAGGACTGAGTAAAAACGGTTCTTCACGAACTCCCAGAGAGACCTGCTCAGACTTAAGCTTACTCTCACAGGCAAAGATGTGTACGTCTGGCAGCAAGTGGCTTCTGGCAGAGACAGCTGGAGGCTTCTTATAAATGCAGCGAGACACATATCTTGAGACCTAAAGGAAAACTACCGCTGGAGACAGGCAAATAAATGCGACAACTAAACTGTTATCGACCACCAGCAGAAAACAGTTTTGTTTGTTGTATTGCAAATAATGTAGGTCATAGATGGGTCTCAGCAGCGACAAGAATTAATACACTTTTATCCTCGAAGTCGAACATTGACCTTTTTTATTCAAGATTATTTTAAATATTGATTTTAATTGTTTTAAGATGTCAGAAATATAGTTTCCACCATTCAGAAAGGGATATAAGTATGAAGAACTAAGTAGTTTAATTCATCCATTGTTCTCCCTTTTCTCTTCTCTTGTCTTACCTTATCTTATAGATTAGAGATGCTACTTTAAAAAAGAAGATAATTACGTTCTACGCATTTTATGTGTCAATCTAGTCATGCATGTTAATTAATGACTTAGACTCTGCTAAGTCGTTGATTTTCCTGGCTGACTCAGTCTACCCAATCCATGCTCTAAAGGCACTAAGGAAGATAGAGCACTTGTAAGAATTAGCTCTAGATTATGAAATAAGAAATGTGCCTCTATCTTTGTGTCTTTTTGAGTATTTCATTACGTTTCGTTTTTCTATTTGTAAACATGTATTTGTGTTTTATGTAATACTAGCTGTAATTTTACCCGGCTTTGCTCGGGTTTTTCTTTCTACAAATAGCATACATTTATTCCGTTTGAATAATCAATAATGACGTGAACAAAAAGATGATAATTTAAAAAATAAATCAATTCATCTAGTTGTTTATATAACATTGTTAGTTTAATTTTATGTAGCTCTAGATTTAGAATCTAAACAATTTGAATGCCACAGTAGTCTAGTCAATAAATAAAACCTTTGAGCCTATTATAGTAAAAGACTATAAACACTGTGATGTGTTGACCTAGATGACGAGTAAGACGTAATCATCTTCTTTTTTGAAGTAACGTCTGTATTATATAAGATACATTAGCCGTGTTTCATTCATCATTTCGTAGCTAAGTTGCTAAGAGATCTAAATGCGCATAAGTAAATCTTAAACAAGTAAATTGAAAATAAAGACCTAAAATTAAACCGAATCGGTAACTTAGGCTTAAATGCTTTAAATAAAAACACATTGAAAAGTAAATTGTATTATGTAAGTAGTTTATTAGTGTAATAATATGCATTTATAATGCGCGATATTATGACCTCTGACGTTCATTTCATTTGTATCACTACGCGATATAATAGTGCCGCAAGTTACGGAAAAGTATGTCAAGACGTTGAAAGCTATTTACATTTAGAGCGAACGATTTTATGTAAAAAAAATGTTTTCTTAACTTAAATTTAAAGGATAATGTGCATCAAATAATGAAATAAATAGACACGTATTTGTATGTTCATGTGTAAAATAACAGAAAAATGTTTTCTTGATTGAGAGCTAATTTAGGTCTAGAGATATTCATCTCTGCGCCTGCGTGACCTCTCGGTTATTCTCATCATTTAGACACAGCAAGTAAACATGGCCTAGATTTATAAGATACAATACTTTTATAGAGTTGGGCAAATTTTATTTGAGGGTCTTAAGTTTGTTTTAGGGCTACAATACATACACTACGGTCTAAGTTAGTACCCAAGGAACATTTCTGCCAAGTTTTATCAAGATCGGTCAAACGGTTTTGATTTCTATGCGGGGACATACATACATACGTCTTACTTTCTGCTTTGTATATTAGATTTGTATTATTAAATTTATTCTTCCATCCTGAAGTGTCTTTAGGTTTACTCATTTTACTAATGATGTTCTAAATAAATTTTTTGGAGTAAATATTATATGGCATACAGCACTGATTTGTTTTACAAGAAAAAAAAACAACAGTGGTTTCTGAGTTTTAATCGCTTAGACTGTATATACTTTTACTAATTATATTTTTACCAATTCATAATTCAAAACTATTCAAGGGGTTAAACGAATGTTTGCAATTCCAAAGAGTTAAAGGAACGCTAAAACGTATCAGACCGAGCAGAATTCTAGCTTGAAGGTTCAGTGCCAACAAGTTTTTGGTTTAATGTATTATCTTTTTCTATACCATCGTTTATTGTATAAACTTTGGTAAAAAATAGTAATAGCTCTCTCTCTCTCTCTCTCTCTCTCTCTCTCCCTCTCATCCTTCACTGGATGACATTTTAATTCTGCTACATTCACAGTCTGTTGAAAATAACCTGGTTACAAAAATGAAGATGGAGGAATCAGATCTTTTACCTTGGTTGAGCAATCAAGTTTAAATTCACCTTTTGATGCGCTTAACCAGTCCAATTTCCCACTTCGGACGTAGTTCATATCGATTCTATAAATCAAAAAATATATCGAGGTTTTATTTTCATCCTCTTTAAAGAAATAAAAAGGAATTGACCTGAATCCTACTCTTAATTTTTTATGTACATTTGACAAATTGCAATTTCATTTTAAGCTGACAGAATCAACTTTTGCTTTTTACTTCAAATTCCGATATCGTTAGACGGGTTGAAATTTGGATTTTACTTTTATTGTTAAACATAGACGTTTATTATTCAATTATTGTGAATAATCATTGTATTTTTTTCAATCTTTTACCCACATCATTGGTTTGTAATAGCTAATTTTATGACGTAAACAAAATATGCATAAAAAACTTCTTATTAAAAGGATTAAATATATGAATTACTTTTACTATAGCGGCATTGTACTTATAATATGTTCATAGCGCTGTTCAATTCTAATCCAAGCATTTGTTGTAAGATAAATAAACAAAACTTTATTGATTAATACAGTACAGAACGTAGGCTGTACTGGTTAAAAAGCAGTTAATTTTTTTTTAGAAAGTAACGTTTAGAAAAATATCTTTGCATGGCAATTTTAATTTTTTTGAAATGGAAAGAAAAGTAAATAGTATTAAGCCTTCAAAATTTTTACATTTTGTTCTAGAGTCAGAGACCTGGGAGGTTAACTTAGGATCCCAATGTTCCGTCAAGGTTATTTCATATTCACAACATTGGTTCATCTCTTGGAGACAATTAAGTTTTATTAATATTTAAGTTTCACGAGGAGATAACTCTAAAGAAGAGCAATAAATGGAAACTCAATGTACTCATTTAATCCCCCCTCCCAAAGGAGCAACAGCCTAGTGAAATGTTCATTGGTAGTGGGAGAGTCAATTCATAATTCATGGACAGGAGAATGTAGTGCTGAGCTAAGCATTAAAACTTTGTCATTGTAAAGCTTTAGAAAATAAAATTATATTATAGATATTTTATTTTCTACATCACTTTTTCTATTGTATAGAAGATCTCACTTCTGTAAATGAAGACTTTGAATGTTTTTTTTAAATCAATAACCAAATAAATAATGAAATCTATTTGAAACACTATTTTACAACTCTAGTTCCTCCTATTGACAGAAGTAAAGGAACGACTAGAGGAAGGCAGCAAGAGCCTTCTATAACACACAACACATTCTTCAAGGCAAACTTTTATCTAAGAAAACCAAATAAGCTATAGAGACCACACAATCCTAAGACCACGTTGTTCTCTAGGCGAATGTAACCCAGACGGTGACCAAAACAACAACAAATCTGCCCATACTTGTGAAAGGAAGAGCCTCAGAAAAAAAATATGGTGCCATACAGGAGAAAACCGGATGGAGGGTTCGTACCAACCAAAGAACACTGCATTGTTTCAGAAATAAAAAATAACATGTTGCGTTGGGCAGATCAGCTCCAAATAATACCAGAGAACAAAGGAGCGAAATTCACCAGCAAAAAAAAAACAAAAGGCAGGCGCCCCAAAGGCAGGTCACGAGTACAATGGCTTTATGAACTAAGAGTACAGACATGGAGATCAGAATGGAAAGATGTGCTAGAGCAGGCCAGGGCCCTTCTTGGGCTGTAGTGCCACTGGGATGGACGAATGACTCCTTCTTGGGATGTAGTGTCACTGAGATGGACGAATGACTCCTTCTTAAGCTGTAGTGCCACTGGGATGGACGAATGACTCTTTCTTGGGATGTAGTACCACTGGGATGGACGAATGACTCCTCCTTGGGCTGTAGTGCCACTGGGATGGACGAATAACTCCTCCTTGGGCTGTAGTGACACTGAGATGGACGAATGACTCCTCCTTGGGCTGTAGTGTCACTGGGATGGACGAATGACTCCTTCTTTCTCACACTTACAAACGCAAACACATTCTTTTGATGATTTGGGTTGATAAGTACAAGATTAGATGGTACGTCTAATAGGATAATCAACACGTTGTACCGTTTGAAATACCGAGTCAAGCAAAGATCGTATCAAGTAAGAAGACAAAGGGGCATAAAAACATTTGTATCTGTCTTGACAATGACTGCATGCATGTCACATCCGGTTCCAGACACAAGCCTCTTGAAGCACGTGACGTGACTTCACGACTAAGAGTTAATAAAGGTGGGACACGTTGCACTGTCTGGTGGGAGAGTGCGTGTGAGATAGGAAAGAGAGAGAGAGAGAGAGAGAGAGGAATAGTTGTTGCTGACAGGATTCAATCAGTCAGAGCTTCAGATACTTGACTTAAATGATGTGGTAAGCCCTTCAAGATGAGACGCAAAAATCTTTATAGCCTATTAAGACACTGCATAAAATAGCACTGACCAATATCGTCTGATTGTACAAGCTAACAGGCCACTATATTTGTTTATTTCCACAAACCTATTAGTGTTTTGTCATACCAGACACAAGTAGCGATAATGTTACATTTCATTAGACTTCTTGTGTTACTTCTTACACTACTTCGCGGCGGAAAATACATAAAGTTCTGTTTGACAAATTTATTCTCTAGAAATATCTACGACAATCCATAAAATGCAAAAGATACTTTAATTTATAAAAATTATGAATAAATATTAGCATCGATAGAACAGTTTATATTTATCATATTCCATAGTTCGACGGTTAAGGGTGTCTGATTACCGAAGACGCCCGATTACCAAAGGTTTCCAGACCATCCAAGTATCTAACGTTTATATCAAGACTACTCCATTCTCTTAGACTTTCAAGGTTAGACAAAAACAACAATAAAATACAATGAAAAAATGATTGCTATCAGATATTAATTAGATATTAATTAGATATTAATTAGATATTAATTAGATATTAATTAGATATTAATTAGATATTAATTACATATTAATTACATATTAATTAGATATTAATTAGATATTAATTAGATATTAATTAGATATTAATTAGATATTATTCGATATTAAATATTCAAAACATATTATTATAGCTTTTACATACTGTGGTAAATTGCAATGTAAGCCTATCGACACTCTAAAAATACAGTAGGCCTATAAATTAATTGCGTGAATTTAGGCATGTATATTGAATAATTAATTAATAAATCTTTTTTTTTTTTACAATACCTTTATTCAAGTCATAACTTAATAGTGGGTGTTCGGAGGTTGACACATGGACCCTGTTCTCCAATTCGGCTCTAAAGATTTTTTTTTTACAAATTTAACTCTGAATGTACATCATGAAGAAAAGAATTTCTAGCTCGTTTGCCAGTTTCTAGTTTGACCGTTATAGTTTTTCAAGTAAAAAATTAAATACATTTAAATTGGCCTAGTGAACTAGATCTAGGTCTAGCTACAACATTGGTTTTGAAAGGACTGTCGCGTTCTTATCCGGGAATTTCCTAATTTAAGGCAGTATTGATTCAAGATTTTAATAAAATAATTTTCAGGAAAAGATTGCGCATCGTCCTATGAGTCTAGATTTTAAGGCCTATCATTGGAATATTATAAAGTGTAGTAGATCTATATTTTCGCTTAACCAGCGACTCTGTCTCGAGGGAAGGGGAGAGATTGGGGTGAAATGGTACATTGTTTGTTTTATCTAACATTCATTACTTCTTTGCCGTAAACTTGTTACCACAAAAATCTGTCAATGGTAATTTCTGAAGCCTCTTCCCACCTGCTCCGAGGACCTCCATGTATGTGTGGCTCCAAGTTGTACTAGGATATCATTCCATTTCTTATTATGCGTAATTCATTTTGTCGGAGAACATGTCCCGCCAACCTCATGCGACGCGTTGTCACAACTCACTAAAGGGTCGACTCCCATTTCGGCATAGAATTTCCTTGATTTAGACCCGATCTCAATAGCTGACTCCTAAAATCTGTCTTAGCCATATTTGTTGAGCCACATTTAGTGTTTTTCAATTTCGGCAGATGACCATTCACTGCAATTTTTTAATGGAACCCCGCCACTGGTAAAATTTGTAACCTCTCTTGAATACGTTCTTGGAATTAGGTGACTGTAGTTTGCTTTAGATTTTATATCGAAAAGGGAAGTTTTATCGTCAGAATCATCTGTTGGGGGTTTTAAACTAAAAAATCTAAGGACTTTGTTGTTGTTTTTTAAATTCAAAACCCCATTTAGCAACGATAATAGAATTTGGTAACTGTAGTTCGCTTAAGACGTTTAGAGTAATATTGAATATTTTTTTTAGCATCAAACCCTTCTCAAGGGGGATTTAAACTCAAAATCCCTTTTGGCTACACTCATAGATTTTAGAGTGTGTAATTTGCTTTTTTTTTATTGAAGAAGTATTTTTTTAGCTTCAAACTCCACTGGAAAAGAGTTTAAATTTAAAACTGAGTCAAAATCCATTTAACTACGCTCATAACATTATGAGTGCATAATTTTTATTTTTTTTTCATATTGAAGAGGGGGTTCATCGTAAATTTTGAAGGGGGTTTTAAAATCAAAATCTTCCTTAACTGTGCTCTTAGAATTTGGGGATTGTCGTTTGCATTTTTTGTGTGTGTTTTGTTTTATAGAAGAGGGGGATTTAACTGCAAAAATCCCTTGTAGGGGGTTTCAATCTCAAAACCCCCTGGTAGGGGGTTTTAAACTCAAAACCCTCCAGTTAGGGGTTTTAAACTCAAAACTCAAAGTCCGTCTCCCCCCCCCCCCCCCGTGGTATGGGGTTTTAAACTCAAAACTCCCTGGTAGGGATTTTAAACTCAAAACTCCCTTGGATGCGCTGGGGAAAGTGATGGTTTAGTATTAAAATCTCACCGAAAATAAACAAAATCAAAGCCAAAAATCAGTCATTAAAGTCCGTCCCCCCACCCCGTGGGGGGGGGGGATTTCATTTCGGAGGGGGGTTGAACCCCAAACCCCCCCTGGCTACGCCCATGCTTGATGTACATAATAGTGTATTTATAGTGTATTTAGTTCGCACAATTGCACTGTTTAGAACTGGGCCGAGACATCGCTGCTCAGAGAGAGGCAGAGGTTTCCTTCTGACCCAAAGACATAAATAAATATAGACTGACCGATTAAAGCGTTTTATGAAACGAAAATTTGTGACTTGTAATTTTGTGTACTTTATTATACAGTATTTATACAGTATTTATGAGCATTATAAAAGTTAAGTATTTATATCTATTTCAGCCATAACCTATATAAGTATTACATATATTGTAAATAAGGAGGCAGTGAAGTCTTGTTTAATCTCTAAGAATAAAGATCATGCAATTTTTCATAATTCGGAAATCCGAATACTATAGATATACATGTTTTCAAGTTACATGAAGTTACTTCCTTCGGCCAGTCTATATTTATTTATGTCTATGTTCTGACCAAGTAAGGGAAAGAAACAAAGAATTTAGTCACACTGAAACAGGAGCAAAGAGACGCCTTTCGTACTACCTTTGTAACTATGTTTTAGGAAGGCTCTCGCAGTGGATCTTGAGCAATACTGGAATTTGTGTTGTTGGTGCTATACGGTAAGGGTGGTCTAAAAACTGATTTGGAAGGGGTAATCAGTGCTTGTATTGTTCTATCGACTGTTTGGCGGAAGTGAACCCAAGATCAGACCTACATAAATGGGAGATACCTTGTTTATTAATTTGTCTTTCTTATCACGTCTACAAAGAAAAATCTGAAAGACGTTAGAAAATTTGCATAAATATTATTATCATATATACTCATATAACTACTCCATGTACTGATACACTTTCTGTGGTGAGAGGTCCAGGCTTTTTTCACCACGGGACACCAGATGTAAAGAACTTAGGGTAGTTCTTTGAGGGGCGTCATTTAATGCCCCAACTGTAGATCCTTACAAGCGTACAAGTATTAGAAAGTACACTCAACGAAGGAGTAAAATTTTTTATTTATTTACAGCAAACAATGGGTTACACATATAATATGGAATAAGTAATCATCAATACTAAAAGTACTAAATATGCCCAAATTAAATACTTCAGGGAGCCTAGATTAGATACAATAATACATTACATAAGGGTATCATGACACACCATAGCATTACCCCGAATATTAAGTACGCACGCATAGCAAGAATAATTATATAACATCTCCTTACTCTTGGCATAATAATCGAAAATGAATCACCCTACTCAGACCAGGTCAGCTCTCCAACTAACTAGACTGACCACAGGAAACCTTATTGTCCCCCCTTGAAAACCCCGTGCTTAAACAGTTCACCATTCACAACTAATAAAATAAATAAACACACACACAATCTCACATCTTACACCCCCTGCTCTTGATATTCTACCTTCTCAAATCATAAATGAAAAAATATCTAACCATGTTAATCTGTTATTTGAATAAACAAATCAATGTTATCAAAGTATTACTCATAGAAAATCTCTGGCGGATCCATTGGGGAACCACTATTCTAGTCCTTTGCAGAACGTAGAACTAATTTTTATACAGAATCACAAAAATAGTGAAAAAAAAATTAACTAAAAATGTATGGAGTATGCATTTATATTCAATACCTATATATTAGGGTTTTCCGACTGTCTCTAGCTGCTTCTACTGTTATACTTTTACACGCGTGACTTTTAATAAAATGAATGATGACAGACCATGTCGTGGTTTCATCATAAACCAGCCAGACGAAAATAAATGTGCCATTTCCACGTCGTTACCTTGGACAAAAAAGACTTTGTTTTAGAAAATTTAGAATCCCTAAAGAACATTTGTTGGGTCATACGTTTTTTAGAAAGCTGTATATACGTTATTTCTCCCACACCTAAGCTTGGATCAAGCTGAATATTTCCATTGTTGTTTTTTTTACCTGACAACAAAAGAATCAATAATAAAAAAAATATCCAACTAGTTAATTAATTATTAATAATTACTTTTTATGTTTGGTATCTCTAACAAGGGAAAGAAATTTTACTTGACTGATAATGGGGTACAAGTTGAATTAGTCGCCTTTATACATTGTAGAAAGTAAAGTTTGAAACTAACATTAGATAACTATAAAACCCATCTATTTTCATAAGCACTTCCATGGCACAGTGGTTCGTGTATTGGCTTGAGGAGGCTGGGAATGCATTAGCTCTCGAGTTTGAATTCAAGTTGTTTACATTTTTAATGAATGTATTTAACAAGCGATTACCCACATACCCCTTTTTTTTTTCTCCCCACCCTTCTCCAACTGGTTCCAACAAGCGATAGGATCATGGCCGATAAAGAAAGCTACAAGCATCAAATTGCGCAAAACAAAACAATTGGTAAAAATATTTGTAATTACTATAACAAAATTATCACAGATTATCTTATAAAACGAACAAAATGTACAACAGTCATCCTAGGGCATGTTTGAATTGTGTGCATTTGCTGAAACTAGTAACCCTGAAATATTGGAATAGCCTTATATCTATGACATTAGCCTCAATAAAAGAAAAACTTTACAACCCTATTTATGCTTTCAGATCATAAATATTGTAATCAAGTTTTTACTTTGGGCAAAAGAAGACTTTTACGACTTAAATTGCACACTTATAATAAAATGTCTCCTGACCATAAAGAATGTTGTGAATTTTAGTTGTACTTCCTTGAACAAATGTCTATAGTGTACGAGGCAATAGTGTAGTATATGTGAATTTAAACTTAAGTAACCATATATATATATATATATATACACACACACATAAACAGTGTTTTTTTGTTTTTTTGTTGTAAAAAAAAATAGGTGCCGGTACTCAGTGATTGAGTGCCTAAATTTAACTACTAATAAATTAATAATATATGTTAAAATACAAGAAAAGTAATAATTTTTCCCCACATTCGAAAAGGTGTCCAATTGTATAAAGTTGTAAACGAGCATTCATAATACTGTCGCAAACACAGTATAAACAAGGTTACAAAGACAGTTTGTGTGGAAACACATACTGAAAATCGGCCCCCGAAGTTGTCCACCCAGGCAGGTAAAAAGGCAGGTTTCAATATTATCAGAATGAAATTCTACAAAAGACAAATGACAGAAAATAATGGAGAACAAGATTACAAAGAGAGTTTGTGTTGTCACACAAACTCAGAGGCGGCCCCCGTGGGAGACGGATCACTGTCGGATCCGCATATTCGCTGGTCGACTGAGGATGGCATAGAGCAGGGTATAAAATCGAGACCGTAGAGATAATCAGTTCTGCGCGCTAACCGCACGACCAGGCATTGCTCTTAATCTAATGACAAACTGGTTACAAACTAATAGCCTACTATTGATAATATACCTACACACTACGGAATGACAACTACCGGACATGTACAATATGTCAGAAGAGCAATTTTAGATTATCTTTTGGTATCGAGCATTTTCATTTAGGCCTAAAGGGAACTAGAATGAGGATGTAGATCTAACTAAATTAAACTTCTAATTTAGCACTCTCAATATCTATATCTACTAGATCTAGATCTAAAATATATATTTGGGAAAATGTAGATGTAATTTAGATAAGATTTATATTAAAAAAAACACTAGATAATCAATTAATAGACTAATTGCAAAATCTAAATATTAAAATAGCAGATTAGTTTTAGTATTTTATAACATTGCAATATTGACAATCTAGACTTTAGAAAAAAAATCTACACTTTAAGCCTAGAAATTAAAATTATAGATCTTGATCTAGTCTAAATCATGGCTGTCTGGTAGTGCGTTTGCGCGCTGGACTGTCGTTTGGATTCATCGATGGTCCCAGGTTCAAACCCTGCCCGCTCCCATCCCCCGTCGTCCTAAGGGAGGTTTGGACTACAACTCTGAAGGAACATCCGAACAAACATTCTAAACTAGACCAAGAAATTCTAGATCTAAATTCTATAATGATTTTAATTAGAACTTAAATCGAAATCTAGTTTTAAAAATCTAGCTCTAGTGTAAGAAAAAAAATCTAGAGCTAGTGTAAAAAATCTACCTCTAGTGTAAAAAATCTAGCTCTAGTTTAAAAAAAAATCTAGATCTAGTGTAAAAAATCTAGATTAGATCTAAATCTATTATGTCTTTTTAAAATGCGAGTCACATTACGAAGTTTAATAAACATTACTATACCGAGTTGTTTTAGCATTTAAAGAATTTATTCCATATGACGTCAAAGGACAAAAAATCCAATACGCAACACGGCCTGGTTAGACTATAAGTCATCTATACGAGCAGCTTGTCGAGTGTTCATAGACATTGGTGCACCGAGTGAGATCTTTTAGCATTTCATTTAAAGAATTAACTTCATATGACGTCAAAGGAAAAAGATTCCATTACGTCACACGTCCTAGTTAGACTAAAAAATGTCTTCTATACAAGCAGCTTCTCGAGGGTTCATAGACATTGGTTTGTTCTTTTAGCATTTCATTTGATGGGCTAGTTAGACTTAATATATATATTAATATATATATAAAAGGATTAAAGACGCTTTTTTGTTTGTTTTGTCTGTCAATTTGTCTGTCCGTTATGTTAATAGGGAGAAAAAAAAAGACTAAAAGCTATTGAAAATCTGATTAAAATTAATTTCCCTTCCAAAACATCACATTGGTTTTAAATTTCTATTATTGATTGTTCCGGATGTTTATATATTTATAGTGAGAAAAAAAAAAGAATTCCAAATTAATCAAATGCCGTTAATTAAATTTCTGGGATGGTCTGTTATGAAAATTAGATTACCATACCTTATGGAGATTTTATCAAACCATACTTTGGTGTTAGGAAGTTGTTTTCCTTAAAAATCAGAGCATAATATTAACGATAATTAGATTTTTTTAACGTTTTAGATAGAAAGTTAAATGTAGTGTAAGAGAGAAGTGCGATTTTACATAAATAGAGTTAAACTATTTTTCATAAAAAATCCGGAACAACCAATTTTCGTAAATGAGAAAATTATTTGTTTTTTTTTATTAGAAGAGGGATTTCAAACATTTATTAGTGTTGTTAGATTTTTCATATAAAATTCGGATCATTTTTGGCGACGATTTGTAAGAAAATTAAGGTAATGTAGGTCGATTTCTTTTTCGAAACAAAATCCGGAACATTCTTTACCGATTAAACAACTTTTAATTAACTGTAAAATAAGTCTAAAAATTTATTTTCAATAATCGTTTCTAGTAAATTACTTGTTTAAAATCCTGAATAACCTATTGTCGATATTTTTGAAAAAAAAAAAAAATTAGTTGACATAAATTTGTTTTTTATAAACCAATATCCGGAACAACTTTATAAATAATGACATATAAATCAGTATAGATATTTTTATTTAGCATTTATATGCTATTTACATTAAAAAACTGGAACAATATATTAAAGATAATGTGTTTCTTGCAACGTTTAAGCATGGAAATAAAATCTAATATAACTTAGAAGAGCAAACAAATATTCATTGGCATTGATTTGTTTTTCACAAAACATTCGGAACAATCTATTATAGATACTTAAAACTATTGCAATATTTCTGAATAAAAAAATTAAAGGTTAAATCAGATTTACAATAGCCTGTAGTATTATTCGTTAATCTAATCGTGACGGACAGACCGACCGACAGACAAAACGCACAAAAATAAGCTTCTTTTATTCGAATGGGGACACTAAACAAAAAAATAAATAAAATCTGATTTTTTTAAAAAGTTTACGGAATTGGCATAGCGTCTGGTGTTGCGACGTTACGCTACTGCACGAAAGTTGCTGCTTAAAAAGTGCATTTTAAAAAATGTGCATGACATTTACATACAAAGTGCATTATTAGCCTTTATAAACAAACAGAAATAAGTTCTTTTAATTTTAGCAGCTAGTTAACCAGAAAAAACATTTTTAAGTATTATTTATATTTATTGTAAGCATTTTAATAAATATATTTGATTTAGTGATACTGAAAATACACAAAAATTGTTCATCTTTGTTAGCATATTGTAACATTGCCTCCCTTACATTTACGTAATTGTTTTAGAATTGGTGTATTTTTATGAAAAAATCGCTTACATAATTAATTTTATAAATTAAACGGTTTGCTTTTAGAAAACCAAAAGTAGCCGTTGCACCTAAACTTTTCAAGCCGGATTTAATAATGAAATAATATTTTTCATATCTCTTCTAGTTTTCGAGATCTGAGTGTGACAGACGGACAGACGGACAGACAGACAGACGGACATTTTGCACAAACCTAATAGCGGCTTTTTCCACCTTACGGGGGCCGCTAAAAAAGGTTAACAGATCTTGTGTGGTGCTCCAGCGGTCCATCAGATCAAAGGATAGGTGAAAGTGAATGTGAAGTTAGATTGGAACCTGGCTTTACTGATGTCTTAAAATGAATATCTAATTGATCTAATTGTTTTGTAAAGGACCAATCTCTACTTCCTCAAGAATAAAAAAAAAATTTAAAAAAAATAAAAAAATAAATATATCTTTGGTTAGGTGTTTTATATTATGAGATATAATCGACACTGCAGTTTACGCGATAATATGAAAAACTACTTATTAATTGTTGTTTTAATTTATGTCTGACTTATAAGTATACTAAATACATTTTTTTTCTTAAAAAAATAATTAACATTTGTGTGTGTGTAAATATAGTACTTAGTAAAACAAAACTTATATAACTTAACAATAAAAATAAAAAAAAAATATTTTTTTGACCGCAGATCTATAACCGTTTCCATAAATGTGTTAGAAATATAGTCAATGAATATTACCCATAATAACGAGCCTCTAGTGTTTCTTACTATTAATAGTGAATAGTTATAATAGTGGTGTACTTATGAAAAAACTGCTTGCATAAGTGCTTTAAAAAATTAGATTTTCCGCTTTTAGAAAAGAAAAAAGTAGTCATTGCATCAGAATGAATGATCTAAAATATTGTGATGTCGGATTTTCACTATCTTTTCTAGTTTACGAGATCTAAACGGGACGGACGGACAGATGGACAGACAGGCCACACTAAACTAATAATGTCTTTTTCCCTTTCGGAGGCTGCTAAAAAAGAATAATAGAAATGAAATAAAGGGAGATGTGAGTGCATTTTTGTGATTGTAAAATTACAACTTGATTCCACTAAATAATTAAACATTGTGTCTGATTATAAACTGAAGCATGTTTTGCATGATCTGCAAGTGTAAATAGAGGGAAAAAAAACTATTAAAATACCAAAAAATACTTTTTAAAAATGTAAAGCTTATATTTAGCTTAAGGTTTACAATAAACACATAAAAAATATAAAGGAAAATGAAAGCTTTTAAATATATTTTTCTTTTAAATTTAGATATATTTTTACAGTTATTAAAAAAGAAAAATTATGAATATTAAATACAAATCCTTTCCACTGGATATTGGAACAGGCGGACACCTAACCCCTAACTGTGAGGTGTTTTTTTTTTTTTCCCTTTAGATCATGCCAACTCGAAAATCTTTTTTTTTTTTTGACCTGACGTTAAGTAAGGTGAACTAAATAGCCTGGCACCCTTGTAATATCATACCGTATTATAAAAAATACCAAAACAATTGTCGAAGGTTATTTTACATGACTGTTTTACAAATTTCCCACAGAATCAAACTGAAGGGTTAGGGTTAGGGTTAATAGCCGGATAGCTTTTTAGACAAAACCAAAATACACTGTAACTTAGAGAGTTAGAAATACTAGGCTTACTGAAAAATACACAAATAGAAATACACAGAAATCCATAGATTTGTAAGACTATTAAAAAACTATTTTAAAATGTCGTTTAACTGTAAATTAACTTTTCAGAAGCATAGATTACAGAAGATAAAACAGAACATGTATTGACAACAAAAAATGTAATATTCCATTAAATGACAATTCTAAAGTAATCAAAAACTTATTAATAAAGTAAATAAATCATCGTTTTGTTTCAGCTGATAATAGATAAGTAGGCACTAAGCTGCTCGTCCAGACTTGGACTTTTACTTTGGCAAAGTTCCCTAGCATGACGTCTTTCATCTGCACTAATCGTCATAGTAGGCCTGAACACTGACCTGCAACGTCGCAACCTGTAGCTTGTTGCAATTTAACAGGTCTGTAAGACTTGGTAATGAGCTATTGGTCCACTGCTCACTACGATACAGGTCAGTGTTGAGACCTACTATCACAATTAGTCTCGCTTTCACTAATGATTCTCATACGACATTGCCTTATAACGCAATTTATGAATGCACCATAGAAATGACTACTTTAAATAGGCATATTGAGAATGTTGTTTTTTTTCAGACCTATCAACTAGACAGTATAAATTGTCTTGATATTTATAGAAACATGACGTAGCCTAGCGAAAGAATGGGAGAGATTCATTCATGTAGTTCCAAGTCACTTTGATGTCATGTCCAGACTGCGAGCTCCATTTTGGCGATTATTATTTTTGGATCGTTAAACTTCAGTTCTGAACCCAAACCCAATCTCAGTATGAAAGAATATGAAATAAACTCTCACTCTATGAATTAAAACTGATTTAAAATAAAAAAATAGGCAAGTAACTCGACGTAAAAAATGAGATATGCCATGAAGATCAACAGCCATGCAATCAGATAGTGCTAACATTAGAGCTCAATTCTAGTTTGTTTTACTTGGCAACAGTGACAATTAAGCGTCCTTGGCAGTGTTTAGTTTATCGCAAACATCTCCTATCGGACTAAGAATCCAATAAAATGTATTATCGCAGATAAAATGATACACCACCAAGTAAACCGTAATGTGATAGATGTACAAGATTTGTTTAAGCTCAAGTTTACAAAGAAACAATTCATATTTGTTCCGTAATCGTTAAATGCATTTATTACGTACGTATGTCGTCATCAAAATCTAGGAGTTTTTCACCTCGACATGAACCACACTGGCACATTTTCATTCTGTAACCAACTGGCCAGTTAAAAAGCAGCCCGTTTGAGAACGGTCTAGATCCAAATTCAAACATATCTAAACATATAGGAATAGAGCTCCAACGTTTGGGGCAAACTTTTGCCATGTAGCCCTTGTGATGAAACAAGTTTTTGATCTGTTCAGGAATAGGGAGTGAACTGATTTTGTCTGTCCTGCCGTGACCATATCCTATACTAGAAGATATAGTAAGATAAGCAAGTTTGACTAGAGGAAAAGGCCCATAATAGGTTTGCATTTCATCCCTTTGATCAGGTTCTATAATCCTGTTTTGGTCGTCAACAAGATCATCATGAGTGACAATATTATTGATGAGGAAAAATTTGACTATTCCAATGTTCTCGCTGTTCAAAGCTGTTTCAATGACCGAATCTTCCTCTTGGTAAATATTTGGTATTACGCAATGCGATACAAAATATTGCAATATTTTCTTTTCATTTTGCTCAATGAGGAAGCAAAAGTCCTCCATATCAATGCAATAATCTTTCACATCCACACTTTTTTCTGTTAGCATTCTTAGCACAACAACATTTCTGCTGGCCAGCGCAAGGGTCAGGGGCGACACTGGAGAAGAGGTACAATTAATATCCGCCCCTGACTCAATAAGACATCGAACGCAGTCGTCTTCTTCTCTAGCTAAAGCTGCGATCAAAGGCGTAGCTCCTTCATTGTCTACCGAGTTAATATTAGCCGTATAGTCTATAAGGACTTTTAGGCAGTCCAGATGTCCGTATTTCGCCGCATACTTTAAAGCTGTGTTGCCTTTAAGATTACGGTGATTGACATCAACACCTGTTAGAATCAGCTGCTTAACGCATGCTAAATGACCATGTTTTGTAGCGTGGATTAAACTCGTGCAGCCTTTCTCGTCCATTGCATTTATGTCAGCACCGACATCTATCAACATCTTTAAATTGTATGGATCACCAGATGCTGCTGTAATCATTAGAGACGTTAGTTTTTTAGAGTTGCAAGCGTTTACTTGCGAACCGCGCTTCAAGAGAAGATTTAATATGTTTGTGTTTTGAATGGTGCAGGCCATCATTAATGGGGTACATCCGGTTGCGTCTGCTTTATTGACAGACGCTCCAGCTTGAATAATAGTCTTCACAGACACTGTCAATTGGAACCTCACGGCCTGCTGAAGAAACGTCTCACCATCTGTTGAAGTTTTGCTGACATCTGATCCAAATTCTATAAGCAGCTGGATGCATTTATGAGCGTTTTTCTGGATGGCATAAAACAATGCTGAATGTCCTTCGTTATCAACTGTATTTAATTCTGGATACCATCGGATTAAAACGTGAAGCATTGAGCTATTTGCCGCTCCATATATGACGGCGGTTTTTCCTTCAATACACCTACAGTTAATGTTTGCACCATTTTTTAAGAGTGTCTTGGCACAATCAACAATTCCATATCTCGATGCTGTAATCAATGGGGTGCGCCCTGACTTGTCAGCAAGGTTGACATTTGCTCCGTGTTTAATAAGTGTTTCTATGAACGTAAGGTTCCTCTTTAAGACAGCAATGTGAAGAGCAGACTTTCCATCATGTCTTAATGCGTTTATGTGCTTTTCTTTTGTCAAAATGTAATCTAACATCTCGGGATATGAAGTTTTAACAGCGTGCATAAGAGCAGTGTCTCCCAATTTGTCTTGACCACTTATATTAGATCCTGACGAAACAAGCTTTTTAACCCAATCTAATTTACTATTTAGTACACCACTCATTACTGGTGTGACTCCATTGGCATTAGCCTTATTAAGGTCTGCTCCTGAGGTAATGAGTTCTGACAATAAATTAACGTTTCCAGTCTTCGCTGAATACATTAGTGCTGTGTTACCTTCTTTATCTTCTTCATTTACATTGGCCACGGATTTGATTAAAAAACTAGCACACTGTGTGCAATCTTTTTCCACGGCTTTCATTAGAGGTGTCACTTTGATATTATTTGAGATGTTGACGGAAGCTCCTGCCAAAACTAATGCCTCAACGCAACTAGTGAATCCCTTTATAGCGGCCATGTATAAAGCAGTTTTTCCGTCTGAATCAGTTTCGTCCAAAGAAAATGTATGCTGTAGTAGCAGGTCTAGGCAGGCCTTAGAGTTAACTGTGCAGGCGTATATGAGTGCATTGACCCCATTGCTGCTTTTAATGCTAACGTCAGCGCCAGCCTTGAGGAGAATAGAGAGACACTCATCTTGCAAGCTTATAGTTGCCAGCAGCAATGGCGTCTTGCCTTCCTTGTTGACTTCATCCAACAAAGATTTGTTGTCCACAAGAAGAGCTACACATTTAGCATTTCCATTTAATGCTGCATGATGCAAAGCGGTGTTTCCATTGTTGTCTTTTAGATTTAGTTGACTGCCCTTTTCTATCAAAATCTTAGAGCACTCAAGAAAAAGACTGGTTTCACCAATAGCAACAGATCTCATTAACGCCGTCATGCCCTTTGCATTCTGTATGTTAAAATAAGCAGACGAGTCTAAAAGAGCCTGTAAGCAGTCGACGTAAGCTCCAGACGCTGCCATGATCAATGCAGTGTTACCGTCATTATTTTGTATATTAACATATGAGCCGTTTTCAAGCAAAAGTTTCACACACTGTAAATGTCCAGGTAATGTTGCATACATTAGACAAGTGTTACCTTGTTTACACTTTGCATTGACATCGGCCCCTGCTTCAATTAACATCTCTATACATTCTAGCCGTTTATTTACAACAGATAACATCACTGGGGTCTGTCCAAAATTGTTACCAAGATCAATGCAGTCATTTTCATGGATTAAAAGTTCTAAACATTCTTTAAAGCCTTGTGAAGCAGCGATACATAGAGCTGAGTCACCATTGTTAGCCACAGCGTTAGGTTTGGCCCTTGCTTTTAAAAGAATCTTCAGACTTTGGATGTCGTTGTTTCTTGTCGCTATAACAGTAGCTGTATCACCGCGTTTATTTTGTTTGTCGACGTTTGCTCCAAGCTCTATAAGTTTGATAAGGCAGTCGATGTTTCTTGAGCGTACAGAGTGTATTAGTGCAGTGTCACCATTGCTATCCACCAAATCTATACAGCAATAATTGGAAACCAAATCACCAAGAATAGTGACATTTCCGCAGCATACAGCTATCATTAAAGCTGTTTTATCATTGGACACAGTTTTTATATCCGAACTTTGTTTTATGAGAATTTCTGCAACTTTGTGGCTGTCATTCTCAATAGCAATCGCTAGGGCATATCTTCCCTGATTATCTCTTTTATTGACATTACATCCTGACTCAATAAGTTCCAACATGCAGTCAATTTTACAATTATCCGCTGCCAGCATTAATGGAGTTTCCCCACTTTTGTTGCAGGTGTCAACGTTAGCTCCACATGCTGATAAAGCTTTCAAACAACCTAAATGACCTCTCGAGGCAGCTCTTGATAAGGCAGTCATGTTTGTATTGTCAACAAGGTCAACATTGGCCCCGGCTGCAAGCAGCATTTCAACACATTGCTGATGACCTCTGTTGGAAGCATTCATTAGAGCAGTTATACCTTTTTTGCTTCGCTTGTCAATGTTTGCACCAGCGTGGATTAAAATTTGGACACATTGTGTTTTGTTGTGCAGAGCTGCAAGCATGATGGAGGAAACTCCACTTTCGTCCACAGCATTTACTGAGGCGCCATTCTCAAGAAGTGACTGCAAAAGAGACACGTCACCACGTTTGGCTGCATGAATTAACTCTTTGTTTTTATAACAGAATCGACGTCCAGCCTCTGACTGAGTGGGTAATGTTTGTTTGTTGTGTCTCAATCCGTTTGGATTAATGCTGAGTATTGTTTCTACAGTTTTATTATTCCAACGAACGCCATATTCAACCAATGTTTGTAAACAAGCGGTGTGATTAAAGGATATAGCTACACTTAACGCAGTTTCCCCTTTAGAGTTAGTTATATCAGTTAAAGCTCCATTCTGTAAAAGTAATTCTAAGCATTGTGAATAACCATGTCTGGCAGCGTGTATCAGCGCTGTGTCACCCTTCAAGTCTTTAATGTCGACATCAGCGCGAGTTGATAACAGGACTTTGACGCTGTTGATGTGGTTAGACTGTGTTGCTAGCATTAAAGCTGTCATCCCCAAACAATCCGTTTGATTAGTATCCACTTTAGCCTCGGTCAAAACCTGCAGGCATTTCACTCTGTTGTTTGTGGCTGCTAGCATCAGAGGCGTTCTGCCTTTCTTATTTGTTATGTACTTTGCAGCCTTCTTGTCCAGGAGAATAGTAACACCCTCATCACAGCCGGTCTTTGCGGCCACATGCAAAGGTGTGTTTCCTTTGGAATCCATTGTGTTAATCATGACCCTGTGTCCAATAAGATATTGAATACATTGTGAGCGTTGTAAAGGTTTATCATCTCCAAATATGGAATCTGTCTCTGTTGAGGCTAATTTGACAGCATAAAATAATCCTGTTCTTCCTCTGTTGTCTAAAAGATTACAGTTAGCGCCATAGTCTAAAAGTAATTGAACATTCTTACTATTGTTGTTGCCTACAGCAATCATTAGAGCCGTTCTGCCAACATTATCCATCAGATCTATCTTAGCTCTACTGCTTAGTAATTCTTCAAGACAGTCTAAATTATTATGTAATGCTGCGTACATTAGTGGCGTCATGCCTGCAGAATCAGTTACATTAATGATATTGTCCCATTTTTCATCTAATTTCACACAATTAGAATGTCTATGGTGTGAAATCCAATTGACCAAAGTTAAGAAGTTTTGGAATTGACCATTTCGTATTGGAACAAGTAAGGGCATTAAATCTCCTTCTATAGTGAGGGTATCGCATCCTTTCATTAATGCATCGATGCAACTGAATTGATCATTTTGTGTAGCATTCAGCAAGGGTGTTGCTCCGGAAATGCTTATTACATTGACTTTGGCTCCATTACTTACCAGGATCTCTGCGCATTCCCAATGTCCCGACTGGACACAAGACGAGAGAGCAGTTAATCCATTACTATCAGAGACATTAATCTCTGCATTAGCTTGAATTAAAAATCTTACAATATCCATAAAATTAAGACAGCAAGCTAACATTAATGGTGTTTGTCCTGTCTTTGAAGTCCAATTCACATCACAACCGTTGTCTATTAGATAATTGACTCTATCGATCTCATTATTTTTTATTGCTTCAAATATTTGAGAGATTGGGTCTAATTCAATTACTTCTCCACTTGTTAAAAAACTGGTGGTTTCTAATTCAATTATATCATCTTGAGGTGCACAAATATTCAAACATTTCTTTTCAATTGAAGTTTCATATTCCTTTTCTTTTAATTTAGCTTTATGAAAGAGCGAATCCTCAGAATCGTTTCTCCACAGAACATCTGCCCCAGCTTGAACAAGGGCATGAAAACATTCCAAGTGACCTAAATTCGCTGCTCTGGATGCTGCTGTTCCTCCAAAATGATCGGTTGCGTCTACATCGGCGCCACTATTAATCAGTTCCTCAACGCACTCAAGAAACCCATTCGCGGCGGCATTCATCAAAGCAGTAATGCCCTTAAAACTTTTTCTTTCAATGTAGGAACCAGCGTTGACTAGTTCTCGAACGCAAAGTTGATGACCATTAAGAGCCGAAATGCTCAATGGAGAGATCCCATCTTTGTTGGCAATGTATACAGAAGCTCCATAGTTGAGAAGTATCTTCAGGCTATTCAGGTGACCTGCTTCAGCCGCAAGATAAAGAGCGGTTCTGCCGTTCTCATCTGTAATGTCTAGTGAGGCGTGTTTAGCAGCAAGGAGCTCCACTGAGTCGTGGTAGTCGTTTTGAACAGCGAACATCAACGCTGTGAAGCCTTTTTCCCATTGTGTATCTAGATCTTCAACCGTTGATAATTGAAGCTTTAAGGCGTCGAGATCACCTCGAGAAGCAGCCTGCATTAGTTCTTGGTTTGCACTGTCCTTGCAATTAACTATCTTCATATTCAGAATTGCAGGATGAAGGGTGTCTTAATACTTTCAATCTTTTTATAATCTAGCAACAGCTTTTCAATCATTTATTTTGAAGGAATCATTACAACCGCACCATATTCATTTGAATCACTTAATTTGTGTTGCTGCTAATTGCTTGTTTCATGGTTGTTCTTTTCTTTTTTAATGTTCCTGAAAGTAAAAGATGAATGAAATTAATTGTTACAAATGTTATAATTGTCAACGTATATAAACATATGAACATTTCTTAAACCTATATTGCATTTCTCTTAAAACTGAAAGATAGAAAAGAAAAACATTCTCAACATCACTCGTAGTGGAACTTCAATTGAAGCAATATGTCAGGCATTTGAACATCTTATCATAGTGATATTGACATAGATATTAATAGTACAATCTTCACGGATCAAACATCGTTTACGTGTGTCTGCCATTCCCGATCAGACTTTCACAACGGCATAAATATTTTTTTCTATATTTCGGGTCAAAACGGCTGCTTAGTTATATGGCTGTCTGATTGTATAGCTGTCTGATTGTATAGCTGCCTGGTCGAGATGGCTGCCTGATTGTATGGATGCCTGATTGTGATTGCTGCCTAGTTGCAGCCCCTGGTTGTGTAATTGTCTGGTATTGTGGCTACCTGGTTGTGTGGATACCTGGTTATGTGGCTACCTTGTGGTGTGGCTACCTGGTTGTGTGGCTACCTGGTTGTGTGGCTACCTGGTTGTGTGGCTACCTGGTTGTGTGGCTACCTGGTTGTGTGGCTACCTGGTTGTGCGGTTTGTGCGTTACTAAAGATATTTAGGGCTAGAATGTAAAAAAACTTTATTCCGAAGAAACATCTGAAACTAATTAGTTGAAAGTAAATACTTTAATGAAGAGACATCTGTCGTGCTCGCATAATGTTTTGAAGTGAGAAAAGCATTAAGTATAGGAGAGTTTTTTAGAACGTCCAACTATCATGTATTCTACAAGGTGCATTGATGAAGTTATTTCATTGTAGAATCAATCAATAACAGGATTGATCATTGTATATTTTAAGTCATGGATCATGTGTATGAATACTATTCATCACCATCTGAATTATATTCGTTATATATTGATTAATATTGCACCATTACTACGTTTCCAACTATATATTATTGTCATTGGAGACACAAGTCGATGTAAATAGAATGGCCCGTTTGGGAAACGAAAGTATGGCAAAAGCTGTCTTTTTTTTTTGGTGAGCTAAAAGGTGGTCGACGTAACAGAGGTGCCCCACGAAAACGTCTTAAAGTTAGCTTAAAATACCAACTTAGGCGCCAATTGGCCTTAGCTAAGAGAGCACCTGGTTACATGCGGATTCAGAACGAGACAGCTAGAGGTCAATCACTAAGGATGTGGCAAAATATGTAGGTCACAACTTAGGCTATGTAGCCACTGGGAATACTGCATACTGGCCAGCACAACGACCAACCAATACAACATGTAAGTGGTTGCAGTGGTTGAAATCGCTGTAGTTATCGAGAATCTGGACTATACACAAACCACACCAATGCTACAATTACTAATGTTTAGATGTCAAGGAATCTTTATAATTATTTACACGATCTCTCAATACTCTTCCCCGTGCCCTACCTAATCCAACTATTAATAAGTATTGATCTTTCCGATTGAATTCCTTCTGCTACTGCAATTATGTTGAAACCTGTTTCAGGGCCAGCCTTAACCATAGGAAAAGTAGGCAGCCGCAGATTGCCTCTGATTGGTAGGAGCCTCGCACAAAACTCAAAGGAAAAACTAATTAAAGACAAAATTGTCGAAACATGGACCAAATCTCAAAAATAGCAGAACTCTATGGCTCTATGTCTACTAGCCTAGCTCTGATTAAGTCTCCACTATGATTCAAGGTTAATTTACAAATGTTTAGATCTACTTCTTAGACCAGGGCTGGCGAACCTATGGCACGCGTGCCTAAGGTGGCACGCGAAACGTTTTTGTGTGGCACGCGACGACGATGATATTAAAAAATGTTTTGTTTTTTTTTTAAATCACGGATATCTCAAATTACCATAATTAATAATGTTCAATTATTTCCGAGAACTGTAAATAATATGGAAGAAGAGCTAATGGATTATATTCCATATAATTTTTTCATATGACTGTGTTTCATTTAGGGAGCATAGGGCATATTAATTTTTTTTCAAGACAAATCTCGTATTTGAACGAGGTCTCCTTAGCTGCCGCCATTTTGTTGATACTGAAAACGTGTCGGTCTTACATTGATTGCTAGCGTTGCCATCAATACATTTTTATCAGAATACTTACCAGAACATGTCATTCTTAAAAATAAAAAAAAGAAAACTTAATGAAGAAGAAGGAAGTGAAAGACCTTTTCAAGAGTGGTGGACTGAAAGATATGGAATGATTCACAGAGAAAACAAGGACTTATGTGTCATGTGTTTGGAAAGTGTTGTTTGTCGGACATCATCAGTAAAACGTCATTATGAGTCCAATCACAACTGGCTTTTAGGCAATAGCGAGGATGAGCAAAAAGAACATATATCGCGTGAGTTAAAAAAGTGATTTCAGAATCCAGTTCTTTTGTAAATTTTGTTAAAAGTTCTTCTAACTTATTGGCTGCAAGTTTTAAAGTTTCAAAAATTATAGCTAAGCATGGAAAACCTTTAATTGACGGTGATTATATCAAGGAAGCAATGTAAGTATGTGCTTCTTATTTGTTTGAAGACTTTCAAAACAAGGATAAAGTCATTCAGAGAATAAAGGATTTGCCAATAAGCCGAAACACGGTTAAAGCGAGAGTTATGACATTGCACGTTAATATTCAAGAACAAGTAAAGAAGGATATTAATGCATGTCAAGCCTAGTCTATTTGCCTTGATGAAAGTACTGATGTGATATCGTCCGCTAGACTGGCTGTCGGTGCGTAGATTATGGCATTCTAGCACCAATGTTTATTAAGTGCACAATTTTTTTAATGTTTCAAATTCAATGTCATTACTCCATCAGTTGTCTTCATAACTTATATTCATATCATTAAACAATTACATTGTCAACAGTGAATCACTTATTCATTTGTAAGCACGAAGGTGCCTGTTGAATGTCAGGGGCCCGGGTAAACGAGCTAAGGCCTTAATACAACCCTGACGAAGAACTAATAAAATTAGCAACTTTACCAAAGACAACAACAGGTGCAGGTATATGTCAAACTGTTGTGACTGAACTCAGATCTCAAAAAAAATAGTTTCTGTTACACCTGATGGTGCTCCAAGTATGACTGGGACAGTTTCTGTTACACCTGATGGTGCTCCAAGTATGACTGGGACAGTTGCAGGTTTCGTTACTTTGTTCACAGGACATGTTGGACACACCCACTCATCACTTTTCACTGCATTGTGCACCAACAAGCCTTATGTTCAAACAACGGCTTAAAGGAACTTGAAGACATTATGAAATGTGTAATAAAAACCGTAAACTTCATTACTGCCCATGCTTTGAATAAGAGAACATTTGAACAGCTGCTAAATGAAGTTCAGTCCAGTTACTCTGGCTTGTTAATGTACAACAACGTACAGCATTTGAGAAAAAGTTGAAGACTTACAAACGTGACATAGAGAAGGAAGAATTAAAATATTTTAACAAACTGAAAAAAATTTATGATTTAAAAGTTTATGATACTACCGGCAAAGATTATCAGAAAATATTGTTTTTAGAGATAATTGACACAACTGCTGAACAATTTTCACTGCGTTTTGAACAATTTCGAAAATTCCAGTACACCTCCACATTTATAAAATATCCAGATACAGTAGATTTTGAAACACTCGATTTGACCATGTTTTCTTGGATGGGATTTCACGACTTTGAAATGCAACATGTTGAGTTTCAGTCCAGCGCAATTTGGAGACATAAATGTATTGACTTACGAATACGACTTGAATTAATTGAACGTGAACGGTTAAATGGATCATTAGAACCTCAGATATTAGCAGAAAATGAGATTCTTCAAGTTTGGAATGACCTGCCTAAAACTTTCAATTCTCTGATAAAAGTAGCAACATCCATTCTGTCAATTTTCTCGTCTACTTACTCATGCGAATCTTTATTTTCTACAATGAATTATATTAAATCAGATGCCAGAAGTTGCTTGACCGATGAACTAGGTGCGGCGTGTGTAACTTTGAAGAATACACGGTAAACACCAGATATCAAACTGTTATCGTCTACCACACAACAGCAGAAGTCGCACTGATTGACCTGCCCTAAGACTTCAAATCAGTAGGTCAGGATAATAAAATTGAATAAACAAGTAATATTGTTACTAAGCTGTTTTTATACATGCAGTTGACTTTCTGGCTGTAGCGCTTATTTTATATAGCGGCGTCACTAGAAGACCTACTGGGCACGCAACAATCTTCATTGTTTTTAAATTGAAATTAATTGGCACTCGGACTTAAAAAGGTTCAGCCCTGTCTTAGACTAAACATTCCATTATAGTAAAATGTCAAATCATTATTTCTAATCTGGTGATCATGAATCGTACATGAAGCACATGAATTTCATTGATTTAATTTGTTTATTAAATATAGAGACAGGAAAATTTTTCATTCATTACGTATTTATAGTTCTTAATTTTTGTTTTCTATTTCATTTGGGGCCACACTATTTACATCGCCTAGCGCCTCCAACTACCTAAAACCGGCCCTGCCTGTTTCTAAGAGGTTGTAGTTTATTAGAACATTATAAGCAACGTTATCTGTTGTCACTGGCTTTTGACTTCCTGTTGTTGTAACTTTGAAGTGTTTGATAGGAGAAAGTAAAGACAAGTTCCCATTTAAAATTGGGGCGCGGTCAGGGGCGGACTGGGTATCAAAATCGGCCCGGGCATTACCATATAAACCGGCCCACAAATGGCATGTCATATATTTTCGGTTGGGGGGGGATTTTTACCCCACTCCGCAATTTATATATATATATTAGTGTGTGTGTATATGTAATTAATCTTCATTACATTCTGATCTTTTATTCTTTCAAACGTTTTTCTACCCTAGAATACTCTCTTCCTATAATTAGTGGAAAGACAGTACACACCGCGCCAAAGGGCAGCTAGGGAGACCGGGAGAGCGCTTCGCCCCGGAACCAAGCATTATTTCCATTATTTCAAGCTTTAGAAATGCATTTTCTGAGGTATCTACAGTGCAATTAACCTGCTACTCATCCGCTACAAAAGTAAGTAAAAAAGTAAGTAAAGGTTCCTTTTTAGATAATGAGGTCTGAGGCAAGTGATGGTTTGAAGACCCTTCCCTCCCGGCTACGCCCATGTTTTATATTGTAGGTGTACGCCTAATTCTCAACAAAATATATAAAGTTTTATAACGCATCGAGAACTGGATGTATGCATTCTTAGGATTACATAATGTATTCTATTTATACATGTATGTAGTCTGAAAGTTAAAAACAATACAATAGCAGCCTAATGAGTTTGAAGCCTTTTGGTATTACTTATAGATTACAGACGTTTCTTCAAAAAATAAGATTGTTACGTCTAGAGCATTTCATGTGTCAATCTAGTCATGTATGTTTATCTGTGACTTAAAATATGCTAAACCATTGGTTTTCCTGGCTGACTCGGGCAACCCATTCCATTAAAAGATAAGAGAAAGCAGAACGGTTAGAGAGGCACTTACTTAATGTGAAAAGCTCTTGCTTCGTCATAGTACATTCTCAAAAGCGCGATTTGTATATGAATATACCATGACCCATTATTTAAAATATAAATCTCCTTTCATTAAATATCGGATGTGACAGCGCTATATAAATTCTTGTAATTATTGTAATAATTTTCACCAATAATGACTTCATACTAAGTAGCTCGACCGACTAACCCACTCTTTAGTGGACGAGGTCTTATTTGAAAGCCAATGTGGTTCAGAGCCGGTAGAGGTACATCTGACATAATAATTGTTCTGCGACAATTACTAGAAAAATGCAAAGAGCAGAACCTAAACCTATACGCTGCCTTTGTGGACCTAACCCAGGCTTTCGACATAATCAGTCGCGATGGTTTTTGGAGGATTTTGGCCAGGCTGGGATGCCCATCTACGTTCCCATCCATTCTCAAGCAGTTTCACGTGTGTCAAAGAGGCCAGATCAGACACAATGGTGCCCTTTCTGATCACTTCCCAATAGAAAATGGCGTGAAGCAGGGCTGTGTTCTTGCTCCTACTCTATTCGCTATCTTCTTTGGCGTAATGCTGGCTCAAATGAGGCAGCGATTACACGAAGGCATCTACATCCGGTTTTGTTCTGACGGCAATGTGTTCAATCTTCGACGTCTACTATCCCATAGAAAAACAAAGGAGATGGTCATAACGGAGCGTCTCTATGCCGATGATTGCGCCCTGCTAGCTCACAATGAACATGATCTCCAGAACGCGGTAAACGAATTTGCATACGCTGCCGCCTTTTTCGGTCTACCTACAGGGTGCGTCAAAAAATGTATACACACTTTGAACTATCATAGACAATTTATTTCCCGTTCTACAATGCTAAATTTCTGGACATGGAAAGCTCAATGTCCAATTGGAAAAATAAATCCGACCAAATTATGCCACCCATACATCCCGGTTCACGCCTCACCCTCTCCTGGACCCGTTCACAAAATTCTAACCTTTGATCTGGATCGTCGTCACTTAGCTGTTGCACCAGCCTTGTATTGTACACACGAAACTTGTCTTTCCTTAGAATGCGTAGCACACTACTAGCACTTACATAAGGTGAATGCTGAAAGAGTACCAAGACCGCAGTTGTGGGCTCATCACTTGTGCTGTACGAGGTCGACCTGATCGACCTTTATGCACATCATTTACTGCTCCATGAATTTCAAATTTGTCTCGTAGACGTGTAGTTGTTAATCTTGAAGGTGGTTCTGTACCATACTCATGTCTCCACTGTCTTTGAACCGCAGCTACATTCTCAAACTTCCAGTATCACTTAATTATCTGCTTCCGCTCTTCAAAACTCAAAAGCACGTCTGCCATGTTGAAATCACTGATGCTGAAGGCCACCAGTTTGAACATTACTCGCATTTATCGAATTTATTTTTCCCATTGGACATTAAGCTTTCCATGTCCAGAAATTTAGCATTGTAGAACAGGAAATAAATTGTCTATGACAGTTTAAAGTGTGTATACATTTTTTTAACGCACCCTATATAAACCTCGGGAAAACAGAAGTCATGTTCCAGAAGTCACCCAATAAAACATACTTAGCCCCAAAAATCATCTTAAATGGACAGTTTAACCCTAACCCTAGCCCCTTAATGTGGTAGACCACTTCACATATCTCACTTTCAAGGGGAGTTGACGACCGTCTTGCTAGGGCCAGTGGCGATTTTTGACGCCTTCATGCGAGAGTTTGGCGGAACAGAACGCTCCGCCTGCCTACAAAAATCAGCGTCTACCAGGCGGTGTTTCTCTCAACCTTTCTGTATGGCTTTTAGATATGGACACTATATAGAAAACATCCAAGACTTCTTGAGCGCTTCAACAACGATCTTGTTCTCCATCATGGACATACGTTGGCAAGACCGCATTACAAACAGCGATGTCCTTGCGAACGCCGGTATGGACAGTATAGAGGGACTTCTTTTGGTCCGACAGTTACGCTGAGTAGGGCACGTATCCCGTATGGGAGACGAACGTATGCCAAAGGCAGTCTTTTTTAGTGAGATAAAAGATGGTCGACGTAATAAAGGCGCCCCTTGGAAACGCTTCAAAGACCAGCTTAGGCGTCAACTTTCCTTGGCTGACATAGAAGAGAGCACCTGGTTGCTCAGAACGAATCAGCTGGAGGTCACTCACGAATGCCACGGGATACATTTTTGAGACAAAAAGAAAATCTGCTGCCTAGGACAAACGCAAACGGCGAAAAGAAAATCTAAATCGACCACCTGCGGACAATGGTTATGTTTGCCATGGATGTGACAAAATATGTAGGTCTCAGCTGGGGCTGCGCAATCAGGGGAAATACTGCATTCCTCACTAATCTTCGGACTCGAAGACTAGCCTTATTATTATTACTAAGCATATGTTTGTCATTAATTATAATAGTATAAAATTTGATTTAGATCTAGATTTATTTTTTAATTTAATATTTTTTTTGTAAGCCCTAAGTGTAGTACTTTTATATCTATGTTATTAAAAAAAAAAAAAAAAAAAAAATTACTTTTTCTTTTCAAATCGCAGAAAGTAGAGCTTTATATCCATATTGAGCTGTGAATAAAACAAGGAGAGGATGAGGAAAAGACGAGGAAAAAACGAGGAGTGGAAGAGGAAAAGACGAGGAAAAAACAAGGAGTGGACGAGGAAAAGACGAGAAGTGGGCCTGGAGTGGACGAGGAAAAGACGAGAAGTGGGCCTGGAGTGGACGAGGAAAAGACGAGAAGTGGGCCTGGAGTGGACGAGGAAAAGACGAGAAGTGGGCCTGGAGTGGACGAGGAAAAGACGAGGAAAAGACGAGGAGTGGGCCAGGAGTGGATGAGGAAAAGATGAAGAGTGGGCCAGGAGTGGACGAGGAAAAAACAAGGAGTGGACGAGGAAATGACAAGGATAAGACGAGGAGTGGGACAGGAGTGGACGAGGAAAAGACAAGGAAAAGACGAGAAGTGGGCCTGGAGTGGATGAGGAAAAGACGAGAAGTGGGCCTGGAGTGGACGAGGAAAAGACGAGAAGTGGGCCTGGAGTGGACGAGGAAAAGACGAGGAAAAGACGAGGAGTGGGCCAGGAGTGGAGGAGGAAAAGATGAAGAGTGGGCCAGGAGTGGACGAGGAAAAAACAAGGAGTGGACGAGGAAATGACAAAAAAAGACAAGGAGTAGGCCATGAGTGGACGAGGAAAAGACGAGGAGTGGGCCTGGAGCGGACGAGGAAAAGACGAGGAGTGGGCCTGGAGCGGACGAGGAAAAGACGAGGAGTGGGCCAGGAGTGGACGAGAAAAAGACAAGGAAAAGACGAGGAGTGGGCCAGGAGTGGATGAGGAAAAGACGAAGAGTTGGTCAGGAGTGGACTAGGAAAAGACGAGGAGTGGGCCAGGAGTGGATGAGGAAAAGACGACGAAAAGAAGAGGAAAAGACGAGGAGTGGGCCTGGAGCGGACTAGGAAAAGACGAGGAGTGGGCCAGGAGTGGATGAGGAAAAGACGAAGAGTTGGTCAGGAGTGGACTAGGAAAAGACGAGGAGTGGGCCAGGAGTGGACGAGAAAAAGACAAGGAAAAGACGAGGAGTGGGCCAGGAGTGGATGAGGAAAAGACGAAGAGTTGGTCAGGAGTGGACTAGGAAAAGACGAGGAGAGGGCTAGCAGTGGATGAGGAAAAGACGACGAAAAGAAGAGGAAAAGACGAGGAGTGGGCCTGGAGCGGACGAGGAAAAGACGAGGAGTGGGCCAGGAGTGGATGAGGAAAAGACGAGAAGTGGGCCAGGAGTGGACGAGAAAAAGACAAGGAAAAGACGAGGAGTGGGCCAGGAGTGGATGAGGAAAAGATGAAGAGTGGGCCAGGAGTGGATGAGGAAAAGATGAAGAGTTGGCCAGGAGTGGACGAGAAAAAGACAAGGCAAAGACGAAGAGTGGGTCAGGAGTGAACTAGGAAAAGACGAGGAGAGGGCTAGCAGTGGATGAGGAAAAGACGACGAAAAGAAGAGGAAAAGACGAGGAGTGGACCTGGAATGGACAAGGAAAAGACGAGGAGTTGGCCAGGAGTGGACGAGGAAAAAACAAGAAAAAACGTGGAGTGGACGAGGAAAAAACCAGGAGATGATAAGGAATAGACGAGGAAAAAACAATGAGTGGAAGAGGAAAAGACGAGGAGTGGACGAGAAAAAAAGAGGAAAAAAAGAGGAGTGGACGAGGAAAAGACCAGGGAAAAAAAGGAGTTGACGAGGAAAAAACGAGAAGTGGACGAGAAAAAAACGAGGAGTGGACCACGAGTGGACTAGGAAAAGACGAGAAAAAAAAAGAAGTGGACGAGGAAAAGACGAGGAGTGGACCACGAGTGGACTAGGAAAAGACGAGGAAAAGACGAGGAGTGGTCCAGCAGTGGATGAGGAAAAGACGACGAAAAAAAGAGGAAAGGACGAGGAGTAGGCCTGGAGTGGACGAAGAAAATTTGAGGAGTGGGCCAGGAGTGGACGAGGAAAAGAGGAGTAGGCCTGGAGTGGACGAAGAAAATTCGAGGAGTGGGCCAGGAGTGGACGAGGAAAAAACGAAGAGTGGGCCAAGAGTGGACAAAAAAAAAACGAGGAGTGGACGAGGAAAAGACAAGAAGAAAAAACAAGAAGTGGACGAGGAAAAGACGAGGAGTGGGCCAGAAGTAAACAAGGAAAATACGAGGAAAAAACAAGGAGTGGGCCATGAGTGGACGAGGAAAAGACGAGGAGTGGACGATAAAAAAAAACAAGGAGTGAAGGGAAGAACAAGGAGTAAACGAGGAAAAGACGAGGAGTGGACGATAAAAAAAAACAAGGAGTGAAGGAAAGAACAAGGAGTAAACGAGGAAAAGACGAGGAGTGAACCAGGAGTGGACCAGGAGTGAACGAAGAATATCAGCATATGGTGTGGATTAATTGGCATCATAGTAATGTACTATGTAAAAATACACATATACTGCATCAAACTGACCGGTTGTCTAAATACTGCATCAAGCTGACCGGTTGTCTAAATACTGCATCAAGCTGACCGGTTAACTAAATACTGCATCAAGCTGACCGGTTGCATAATCAAAGATATTAACAATATTTAATGTAAGTAACAATATAATTTGTACATACTTACACACATACCTTGAAACCAATGAACTTCTAACTTCCTTGAAATCTATTAGATATTAGATGCGTTTATACGTACTCTTTATGGTTACCTTATTAAAGACTCGAGACATTAATAGCATCAATTTTAAGTCTCACTACACCAAAAAAAGCTTATATAAACTATAAGTCATAATATAACAGTAATTTTCATGGCATTTGAACTGTGGACAAAAAAAAAATTCAAATAAAACTTTCGTCTATACGTTGAAGCAGCCAACAAGGAAGTACAAACTTATCAGTCTAAATTTAGCTTTTGTTATTTCCTATATATAAACAGCAAGGAGATTAAACGTTTCCAAGAAGAGTTAACAATTATATGACTCTAAAAAGACTTCAGCTTTAAGGATGTTAATGTAAAAGCTATTGTAGAAGACTGCAGTGGTGAACAAAAAAAGAAATTCCCATATAGGTTAAAGTATTGTTTATATGTTTAATCAGCTAAGTGGTTTCCCTATTTTAATACTGTAGTTCATTTTTAGCGACCCCTAAAAGGAGAAAAGACGATATTAATTGTGTATGGAATGTCTGTCCGTCCGTCCGTCCATCCGTCCCGTTTAGATCTCGTAAACTAAAAAAGATATTGAAAATCCGACATAATGATATTTTAGACCATTCAAAGTTCTGATGCAACGGCTACTTTTTTCTTTTCTGAAAGTGAAAAAATTAATTTTTTAAATTACTTAAGCAAGCAGTTTTTTCATAAAAATACACCATTTTTTACAACCATTCACTATTAATAGTGTCAAACACGGGAGGCTATTTAGTAAGGGAGATGACAAGTTACAATATTTTTAACATATCTTAAAGGTAATATTTTTTAAAAAACATTTAGTTGCAAATGTATTGTTAAGTTATGTAAGTTCTGTCATACTAACCACTACATTTAGAACAAAAATGATTACTATTTTTTTCAAAGAGAAAAAAATATATTTAATATACATATAAGTGGAACATAATTTAATACAACAATTAATAAGTAGTTTTCCATAAAATCGCGTTCACCGCAGTGTGGCCGCAATCCGGACTCGTGGGATTAAGAATTTGTTTAAAAGAAATTTATGTTGTTTTTTTCAAAGAGGCTTTGAATAAGAGATTGACCTTGTACAAAATAATTAGATCAATAAGATAATCATTATATGAAATCAGTTAGGCCAGGTTTACATCTAACTTTAGCTTCACTTTCACCTATCTCTTGGACTGCTGGGGCACCACACAAGTTCTGTCAATTTTCTTTCTCCATTTTCCTCTGTCATTTGCCATTGATAGAATTTCATTCTGATATTCTTTTTGAAAATATTGAAACCTGCCTTTTTACCTGCCTGAGTGGACCACTTCGGAGACTGATTCTGAGTTTGTGTTTCCACAATAACTGTCTTTGTGACCTTGCTATGACTTATTTATTGTCACTATTTGCTTTAAATTCCAGCTAGCACAGTACTACCGTATTTTCGAGCATGTATAACCCGCACAAGGTAAAATCGTACAACCCGCACTCTTATATACCCCACATGTGCAAAGTTGTTAATTAGCGGTACATAAAGTTGTTGTTCATTAGACGTCTGTCCCTCGAAACACTCTCGTGCTCCAATGCAACACGAGCATGAAATATGAGCCTACCGTCGTATCTGTAGTAAGATTTTTCGTATCAGTAGTATGTTGTACAAAAACCCATTGGTATGTCCATAGTTTCAGTATCTGTTGATCTGACTAAAGCTTTTGACATGGTCAGCAGAAGTGGCCTTTTCAAACTCCTGAGGAAAATAGGTTGCCCTCCCAAACTACTGCAGTTCATTGAGTGTTTTCACGAGGAATCTAAATGCACTGTCAAATTCAATGGAGCCCAATCAGCACCTTTTGAGGTTTGCAGTGGTGTCAAGCAGGGATGTGTGCTCGCACCTACTCTGTTTGGCATATTCTTCTCCAGTCTACTGCATTATGCGTACAACGACATAAACGAAGGTGTGTTTCTCCATACAAGATCCTCTGGAAAAATATTGAATGTATCAAGGCTGCGGCAAAAACCAAGGTTAGGAAACTACTCGTCAGGGAACTCCTGTATGCTGATGATGCAGCTATTGTGGCTGATTCTGATATTCAGCTACAGTGTCTGGTTGACAAATTATCTGCTGCTTGCCAGAAGGTCGGCTTAAACATCAATCAAAGCAAGGCAATGGCCACCATGTCACGGCTGCAGAAAAGAGTCTGGGACAACATATTGCTGACTAACAGTACTAAAACCCTAGTCTACCGGACCTGTGTGTTGAGCACCTTGCTGTACGGAAGTGAAACATGGTCAACCTACTCATGGCAGGAAAAAAAGCTGAATGTTTTTCACCTCCGATGCCTAAGGCGGATCTTTAAAATAAGGTGGCAAGATAAGATAACCAATGAGGAAGTGCTACAAAGAGAAGGGTGCCAGGACATCCGCTCTGTTATCAGCAGCAGACGCCTTGGCTGGCTTGGCCACGTTCGTATATCCTCCATACTGCCCTGCACAGCGCAATTCATAAGCATTGCCTCTACGCTTTTCGTTTGCAAGAACATCGCTATTTGTAACGAGGTCTTGGTTAGTCTCATGATGGAGTTCAGACATCTTTGGTTAAAGTGTTTCAGAAGTATTTCTTGCTTTCTACTAGATACACATGTCTCGGTGACCGACAAAATAGCGCGGACAAAATAGCGGCTAAAAAATTAGTGCGAAATTTCACACAAAATAGCATTGGATAAAGTAGCGCATACTTGTGTAGGATGCGTATAAATGTTCCGGATTTTATTAAACGAAGGTCCTGGGCAGCATTCTTTTTGAGGTCTCTATTTACAATGTTAATAGATCTAAAAGTATGACATGTTTGCACAGAGAGTACAGCAACATTTGATCCCATTCTTCTATTTCAACAATGTTTAAAATACATAATTGGCACAACGTCATTTATTTCTGGATATATTCAAGCTACGTTAGCCAACGAAGAAACACTTTTGCCAGGACAATGAAGATGTAGACTTAAACACTAATTCAAAAAAGGATTTCCCAAAATATAAAAACAGAATTTTTTTCCTTAACGCTTTGAACTTACCTTAGGGATATTAAATTACCTTGAAACAAGTGGACTTGATGATCTGAGAGCATAGAACATGATACGTCTTTGTATAGCTAACTTCAAGATGCCGACACTCGAGCAGGATTTACAAGTGATTAAGAAAGCTGTAGATGTAACATTTATTGACAGAAATATATCTTGTAATTATACTGTCTAATAAGCAAGGAGCTTGTGATCTCAACAAGTCATGTTTATGAATATCATTTACATGTTCAAATTAATGTAGGCCTATATGGTAGCATTTCGTTCCAGAAAGTTCCAGATTCAAGTGCTTTACTGATAAGTAATACCAAAAATTTAAAAAAATATTATAACCTAAACCAGTTAACTTAACAGGCTACCTACTTGTACAATTTATGTGACGTAAACCCAGTTTTCAATACATTATCAAACTTTACAAATTTATTTTGAGGATATGTATAATAAATACTGCAATGCACATCATACAGCATATAATTTTTGGGGCAATTTGTATAAAAATGCCGAAGGCCGATTTTGATACCCAATTTGCCCCTGGTCAGACTTGGGACGTGACAACGAGCTTATGGTCTCAACTTCCTACAGATTGCGACTACTGCCACTAACGTAATCTCACTTCGTGGACATTTTCAGGTAGACAATCAAACCAGCGTTTCTCATACTTTAGGAGGATGCAAGAAGCAAACAAAGGACAACACTCTATGGCATTTCCTTTGAAGTTATACACCCTTATTTGCACATTGATCAAAGTAAAGCTATTAATACAAGTTTTAAAAATTTAAATAATTAATTATCAAACATTATTTCCTGCTTGTATAAACTCATTCGCAACAAGATTAGTTTATTTGAAGAAGACATTTCAATACGTCACTGTCAACGTAATTCTTTCCATCTTTCAGAACGGAGAAATTCCTACGGTTTCATCATTGTTCCGTTGGCGTCTTATGCTTAAATAGAGTAAGTTTCTTACAAGACGTCTAAAGAACACAAGGAATATTTTAAGACGATTACAAGAAGTAGTACAAGAAAATGGTATTCAAAAACTATTAGCCAAACCAAATAAAGCGTCTGGACCTGATGGTATTCCAGCTAGATTACTCAAAGAACTAAGCAATGAGCTAGCCCCAGTGTTTAAAATACTCTTTCAGGCCTCACTTAACCAGGGCAGAGTACCAAAGGACTGGAAAGAAGCTAATGTCACCCCCCTATTTAAAAAAGGAGAAAAATCTGACCCAGGACACTACAGACAAGTATCACTTACCAGCATCAAATGTAAAATCCTAGAACACATAATATGTAGCAACATCATAAACCACTTAGACAAAGAAAATGTCCTCACACCATACCAACATGGCTTTAGGAAATATAGATCATGTAAAACACAACTAATAGGACTAATTGATGATTTTTCTAAAGGTTTAGATAATAGTGAACAAATAGATGCTATCTTACTAGATTTTTCTAAGGCTTTTGACAAAGTTCACCACCATAGTTTGCTTAAAAAATTAAAATATTTTGGCATTAATGGTCCACTGCATCAGTGGATTAAAAATTTTCTGATAGGGAGAGAACAAACTGTAATAATAAATGGCTCTAAATCAACACCAATAACAGTAAACTCAGGCGTACCTCAAGGAACAGTCTTGGGTCCACTACTATATTTAATTTACATAAATGATTTACCAAATTGCATTAGTTCAGGAACAAAAGACAGATTATTTGCAGACGATTGCATAATATATAGAACAATAAAAACAACACAAGACACAGATATTTTACAAAGAGAATTAGATGAATTACAGAAATGGGAATCAAATTGGAGCATGTCTTTCCACCCAGAAAAATGTCAGTTGTTAAGAGTAACAAAAAAACTAAAACAAATTAATTCCACTTATCTTATTCATGGCAAACCAGTAACACAGACTAAAAACGCAAAATACCTAGGTGTTATAATAAATGAAAAACTGCCATGGAATCCACATATTGATGAAACTGTAAAAAATCAAACAAAGTATTAGGATTTATTAAAAGAAATTTCTATAAATCAAATAAGAACATAAAACTAAAATGCTATTTAACCTTGGTTAGGCCAATAATAGAATATGCATCCTCCGTTTGGGACCCATCAACTCAAGAAAACATTAAGAAACTGGAACAGACACAAAATAGAGCAGTGAAATTCATAACAAATGAATATTCACATTTGACTAGAGTAACACCTATAGTAAAATCACTAAATTTAGAAAGCCTTCAGGACAGAAGACTCAAAAGTAAAGTAGCAGTTATACATAAAACACTGAACCATAACCTTCAAATACAAAACAAAATTTAATAAAATACTCTGAAAGACACAAAGATAAAGGCACATTCCTCGTCCCATATGCTAGGACAAATTTGTACAAATACTCCTTCTTCCCTAGTGCTAATAGAGCATGGAATGGGTTGCCTGAGCTAGCCAGGAAAACCAGTGACTTGGCAGAATTTAAGTCATTGGTTAATATGCATAACTAAATGCATGACGCGTAGGACGTAATCATCTTCTTTTTTGAAGTAACGTCTGTATTATATAAGATAAGATACGATTAAGCTTATTCCATAAATACACAACACTGACTAAACCTTTTCTAACTATTATTTATCGCCCCTACCACCAATTTCTTAAACTTAATTAAACCTGCGTATCCTTCAATATGACTTAAAAAGCACATTAAACGCGATACAATCTATTTCAAAGCTCGAAATGCGCGCCAAACGTTTTAAGAAACGTCGTGTTTCTATTCCGCAAACTGAATTGGAATATAAACTGCGGAACAACAACAAAAAACTTGCAACTAAACCTTGTTTTAGAATTGAGTACAAAAGTTTGCATACATTCTGTTTGCTTAGTTTCTTTTTTTTAAAATGCACCATTAAGTAGATCACAAGCAGTTGTGGAACTACGAACAAAATTATCCGAAACATATACATTATAGGTGTTTGCGTATATGTGTGTATGTGATTGCTACGTAAGATAAAATAGTGTCATTATTTCACGTGTCACTATACACCTGCTTTATTAAGCAGCCTTAGAAATATACAAGACCATAAAATCTTGTTTTGAAAGTCATTTACATATTTTTAAAAGGTTTAAATACTGAATGTCAAAATCCAAAGGCTTTGCTTTTATATAAAAGTAACATTCGCAACTACACAGTGGCAACGGCTAAATCATTTTTTTTAACAGCGCTTTTAGTTTTTCAGAAGTGTCAAAGTGACGAACGAACATACGAACAGACAGGCTGTACAAAAAACAACAGTGGCTTCTCTTTAAAATAGTTGCTAAGTTATTATTGCTCGATCGATAAAAAATCTGATATTAATTATGAACGTAGTTTTAGAATCGTCATGACATGACCACATTAAAAATAAAGTAATGAAAATACTACGACTATTAATTACCCTAAGCATAGTTATTTATTAAGAGTCGGCCAGTTACTCTGAACTGTTTTAAATCTAAGTTAATCAGCGAATGCCAAGCAACTTTTTAACTCTCTCGACACTGAGACGTAACATATGGAAGTTTTCTCATTAGACTGCCCATTGAACTCCTGTTGCTGAATGAATCGACATTCTCTGAAGAGTTTGTGTTCTGAAGAGATTTATTGACTGAGTAAAGGTAGAATACACTCACAGCCAGTCTAAAGCATGACTTTTTTTTTTCAAAGGTGTGCTTTTTAATCTCAGCCAAATGTTGTTTTTTTAAATTTCAAAATAAGCTTCATTCACATGTTATTGCGGGCTAATAAATAAGTCAATTAGACGTCATCAGGGATTTCTCCGGAGACTTGGTAAGTAACGCAATAATGTAATCCTTTATAAAACTGAATCGACTGAATTTTATGTGTTGGTGTCGTTTCTCGGCCCTTATATCTTTTAAATTACTCCTCCTTAATAAGTTCAGCTGGATGGCGGTCTTAAAGCATGAACCAAAGAATGCAGCTGATAATGCTGCGAAACAAATATTTGTTCTAAGGTATAATATTTAAACTGCATCTTTTTTGTAATGGAGTCTTTTTTTTTGGTTTCATTTAACATACTTTTAATATTTCTTCTTTCAATCTCTCAATCATTCTGTCCCATTCTAACTTTCTATCTCTCAATCATTCTGTCCCATTCTAACTTTCTATCTCTCAATCATTCTGTCCCATTCTAACTTTCAATCTCTCAATCATTCTGTCCCATTCTAACTTTCTATCTCTCAATCATTCTGTCCCATTCTAACTTTCTATCTCTCAATCATTCTGTCCCATTCTAACTTTCTATCTCTCAATCATTCTGTCCCATTCTAACTTTCTATCTCTCAATCATTCTGTCCCATTCTAACTTTCTATCTCTCAATCATTCTGTCCCATTCTAACTTTCTATCTCTCAATCATTCTGTCCCATTCTAACTTTCTATCTCTCAATCATTCTGTCCCATTCTAACTTTCTATCTCTCAATCATTCTGTCCCATTCTAACTTTCTATCTCTCAATCATTCTGTCCCATTCTAACTTTCTATCTCTCAATCATTCTGTCCCATTCTAACTTTCTATCTCTCAATCATTCTGTCCCATTCTAACTTTCTATCTCTCAATCATTCTGTCCCATTCTAACTTTCTATCTCTCAATCATTCTGTCCCATTCTAACTTTCTATCTCTCAATCATTCTGTCCCATTCTAACTTTCTATCTCACAATCATTCTGTCCCATTCTAGCTTTCTATCTCTCAATCATTCTGTCCCATTCTAGCTTTCTATCTCACAATCATTCTGTCCCATTCTAACTTTCTATCTCTCAATCATTCTGTCCCATTCTAACTTTCTATCTCTCAATCATTCTGTCCCATTCTAACTTTCTATCTCTCAATCATTCTGTCCCATTCTAACTTTCTATCTCTCAATCATTCTGTCCCATTCTAACTTTCTATCTCTCAATCATTCTGTCCCATTCTAACTTTCTATCTCTCAATCATTCTGTCCCATTCTAACTTTCTATCTCTCAATCATTCTGTCCCATTCTAACTTTCTATCTCTCAATCATTCTGTCCTATTCTAGCTTTCTATCTCTCAATCATTCTGTCCCATTCTAACTTTCTATCTCTCAATCATTCTGTCCCATTCTAACTTTCTATCTCTCAATCATTCTGTCCCATTCTAACTTTTTATCTCTCAATCATTCTGTCCCATTCTAACTTTCTATCTCTCAATCATTCTGTCCCATTCTAGCTTTCTATCTCTCAATCATTCTGTCTTATTCTAACTTTCTATCTCTCAATCATTCTGTCCCATTCTAACTTTCTATCTCTCAATCATTCTGTCCCATTCTAACTTTCTATCTCTCAATCATTCTGTCCCATTCTAACTTTCTATCTCTCAATCATTCTGTCCTATTCTAACTTTCTATCTCTCAATCATTCTGTCCCTTTCTAACTTTCTATCTCTCAATCATTCTGTCCCATTCTAACTTTCTATCTCTCAATCATTCTGTCCCATTCTAGCTTTCTATCTCTCAATCATTCTGTCCCATTCTAGCTTTCTATCTCTCAATCATTCTGTCCCATTCTAACTTTCTATCTCTCAATCATTCTGTCCCATTCTAGCTTTCTATCTCTCAATCATTCTGTCCCATTCTAGCTTTCTATCTCTCGATCATTCTGTCCCATTCTAACTTTCTATCTCTCAATCATTCTGTCCCATTCTAACTTTCTATCTCTCAATCATTCTGTCCCATTCTAGCTTTCTATCTCTCAATCATTCTGTCCCATTCTAGCTTTCTATCTCTCGATCATTCTGTCCCATTCTAACTTTCTATCTCTTAATCATTCTGTCCCATTCTAACTTTCTATCTCTCAATCATTCTGTCCCATTCTAACTTTCTATCTCTCAATCATTCTGTCCCATTCTAACTTTCTATCTCTCAATCATTCTGTCCCATTCTAACTTTCTATCTCTCAATCATTCTGTCCCATTCTAACTTTCTATCTCTCAATCATTCTGTCCCATTCTAACTTTCTATCTCTCAATCATTCTGTCCCATTCTAACTTTCAATCTCTCAATCATTCTGTCCCATTCTAACTTTCTATCTCTCAATCATTCTGTCCCATTCTAACTTTCTATCTCTCAATCATTCTGTCCCATTCTAACTTTCTATCTCTCAATCATTCTGTCCCATTCAAACTTTCTATCTCTCAATCATTCTGTCCCATTCTAACTTTCTATCTCTCAATCATTCTGTCCCATTCTAACTTTCTATCTCTCAATCATTCTGTCCCATTCTAACTTTCTATCTCTCAATCATTCTGTCCCATTCTAACTTTCTATCTCTCAATCATTCTGTCCCATTCTAACTTTCTATCTCTCAATCATTCTGTCCCCTTCTAACTTTCTATCTCTCAATCATTCTGTCCCATTCTAGCTTTCTATCTCTTAATCATTCTGTCCCATTCTAACTTTCTATCTCTCAATCATTCTGTCCCATTCTAACTTTCTATCTCTCAATCATTCTGTCCCATTCTAACTTTCAATCTCTCAATCATTCTGTCCCATTCTAACTTTCAATCTCTCAATCATTCTGTCCCATTCAAACTTTCTATCTCTCAATCATTCTGTCCCATTCTAACTTTCTATCTCTCAATCATTCTGTCCCATTCTAACTTTCTATCTCTCAATCATTCTGTCCCATTCTAACTTTCTATCTCTCAATCATTCTGTCCCATTCTAACTTTCTATCTCTCAATCATTCTGTCCCATTCTAACTTTCTATCTCTCAATCATTCTGTCCCCTTCTAACTTTCTATCTCTCAATCATTCTGTCCCATTCTAGCTTTCTATCTCTTAATCATTCTGTCCCATTCTAACTTTCTATCTCTCAATCATTCTGTCCCATTCTAACTTTCTATCTCTCAATCATTCTGTCCCATTCTAACTTTCAATCTCTCAATCATTCTGTCCCATTCTAACTTTCTATCTCTCAATCATTCTGTCCCATTCTAACTTTCTATCTCTCAATCATTCTGTCCCATTCTAACTTTCTATCTCTCAATCATTCTGTCCCATTCAAACTTTCTATCTCTCAATCATTCTGTCCCATTCTAACTTTCTATCTCTCAATCATTCTGTCCCATTCTAACTTTCTATCTCTCAATCATTCTGTCCCATTCTAACTTTCTATCTCTCAATCATTCTGTCCCATTCTAACTTTCTATCTCTCAATCATTCTGTCCCATTCTAACTTTCTATCTCTCAATCATTCTGTCCCCTTCTAACTTTCTATCTCTCAATCATTCTGTCCCATTCTAGCTTTCTATCTCTTAATCATTCTGTCCCATTCTAACTTTCTATCTCTCAATCATTCTGTCCCATTCTAACTTTCTATCTCTCAATCATTCTGTCCCATTCTAACTTTCAATCTCTCAATCATTCTGTCCCATTCTAACTTTCAATCTCTCAATCATTCTGTCCCATTCTAACTTTCTATCTCTCAATCATTCTGTCCCATTCTAACTTTCTATCTCTCAATCATTCTGTCCCATTCTAACTTTCTATCTCTCAATCATTCTGTCCCATTCTAACTTTCTATCTCTAAATCATTCTGTCCCATTCTAACTTTCTATCTCTCAATCATTCTGTCCCATTCTAACTTTCTATCTCTCAATCATTCTGTCCCATTCTAACTTTCTATCTCTCAATCATTCTGTCCCATTCTAGCTTTCTATCTCTTAATCATTCTGTCCCATTCTAACTTTCTATCTCTCAATCATTCTGTCCCATTCTAACTTTCTATCTCTCAATCATTCTGTCCCATTCTAACTTTCTATCTCTCAATCATTCTGTCCCATTCTAACTTTCTATCTCTCAATCATTCTGTCCCATTCTAACTTTCTATCTCTCAATCATTCTGTTCCATTCTAACTTTCTATCTCTCAATCATTCTGTCCCATTCTAACTTTCTATCTCTCAATCATTCTGTCCCATTCTAACTTTCTATCTCTCAATCATTCTGTCCCATTCTAACTTTCTATCTCTCAATCATTCTGTCCCATTCTAACTTTCTATCTCTCAATCATTCTGTCCCATTCTAGCTTTCTATCTCTCAATCATTTTGTCCCATTCTAACTTTCTATCTCTCAATCATTCTGTCCCATTCTAACTTTCTATCTCTCAATCATTCTGTCCCATTCTAGCTTTCTATCTCTCAATCATTCTGTCCCATTCTAACTTTCTATCTCTCAATCATTCTGTCCCATTCTAACTTTCTATCTCTCAATCATTCTGTCCCATTCTAGCTTTCTATCTCTCAATCATTTTGTCCCATTCTAACTTTCTATCTCTCAATCATTCTGTCCCATTCTAACTTTCTATCTCTCAATCATTCTGTCCCATTCTAACTTTCTATCTCTCAATCATTCTGTCCCATTCTAACTTTCTATCTCTCAATCATTCTGTCCCATTCTAACTTTCTATCTCTCAATCATTCTGTCCCATTCTAACTTTCTATCTCTCAATCATTCTGTCCCATTCTAACTTTCTATCTCTCAATCATTCTGTCCCATTCTAACTTTCTATCTCTCAATCATTCTGTCCCATTCTAACTTTCTATCTCTCAATCATTCTGTCCCATTCTAGCTTTCTATCTCTCAATCATTCTGTCCCATTCTAACTTTCTATCTCTCAATCATTCTGTCCCATTCTAACTTTCTATCTCTCAATCATTCTGTCCCATTCTAGCTTTCTATCTCTCAATCATTCTGTCCCATTCTAACTTTCTATCTCTCAATCATTCTGTCCCATTCTAACTTTCTATCTCTCAATCATTCTGTCCCATTCTAACTTTCTATCTCTCAATCATTCTGTCCCATTCTAACTTGCTATCTCTCAATCATTCTGTCCCATTCTAACTTTCTATCTCTCAATCATTCTGTCCCATTCTAACTTTCTATCTCTCAATCATTCTGTCCCATTCTAACTTTCTATCTCTCAATCATTCTGTCCCATTCTAACTTTCTATCTCTCAATCATTCTGTCCCATTCTAACTTTCTATCTCTCAATCATTCTGTCCCATTCTAACTTTCTATCTCTCAATCATTCTGTCCCATTCTAACTTTCTATCTCTCAATCATTCTGTCCCATTCTAACTTTCTATCTCTCAATCATTCTGTCCCATTCTAACTTTCTATCTCTCAATCATTCTGTCCCATTCAAACTTTCTATCTCTCAATCATTCTGTCCCATTCTAACTTTCTATCTCTCAATCATTCTGTCCCATTCTAACTTTCTATCTCTCAATCATTCTGTCCCATTCTAACTTTCTATCTCTCAATCATTCTGTCCCATTCTAACTTTCTATCTCTCAATCATTCTGTCCCATTCTAACTTTCTATCTCTCAATCATTCTGTCCCATTCTAACTTTCAATCTCTCAATCATTCTGTCCCATTCTAACTTTCTATCTCTCAATCATTCTGTCCCATTCTAACTTTCTATCTCTCAATCATTCTGTCCCATTCAAACTTTCTATCTCTCAATCATTCTGTCCCATTCTAACTTTCTATCTCTTAATCATTCTGTCCTATTCTAACTTTCTATCTCTCAATCATTCTGTCCCATTCTAACTTTCTATCTCTCAATCATTCTGTCCCATTCTAACTTTCTATCTCTCAATCATTCTGTCCTATTCTAACTTTCTATCTCTCAATCATTCTGTCCCATTCTAACTTTCTATCTCTCAATCATTCTGTCCCATTCTAACTTTCTATCTCTCAATCATTCTGTCCTATTCTAACTTTCTATCTCTCAATCATTCTGTCCCATTCTAACTTTCTATCTCTCAATCATTCTGTCCCATTCTAACTTTCTATCTCTCAATCATTCTGTTCCATTCTAACTTTCTATCTCTCAATCATTCTGTCCCATTCTAACTTTCTATCTCTCAATCATTCTGTCCCATTCTAACTTTCTATCTCTCAATCATTCTGTCCCATTCTAACTTTCTATCTCTCAATCATTCTGTCCCATTCTAACTTTCTATCTCTCAATCATTCTGTCCCATTCTAACTTTCTATCTCTCAATCATTCTGTCCCATTCTAACTTTCTATTTCTCAATCATTCTGTCCCATTCTAACTTTCTATCTCTCAATCATTCTGTCCCATTCTAACTTTCTATCTCTCAATCATTCTGTCCCATTCTAACTTTCTATCTCTCAATCATTCTGTTCCATTCTAACTTTCTATCTCTCAATCATTCTGTCCCATTCTAACTTTCTATCTCTCAATCATTCTGTCCCATTCTAACTTTCTATCTCTCAATCATTCTGTCCCATTCTAACTTTCTATCTCTCAATCATTCTGTCCCATTCTAACTTTCTATCTCTCAATCATTCTGTCCCATTCTAACTTTCTATCTCTCAATCATTCTGTCCCATTCTAACTTTCTATCTCTCAATCATTCTGTCCCATTCTAACTTTCTATCTCTCAATCATTCTGTCCCATTCTAACTTTCTATCTCTCAATCATTCTGTCTTATTCTAACTTTCTATCTCTCAATCATTCTGTCCCATTCTAACTTTCTATCTCTAACTTCTTGCTTTCTCTTCCTTTCTCTCTCTCTTTTTCTATTTCACTCTTTCTACACCAGTAATATAGAAGAAAAATATCATAACAATACATTATTGACACTAATATAAATTGTGCATACAGGGTAGCGGCCTCTCTATCTTCATCAAATACTGTGGCAGGTTGTTCCGGAGAGGCAGCAGAAGGTAGAGAGCACAGGATCTCTTGCAGGCCTCTATATCTTCATCAAATACTGTGGCAGGTTGTTCTGAAGAGGCATAGAAGGTAGAGGGCACAGGATCTCTTGCAGGCCTCTCTACCGTCATCATATACTGATGGAGTCTGGAAGAAGTCTGCGTTGACATTTATGACATGGACTTAAGTCACAACAAAGATTTATATAGTTTATGGGGGGAAGTCGTAAGCATGAAACATCGTAACTCGGAACGTAACTACAGGACCTCATGTATAGGCCAAAATATAGACATTTTCATTATCACATATTCCTCTGTATATGTTTTTAAATGTAGCTAATCTATCTCAACTTAGACATTGAAAAGTGGTTCAATATTAGAATTTCAAAAATATTTTTAAAAATGGGACACAAATTTAAGTCATTTTCTCCACTGAAATCTGAGAGTCTAGATTTGTGATCATAATGTTTCATCAATTAGTTTCTACTCTGTAACGTTTGTTCAACTCTTGGAAGCAATTAAGTCTTATTAATATTTTAACTCGTTCAGGTTCATCGAAAAGGAACGAAAAACAAAATCGAAATTCTTTGTGCTCTTATAGTAATCCCTAAAGAAATTAAAAAAAAACCTTTGTTAGTGGAAGAGTTTATTGATTTACACAAAACCTTTTAGTTTCACTGTTCAAATGTCGCTATTTTATAGCTTTTAAATAGATATTTTGAAAGAAATGTGTATTAAAAAAATCAAATATTCTAGAACCTACTGAGACTTAGATCCTCCCACGCCAAAAAGGAAAGGTGCGGTGGCTAAATGGATAGTTTGGCATCCGAACCTGGGGTCCTTCGTTCGAATCTTAACAAAAACTGGGATTTTGAATTTCGTATTTTTAGGGTGCCCCTGAGTTTACCCAACTCTGATATTAGTTGGGGAAGAGTAAAGGTGGTTTGTCGTTGTCCAGGTCCAATGACAAAGACAAAGATAACATCATCTGCCCTATAGATCTCAAGTTCTGAAAGGAAAACTCTAACGCCAAGAAAAAGGGCGGCAAGTTGTCCACACACAAAAAAGGCTACTAATAAGGTTTCTAGGCTCTTGACGAATAATCTCCACTGCTTTTAGTTCCGCCATGAATGTACCTCGTTGTGTTGTACAGCCTTGACCCTGATAACGTTTTGGCCTTCATCTCATTGTTGTCTTTGTGGGTGTTAACGTTTTCATTGCGTCTCTTTCGTTCCCCCGCTTGCCACCTAGCACTCAAATGAAGAAACTGTATCTCATTGCTTAACAATTAACAATAATGAACAGTATTTAATCATCTACAAGCCTTTTAATAGATTCTAGGTCTTCATGTTTTTTTGCCTCTTTAGACATTTAAATATAATTAGCCAGATGGTCTAAAATATTATTATATTAACAGCTCTTAATAAACCAGCTAGTCATTCTATCATGAACGGTCCAGTCAGTAAGGTCAGACAATGAACACACACCAGTATGTCTAACATCAATACTGTTACTGTGGGAGCGTGTTTCACTTTGTTTTGTGTCAATCCCTTGCGACATTCAGCCACAACTTCGTGAAGTGGGAGGCTGCTCGTTCGACAAAGGATTTCTTTTTGGCTGGATCTTATGTATCTTACAGACGTCACTTGAAAACGAAGATGATTACGTGCTACGCTGTTCATTTGTCAATCTTGTCATGCTTGGTTGGTTCGTTGGTTTTCCTGGCTGATTCAGGCAACCCATTCCATGACCTAATAGAAGAAGGAGCATTTGTACGAATTTGTTCTAGCGTATGATAAGATCTCACTGTTTGCGACTCAGCTGTCTCAGACATTGCTGCCATGACACCCTTTAGCCAGTTTTACAAATGTCATCCATGTCTCGCATACATAGGTCGTCTTTGGAATAGAGATAGTATGAAACAGATGAATTGTCTTGCGCGTTTAGGATCTGTACAAATAGACAGTCAATTTTTTAAAGATCGTCTTTGACCTTTGAGTATATTACATCATGACATGCATCCCAATCACTTTAATCATGAGAGTAGCCAGGGGGGAGGGGGGTTCGGGGTTCAACCCTTCTCGATTGTTTTTTTTCTTTAATTTTGTTTATTGTAGGTGATATTTTAATGATATTTTAATATTAAACCACCACTTGCACAAATGCAGCCGAATTGGGGTTTTGATTTTAAAACATCTTAACAGATGGTTTTGATGGTAAAACTTCCTTTTCGATACAAAAATCTAAACCAAACTACAGTCAGCAAATTCCAACGAAAAGAAAAATCAATGCTACAAATACTAAATATCATGAGTGTAGCTAAAAGAGGTATTGTGGTAACCCTTCCCTCCTCCAATATAAAAATTAAAAAGTTAATTAAAAAAAAATCATATATCATATTATCTAAAAATTTCTAACAGTCGCTGGGCTTCATTAATGAAGTGCAGTGGAAAGAATATTTGTTTTTTTACTTACTATTTTGTAATAGCAGAGTAGTAATTAATGCACAGTAGGTACATCAGAATATGCACTTTTTTAGTTTAAAATACCGGAAATAATGCTTGGCGCCGGGGCTGCATCCCGGACCTCGCTGGGGGAGCGTGCAGGCCCGCTAGCTAAAAAGAACAGGATTTCTGCTTTACTTTACACTAACTCCAGGAATAATTTTTCTAGGGTTCAGAAAACGTCCGAAAGAATGAAGGGTCAGAATATAATGAAGATTGATTACGTACACACATACACTCACACACACACACACACATATATATATATATATATATATATATATATTGTTGCAACTCTAGGTTAGGCACTCAACGAAAAGGCATGCAACTCAACACAGTTTAACAGGAAATAAATAGTTGTGTTTATTCACTAGGGTAAACACATAACATCCTTCAGCTTCCTCAGAGTCTTTTTACTAAGTATACCAGTCCTTTGCTACTTAACCCGAATATGGACCAACGACAGCCTTCCCCGCTTCGCTCCAGGTCCCTACTACAACCTTCGGGCAGCACAAAAGTTGGCCTCTGTTATGAAAATTATACTCTGTATCGGTTGTCGTTCTTATGTTTACATGTGCTTGTAACTCGTCCGTGAGAATGTGTTCACGAAATGTGTGTTGTGTAGTCATTCAGTGTATTAAAGCCATACTATACAGACATAGTTCTCGACTCTCTTATCTTTATGTTGATAACAATTTAATACACTGAATCCAAAACTGTGAAGTTGTTAGAATTTTGAAATGGATAGGATATTTCGCCCAGAGAAGTTTGACATCGAGCCCTCAGCACCTCAAGCAGCAGAGCATTGGCAGCACTGGTATGAAACGTTTAAAAATTTTATATCGGTAGTATCAGTAGACAATCTTGATACTAAGAAACTACTGATAAACTATATCTCTCCTGCTGTATGTCAAATGATACTTGATAAAGAGACATTTGATGAAGCTATCCAGACTCTAAATGGCATCTACATTCAACCAAAGAATGAGGTGTTTGCTAGGCACAGGTTAGCTACTTGCAAACAAGAGCAAGGTCAAACGATAGACACCTACATGCAGAAATTAAGAATTCTTTCCAAAGATTGCAACTTCAAAGCGGTGACTGCTGAACAACACCGAGAAGAGGCTATTAGAGATTCGTTTATCAATGGACTAGTGTCCAACAGCATTCGAAAACGTCTACTCGAAAAGACTGTTTTGAGTTTAAAGGACGCCTTCGAGGAGGCTCGCTTACTAGAACATGCTTATCAGCACTCATTACAGTTTGAATCATCACAGCCGGAAACTAATTGCGCGGCAACTACTCTCACCAATTCTTCGGCCTCACCCTTGCCAAACGTAACGATTCCTCAAAGTGCTAGCAATTCACACACACATGAAATAAATGCATTAGCTAGGAAGTGTTATTTTTGCGGCAGGGTTAAGCATCCCCGATCTCAATGCCCTGCAAGGGAAGTGACATGCAATCAGTGCTTCAAAAAGGGTCACTTTCAAAGAGTTTGCAAATCTAGATCTTCAACAGTTTCGGCTATCGCTACTGTGCAGCCTTTGAATTTAAACAAATCTACAATACCAATTTGCATCAACAACGTGCCATTGAAAGCCCTAGTAGACACTGGGAGCTGTGAAAGCTATATTTCGACGCACATCGCTAAGAAGCACAAATGGCAGACATGTTCCTCAGGCAACAGAATCTTTATGGCTTCCACCCATCTATCTCGGATCACTCAAGGGCATATCTACGCTAACATACGTCTCAAAAATGAACGATACGAGGGAGTTAGACTTTCTCTACTAGACAATTTATGCTCTGACGTAATACTTGGACTTGACTTTATAAGTTTGCACCAAAACTTGTTTATTCCTTTCGATGGTCAGAAACCATCATTATGCCTGAGTACTCTCCAGCCAGCGAAGGTAGAGGCTCCTAGCCTATTTAGTAATCTGTCACCAAACTGTACCCCAGTGGCTACAAGGTCTCGCAGATACTCAGTTCCAGATAGAAAGTTTATAGAGAAGGAAATTCAACAACTAATAAAGGATGAAATTATTGAACCATCTAAATCTCCCTGGAGTGCACAAGTCCTAGTCACAACAAATGACAGACATAAGAAAAGAATGGTTGTGGACTACAGCCAAACCATAAACCGGTTCACTCTACTAGACGCCTACCCTATGCCCAGAATTGACGAACTGGCAGAGAAGATTTCGCAATACTCTGTATATAGCACTTTAGACCTGAAAAGTGCATACCATCAGATTCCTATAAAAGAAGAGGAAAGGCCGTTCACAGCCTTCGAAGCATGTGGGAAACTGTATCAATTCCGTCGGATTCCGTTTGGCGTTACGAATGGAGTCGCCTGTTTTTAGCGTACGATTGACAAAATCATCGAAGACGAACGACTCACTGACACTTTTGCTTATGTGGACAATGTGACCATCTGCGGTATGGACTCTGAATCACACGACCGAAACCTACAGCGATTTCTTGATTGTGCTCAAAAGTATGGAATCACTCTTAATGAAACAAAAAGTGAAATTAGCACTGCTAAAGTGAGACTGTTAGGATACGAGATTTCCAAAGGACAACTTAAGCCGGATCCTGAGAGATTTCGCGCTCTAAGGGAATTACCCGTACCAGTGAACATGCATGAACAGAAACGAGTAGTGGGTCTTCTGGCTTACTACTCACAGTGGATACCTAACTTCTCAACAAAAATTAGCCTGTTAACAAGAAATCAACAATTTCCTGTCTCAGAAGAAGTCAAAAGAACATTTGAAAGTTTGAAAAATGAGCTTGAAAAAGCCGCCGTATATACTATTGATCCGAATCGCCCTTTAAGCGTTGAGACGGATGCTTCTGATATAGCCATTGCGGCTACCCTCAACCAAGATGGCCGGCCCGTTGCTTTCTTCTCTCGCTCATTAACAAAAAGTGAAAGAAAACATTCTTCAGTTGAGAAAGAAGCATATGCCATTGTTGAGTCGCTGAGAAAATGGAAACATTTCTTAGTTGGTAAAGCGTTCACATTTGTTACGGATCAGCGAGCTGTCTCTTTCATGTATAACAGGTCAAACAAAGGAAAAATTAAAAATGAAAAAATCCAGAGGTGGAAACTAGAACTCTCGTGTTTCCACTATGACGTCATCTATCGCCCTGGCAAGCAGAACACTGTAGCTGATACACTTACCAGAAACTATCTATCTGCCATCACTCGCAATGACCTTAAATTGCTGCACACTAGTCTTTGCCACCCGGGCGTTACTCGACTATTGCACTACGTAAGGACTCAAAATCTTCCATTTTCCTGTGATGACGTCAGAACTGTAATAGAACAATGTCAAGCTTGTGCAGAACTAAAACCCCGTTTTTTTCGACAGCCGACCGGAGAACTGATTAAAGCAACTCAACCTTTTGAGAGAATTAGTATGGATTTCAAGGGACCTCTCCCTACTGTTTCAAGAAATAGATATCTACTTACCATTATAGATGAATTCTCTAGATTCCCATTTGCATTTGCATGTCCCGATATGTCTTCCTCTACGGTTGTTAAATGTCTCAATGATTTATTCGCAATATTTGGATTTCCAGCGTACGTCCACACTGACAGGGGAGCTTCGTTTATGTCTACAGAGGTGCAGCATTTCCTCCACGAGAGAGGAATTGCAACCAGTAGAACGACCCCTTACAGTCCGAGAGGAAACGGACAAATAGAGAAGTTTAACGGGACTTTATGGAAAGCCATCACCTTGGCTCTACATTCTAAGGAATTGGACATAGCTAAATGGGAACTAGTACTAAATGATGCTCTGCAATCCATCCGGTCATTACTATGCACTGCAACTAACAGGACACCACATGAACGATTTCTTGGGCTCAACCGAAGAAGTGGTTCTGGGACATCCTTGCCAACATGGTTGACCAGTCCTGGTCCTGTCCTGCTGAAGAAGAACGTTAGATCATCTAAATACGATCCCATAACAGAGGAAGTTGATTTGGTAACATACAACCCTCAGTACGCTGTAATCCGAACACCAACCGGTGGAGAGGAAACTGTCTCATTACGAATGTTAGCCCCTAGGGAGGAACAAAAAGTTATAGAAAATGAGAATCAGAGTAGAACAGAGCTTGATATTGGCTGCCCCATCCAAAGCTTACCTCCCAGGAATCAACCTACTGATTCTATCATGTCTGAAGAAACCACCAGCACCACTAAAGACATAGCCAGACCGTCCGAAACTCAAGCAGATGAAACTACACATACATACAATCTTAGAGTAAGGAGAACTAGGCCCAACTACAAAGTGTAAAAGCTCATCAGCTTACTAGAACTCTTACTTTGACATTCAGTTTTGTCTCCAAAATGACATTTGTTTATTTTACCTACTTTCATTTGGTTTTGTTGACTTGCGTTTAATGAGATATTTGATCTATTTGATCTATCAGCTATATCTAAGCTATTTGATTTACACTTACTTATATCAACATGTAACATTATGTCATGCTATTCTACATTGTTTGTTTACTTGAATCTCTATTATTATTCTGCACTTACTTAATTCTTCTATTGTTTATAATACTAGTTAGCATTATTTGAACCGGGGGTGAATGTTATGAAAATTATACTCTGTATCGGTTGTCGTTCTTATGTTTACATGTGCTTGTAACTCGTCCGTGAGAATGTGTTCACGAAATGTGTGTTGTGTAGTCATTCAGTGTATTAAAGCCATACTATACAGACATGGTTCTCGACTCTCTTATCTTTATGTTTATAACAGCCTCTAAGTTCCCAAACATTCAGACTCTTCACAATCCCCGATGCACTGTTATTCTCCCTCTTCTGTGTCTTCCTGTTTACGTTCACTAGTGCGCTAGTGCGCACGTCAAGCACTGGTGCAAGGCAGGGTTACAACAATATATATATATATATATATCGCAGGTTAAGGTGTCTTTTGCTTCAGTGGTAGAGGAGCTGGCCATTTTTTGTATTGTACGTTTTTCTTCGAGAACTGAGACCCATGTTCTTTCACTGTCCATAGCTTTCTTGGTCACTATCTCTCTCCATCTGGTGTGGTCTAGAGCTATGTCTTCCCAATGGTCAGTATTGATGTTCACTGATTAGAGGTCCAGTATAATTACCTGCGATATTTGTGGACGGGAGTGTCTCTCTGAAATAGGGCTCCACAGCCACATGAGGAAGTGTGCGAGATGAAACATAGTCGTTCTACAACTGAAGGATGCAAACTATTTAACTATATATTTATGGGAGGAGGAAAAAAAAAATTCCCCCCCCAAAAAAAAAACCCTCTCCGAAAAAAAATCCTTGCTACGCCAGTGGTTGGAATGTACGCTGCCTTGACAGTTGAACTTGAGTATTTGTTCATGCTGTAACTTTCAGATGTCTACTAATATCTTACATTCGTGAATATTGTACAGCTACAATAGAATCATGTTTTAAACAAATGGAATGAGAATGCAAACTAATCTACTTTCTATTACTTGATGATTCAAAGAATGGTATAACATGCTTAAAATTGAGCTATTCAAATTTATTTAATGTTGAAATGTATTGTTATCATTAATTTTCTATACTCATTTGGTGAAACTTCGATGTAAACCACAAAAGTTCGATATCAAATAAAATCAATAGATATCTTTGGACTAACACCACCCATACTATATTTTATCTCTATTTTAGCCAAGCTACCAAGGTAAGGAATTGGAAAAAATTGATTAATGAATAAATTACATAAGTTAAAATTGCGAAATATCATGAGAATTTATAAAAGATAATTGAGATAAATATCTTTAAAATAAAACGTCTGACTCCTGGAATGTAAAGACTCTAAATTGCTTTACTATTGCAAGTAGGTCTCTTTGAACAGATTCAAGTCCACAGTTTGTTCGACAACTTTGGAAGATTTCTGTGTTCACATTTATTTTCCCAAATACCTCTCAATTATTCATGTCTGACTCCACACCAGGTGTGAAGGTCCACTGCTGTGATCAGACTAACGGACCAGTTGTCCCAGGAGATCATAAGAGCAATGGCTGAGATGTTACAGCAGAGATTATCTTCTGTCCATGGGTAGTTGGGTCGGATCATTTTGTAAGGCTACCATTCATTATAAAATCAGACTAACATTCGACAATAACATTTGAAAATGTATTTAGAAGTTGTTAAATTATTTGTATGTTTTGTAAAGAGTAGGACATTAGATTTGGTTAAACTATGATAGTAAATAGATTGTAAATAATATCTGTGTTAACCAAAGTTTGAGTTATTCTCAACAGACATATGTTTTTTACTTGATGTTTTAAGGATTTTCACAGAATGTTCACAAAATGTTACAGAAACATTCTATCTGTACAATTTGAAATTTTATAAAATCCAGTAAATATTATTTAATGATTAAAATGCAATAACATAGAAACAGAACAGAAAGCGACTTATAGAAATGTGTTGGCGTGTAAGGGAAACTAAAGAACAACATTCCCACACATACAATGAAAAGAGTAATATTGCCAGACATTTAAACAAACAAATGTACAAGAAATGAATTTGAGCGTCATCAGGAACAGATGTAACTGTTGATTGTAAAGTGCTACAATGTAAAACAGTAAAGGGAAATGCTATTCATTGGAAAAAATTTCCTAGAGTTTGTACATCAGAAATAACGACATAGCTTTCTAGAGCAATCTTCTAATGATGCGAATCCTCAATAGAGTAGATGAAAAACCAAAAAAAAACCCACTTCTTTTGGCTCATAGTTAGTTCTTTCCTTTACACCTAAAACAACTATTCCCCAGGCCTTTGAGTAATAGAACTAAGTACAATATATATATTGTAAAGACTCCGTTCTCTTTAATGACAGCATATGTCCAAGAAGTATTTTACTGTAGTCTCTAATGTACATTAAAGTTTAAGATCTTCTGGAGCCTATAGAAATGATTAGGATTTATTAGATTTATATTAAAAATCCATTTAAAAAATAAAATGCTCTGGATTTCACCTTGCTTCTTACCAGTAGAAAGTTATAACCTTTATTAAATTAGAACTAGCGATGTCATCAAAAGTTTGTCTCAGCAATACTTTTCAAACTTGACATTAAGTTGTTACTACTGACGAACGAGGTTAACATTTGGCAATGCAAGGGAAGACAATTGTGATTATAAAAACTCGATCCACGCCGCAGCTGTTTTCTTGACCTGAACTCTACTCTCGCTGGGATAGTCTTGGAGTGCACATCCATCTTATTTAACTTTCCTTGCTTGGGTCATCTCCCCTTGACCGGAAACATCCGCTTTTAAGTAGTAAATGTAATGAGCGCGACCGGCCTTCCCCCTCACCATAAAGCACACTGAGGAGACCGGACCAACACGCGGAACAGATAAGTCTGACCCTAGACTTAGGACAGCGTACTTGCTAGTCCTTGCTTTTAGTAGCACTTCACCTCTGCTTCCTGATAGATATTTCGAAACCATTTCAGAAAATAGCTTGTTTTTTTTTCTTTCTCCTATTCTAAATTTAGTCATCCTTGATTTTTTACTGGACAGTCAACTGGAGAAAATGGTAGACAATAGTTGATTCTAAGCCACAAATATATTGGAACAAATGCACAGCTTTAGAAGAGGCTAAACAGAGGCATGGTATATTTCAACAAGAATTTTAATGTTTTAAAATTTTTTTATCAATGGTATATATTTATCTTTGTAAATTCTGAATATACAGCTACATTTAACCCAAGTTTTTAGCGCCCCCAAAAGGGGAACAGACGCTTTTAGTTTTGTAAGGTTTGTCTCTCCGTCAGTCTGTCCGTCCCGTATACATCTCAGAAACTAGAAGAGAGAATGAAAATATGACATCGTGATATTTTAGATTATTCAAAGGTCTGATGCAACGGCTACTTTTTTTCTTTTCCGAATGTGAACCTTTAATTATACAAAATGCAAGCAAATTTTTCAAAAAAAAATCTCTGCGGTATCTAACTTCTCAAGAGACTATCTTTTCCGTTTGCAACTTCTTGTATGACTAAAGAGGCCAATTCTTGATACACAGCTGCGTTCGCAGGCGCCGTTGCATTTTCACCCTTCTTTCTGCTTGTGGAAGTCAACCTACTGGCATTCTACGAACGTGGCCAAGCCAGCCAAGGCGTCTGCTGCTGATAACAGATCAGATGTCCTGGCATCCTGCTCTTCGTAGCACTTCCTCATTGGTTATTTTATCTTGCCACCTTATTTTAAAGATCCGCCTTAGGCATCGGAGGTGGAAGACATTCAGCTTTTTTTCCTGCCATGAGTAAGTTAACCATGCTCCACTTCCTATAGCAAAGTGCTCATCACACAGGTACGATAGACTAAGGCTTTAGTATAGTTAGTCAGCAATATGTTGTCCCAGCATACAGGAATTCCCTAATAAGTATCTTCCTAACCTAGGTTTTTGACCGAAGCCTTGATATATTAAATAGTTTTCCAGAGGATCTTGTATGGAGAAACATACCTTCGTTGATGTCGTTGTACGCATAATGCAGTAGACAGGAGAAGAATATGCCAAACAGAGTAGGTGCGAGCACACATCCCTGCTTGACACCACTGCTAACCTCAAAAGGGCTCCATTGAATTAGACAGTACATTTCGTTTCCTCATGAAAGCACTCAATGAACTTCAGTAGTTGGGAAGGCAAACTATTTTCCTTAGGAGTTTGAAAAGACCACTGCTGACCACGTCAAAGGCGTTATTCAGATCAACGAAAACGATGTTAAGGGGTCTGTCTCTCTCTCTGAATTTCTCCTGCAGTAGTCGTAGAGTGGATATAATGTCTATGGTGGATCTACCACTCCTGAATCCGCACTGAAACTCTGAGTAGACTCTAGACGCTATCACTTGCAGTCTGGATAGTGCCACTCTAGCATAGATTTTGCAAACTATGCTGAGGAGAGAGATACCCCCATAATTGTTGCAGTCACTCCGATCCCCTTTGTTCTTGTATATTGTGACTATAGATATAGTTAAAGATCTAGATCTAGAACTAGATCTAGTTCTAGAACTAGATCTAGTTCTAGTTCTAGCTCTAGATCGAGTTCTAGATCTAGATCTAGTTTGTATGACAAATGGAAGGGGAGATATTCATTTTTATTAGCGAGGGAAAAGTCTTAAATTGTGTTACCCAAGTCATTTCTAGCTCAATACCTAAAGTAGGTCAAGAATTTTTTTTTTCGTATTGCCTCATTTACCAATGGTAAATAACAAAATTGAACCACTTGTTTCCCTAACTCTTCTATACAAATTACGTTGTAATTTAAATCAACAATGGTTATCACGTGACAGTTTTTTTCGTTTTTTATCAATATTATCACGAGACCGTTCGTTTTTGTAAATGAGGTCCATTTATTTTATTTTGTAGGAAGAAACAAACTTTTGTAGTTTCTTTTTTTTACATGCAATATTTTATTAATTTTGAATGTATGAATAAGGTTCATAATTATTACTTTAAAAAATATTTTGTAAGCTAAATGAATAGATGGAGGCGCGGTGGTCGAGTGGTAAAGCGCTTGGCTTCCCAACTTGGAGTCCTGGGTTCGAATTCTGGTGAAGACTAGGATTTTTACATTCGTGATCCTCAGGGCGCCTCTGAGTTCACCCAGCTCTAATGGGTACCTGACATTAGCTGGAGAAAAGTAAAGGTGGTAGTCGTTATGCTGGCCACATCATACGTCGTTAAACATGGGCCATAGAAAAAGTTGACCTTTACATCCTCATCCCCTTAGATCACTAGACCATAAAGGGGAATTTTACTTCATGAATTTAAAAAAAAACTTGTATTTGAAAAAGTACCAATGTTTGATAAAATTTCATTTTGAAAGATTTAAACTTTAAAATAGAAAATTTTGTTGTGTTTTATTATTATTATTTTAGTGCACAATGTTTTTTATATTTTATTACTTTCAATGATCAAAACAAGACTATAGCTTGAATATTCCTGGTCCATTAGTAGACTATAATAGAGCCACCTCTGATACTCTCTTTGTAATCTTGTTATTATCTATACTATACAATAGAAAGTAAGGCGTATGTATGTATGTATGTATATCTGATACTCTCTTTGTAATCTTGTTATTATCTATACTATAAAGTAGAAAGTTAGTCGTATGTATGTATGTATGTATGTATGTATGTATGTATGTATGTATGTATGTATGTATGTATGTATGTATGTATGTATGTATGTATGTATGTATGTATGTATGTATGTATATCTGATACTCTCTTTGTAATCTTGTTATTATCTATACTATAAAGTAGAAAGTTAGTCGTATGTATGTATGTATGTATGTATGTATGTATGTATGTATGTATGTATGTATGTATGTATGTATGTATGTATGTATGTATGTATGTATGTATGTATGTATGTATGTATGTATGTATGTATGTATGTATGTATGTATGTATGTATGTATGTATGTATGTATGTATGTATGTATGTATGTATGTATATCTGATACTCTCTTTGTAATCTTGTTATTATCTATACTATAAAGTAGAAAGTTAGTCGTATGTATGTATGTATGTATGTATGTATGTATGTATGTATGTATGTATGTATGTATGTATGTATGTATGTATGTATGTATGTATGTATGTATGTATGTATGTATATCTGATACTCTCTTTGTAATCTTGTTATTATCTATACTATAAAGTAGAAAGTTAGTCGTATGTATGTATGTATGTATGTATGTATGTATGTATGTATGTATGTATGTATGTATGTATGTATGTATGTATGTATGTATGTATGTATGTATGTATGTATGTATGTATGTATGTATGTATGTATGTATGTATGTATGTATGTATGTATGTATGTATGTATGTATGTATGTATGTATGTATGTATGTATGTATGTATGTATGTATGTATGTATGTATGTATGTATGTATGTGACGAATAGAAATCAAAACCGCTTGAACAATCTTGATAAAACTTAGCAGGAATGTTCCTTGGTTACTAGCTTAGACCGTAGTGTATGTATTGTAGCTTTAAAACAAACTTAAGACCCTCAAAAAAAAGGGTGGGGTGTTCAAGCCAAAATAGTATGTGAGTATTCCTATCTGTCTGTCTAGTAGACATTTTGAATACGTTAGTTCTCCCACATCTAGTCTTGGATCACATTATAACTTTGCACAATTAATAACTGTGTACCTAATAGGAATCAATGAAAATATATTAATTGATTAATTAAATGCTTGTAAAAAAATCTTAAAATTTTTGTTCGGTATTGAAAAGGGGAAATAAAGTCTAGTCCTGAGATATGTGGGGGCTGGTTTTTTTTTCACTTATTTACGTTTTGGGATCGTTTTTTGTTCTCCCTACACTTTCTTTGAATCTCTAGGCAACACTTTCTTTGAATCTCACTAGGCAACACTTTCTTTGAATCTCTCTTGGCAACACTTTCTTTGAATCTCTCTGGGCAACACTTTCTTTGAATCTCTCTGGGCAACACTTTCTTTGAATCTCTCGGCAATATTTTCTTTGAATCTCTCGGCAATATTTTCTTTGAATCTTTGGGCAATATTTTCTTTGAATCTCTCTGGGCAACACTTTCTTTGAATCTCTCTGGCCAACACTTTCTTTGAATCTCTCGGCAATATTTTCTTTGAATCTCTCGGCAATAGTTTCTTTGAATCTCTCGGCAATATTTTCTTTGAATCTCTCGGAAATATTTTCTTTGAATCTCTCGGAAATATTTTCTTTGAATCTCTCGGCAATATTTTCTTTGAATCTCTCGGCAATATTTTCTTTGAATCTCTCTGGGAAACACTTTCTTTGAATCTCTCGGCAATATTTTCTTTGAATCTCTCGGCAATATTTTCTTTGAATCTCTCGGCAATATTTTCTTTGAATCTCTCGGCAATATTTTCTTTGAATCTCTCTGGGAAACACTTTCTTTGAATCTCTCGGCAATATTTTCTTTGAATCTCTCGGCAATATTTTCTTTGAATCTCTCTGGGAAACACTTTCTTTGAATCTCTCGGCAATATTTTCTTTGAATCTCTCGGCAATATTTTCTTTGAATCTCTCGGAAATATTTTCTTTGAATCTCTCGGCAATATTTTCTTTGAATCTCTCGGCAATATTTTCTTTGAATCTCTCGGAAATATTTTCTTTGAATCTCTCGGAAATATTTTCTTTGAATCTCTCGGCAATATTTTCTTTGAATCTCTCGGCAATATTTTCTTTGAATCTCTCTGGGAAACACTTTCTTTGAATCTCTCGGCAATATTTTCTTTGAATCTCTCGGCAATATTTTCTTTGAATCTCTCTGGGAAACACTTTCTTTGAATCTCTCGGCAATATTTTCTTTGAATCTCTCGGCAATATTTTCTTTGAATCTCTCGGCAATATTTTCTTTGAATCTCTCGGCAATATTTTCTTTGAATCTCTCGGCAATATTTTCTTTGAATCTCTCGGCAATATTTTCTTTGAATCTCTCTGGGAAACATTCAAATATCTTCGTGATCTCTTTATCTTCTATTTCTTTACCACCTTTTCTTCTCTTTTCCTTTCTTCTATCTTTCTCTTTCATCTTCGTATGTTCACTTCTCCGCCACTCTCTCTCTCTCTTCTACTGCCGCTCTTCATCTTTCTTTCATTCCTCTTAGCCTCGAAGAAAACCTAACACCATCTCCTGGTTTTGATGGTAAAAACACTTGCTTAATTTAATCATCAGTTGTGGTGGCTTGGTCAACGCGAGCTACATCCCTTGGGTTTCTGATTACATTTAGATTATTTCCCTTTCTACCTTCAGATATTGATTTGACACCAAAGAGAGAGAACTCGATATTACCAAACCTAATCAAGATTCTAATCATTCCATACAGTTTTGAGCCCAAAGCAACAAGAATATGTAGAAAGTGGAAAATATAGACTTGAATTTCTTATTCGGTAAGCTTTGAAACAATACAAGCAACAGTGAAATCTTTTATCGTTAGTCCTTGTAGCGGTACGTACATTGGGTTCTGGGGCAGATACAAAATCAGACCGAAGAGTGGCATGTATCAATGTCCACCCTACAATAAAATAAATTATCGGATTTTCATTTAGCATTTTGTTGTGGTTGAGATCTAAACGTTTACAAAATACAAAGTTCTGTTTCCATACTTTTAAAACATTAATGTGCTTACAGCAATATATGTCTTAGACTTACAGATCGTTTCCTGTTTACACTTTTTCATTTTTAAGAACTGGTTTCTTTCTTTTATTAAGAAAAAAAGAATAGAAAGCAATATAAAGAAATATAAAGAAATATTGTGGCAATAAAAAGCCGCCTAAAAGAAAGGGAGAAATTAAAATAATAATTTCAGAGAGTTTCTGAAAAAAACTAAATAGACCATGCTAAATAACGCAATATTGAAAGATAACATATCAGTGCTAAAAACCACTTTACGCTACAAAGCGAAAGAGATTAGACATTTGAATTTGTAGTGCTGAAAACCACTTCAAGCTACAAAGCGAAATAGATTAGACATTTGAATTTTTAGAGCTAAAAACCACTTTAAACTACAAAGCGAAAGAGATTAGACATTTGAATTTGTAGAGCTAAAAACCACTTCAATCTACAAAGCGAAAGAGATTAGACATTTGAATTTGTAGAGCTAAAAACCACTTCAATCTACAAAGCGAAAGAGATTAGACATTTGAATTGGTAGAGCTAAAAACCACTTCAATTTACAAAGCGAAAGAGATTAGACATTTGAATTGGTAGTGCTGAAAAGAGAACACAAATTACAATCGTTTATTAAAATTCTTTCCTTATCAATTCTTTCATATTCTATACACCGGATACACCAAAAAGCTGTATTTAAGGATAAGCCAACACTTAGGACAATCTTGGATTGATATATTTTTTCTTTTTCTTGGATTTGATTTCCTATAAAACGTTATATAAAATGGATAATACTTTTTTTTATTTAAATAAATGTTTCCTAGTTAAAGAACTTCACGGGGTGACGAACATTAAAAAAACGTAATTAACTAAATCAAACAAAACAAAACACTCAAACATATTTTATAGTTTTCTCTTTTAATATTGCACGATTTGTTCTAATAACTATAATACATTTCATTTCAAACAATAATAAGTTTGATCAAAATACAAAAACATAAAAATGAAAATAAAAACTGCAAACATTGAAAAACAAAAAAGAACCCAGCCCAATGTTTTAAAACATAGAAAATAATCATGGAGACCATTCTTCATTCTCCAATGTAGAGCAAACCAAGAATGTATTGAATTGACAGACATGTTCACAAAACAACAACAGTCAAATCTAATCTAAAGAATTCAAATGTAGAGGAATACAAGCGGAACAATCAGCTTAAACCTGGTCACAGGATTATTTCCCTTTATCCATGTTAACAAAGAGCTTCTATAGATAATAGAGCAGCAATAAAACAATGCTTTGAGACAATCAAAAATAACATCAAGAACAGTTTTAAAAGTCTAATCATTAAAAATACCGAAAGAAAGAAAGTATTTCTAAACAAACTCACACATTCAAATAACTAATTGAAACAGAATTAATTTATATGAGAAATCTTGTTATTAAAATAAATTTATATATTAGCCCGTAAAATGAATAGTATCGCAAATAAAATTGACAATACAAAAGTAATGCGACTTTTTAACTTCACACAATTGGAGACATAAAATAAAACATGGCTACGTATGACATATTACAGACACACACACACACGCACACTTGAAATGGACGACAGAAAAAACCCACATTCGCTTACAGTTCAGTTGCATCATTGCACTCACCAAAGCTCAGAGTTTACATTTCGTCACATTTCTTGATTCTCGACGAATTCGAAAAAAAAAGAAAAGATAAAAAGCAGATTGTACATGATTGAGTTAGGTAATTGAATGTGAAATAAATATATATAAGTACAGGTCCTTACTATAAAGAGTATATCTCCTTCCTAGGTAGATTGAAAAAAATTTAATGTCTTAAAGATCACATTTTTAAACTTGACTTTTAAGATTTCATTCGTATTCATCAATACATTATTTTAAAATAATAAGTTCACTAATGAAATATGTTTTTATTTTATCTATGCAGCTTTAACCGAAGTATGAATGTTACAAAGAATGAGGTTAGGAAATAGCATCACTTGAAGGACAGCCACTTCTGATCTTCCTAGTAAGTCATCCATCTCAGTTTTTTAGTATCACGTATACGTCAAATACATATTTGAATGTCTAGCATCCAGACCAAGTTTATGTTCGGATTTGAAAGAAACGTGTATGTATCAATCAACAGGTCTATTCTCAATGTACACTCGATAGTTGTCACTTCAGTACAAGATGGGGGGTGGGGGCGTGATTAGATTGAAGGCATGAAGACATTCATTGAGAGAGGTCAAATAGACAAATCTTGGGAACAAATATTTCGTGTTTTTTTTGGGGGGGGGGGGGGGGTTTGTGCATTTATCAGTACATGCAAAGGGAATTAATACTTTTAATTGTCATTCACAGCCGAGTTATTACCCTTGTCACAGGTAGATTGTAACGAACAAAAAAAGTGAAATTTTAAAATATAGAAATCGAAAAAAATATTCACGACAGACTTTGGAAAACAAAAAAAAAATAACAATAAGCATTTCTTGAGCGTACGTACACATGCGCGGGACTCATACTGCAGTGAAGCACACATGGTCGCAATGTAAGCTAAATAATGGTCATCTTCTTCTGTATCAGTATTACTAACACTCGAACAAGGTAGAAGAAACATTGCAGTCCATTCAAATTGCCACTATAAACATCTTTAAAATTATTCCAAAGACATTTTGTTTCCGATAAATCTTTTACCACTCGTTTTATAAGTGCTCTAATGGATGCGAAGAAAAAAAAATTCGGTGAAAATAGCGCTGTGACATCACGTGACTCCTATCATAACAAAATAAAAGCGACGATATTCAATAGCGTTAACGAAAATATGTTTAATAGCAATCGCTCCAGCGTGCTTAGTGGCTGAACAACAGTCGAGCTACTACACACAGCACACAGAGGCAACACAGCACACACAGTTACGTCATTTGATGACATTGAGAAACTCTATTGAAACGATTCTTGAGGCTATGTACACATTATGTTGAAGCTTTTTGTGGAAATCAAAACAGACAAAGCAAATCTACCGACCAACAAACAAACCATTAAACACACACACAGTTTGCCAAACTTTGAGACTCACTACACACACAGCAACATGAAAAAAAACAAAAAAAACAAGAATCGCTTTCAGAAATGACAACCACAGCTACTAACTAAAGACAACTTAACGCATTTATTTATTCCATAGGGTTTTACATGTATGTAAAGAACACATTCTCTAATCTTCTTCTTAAAATCTAACGAAAAAGAGTTCTGAATTCCTCAATACAAATACACTAAATCTCAAAGTACGACAAACTACATTGCATGTCGCCCTATGCAACTTTTACAAGATTATAATGACATTTAAAGTTCACATGCTTTTATGCTCATCTCTGTATAACATTTAGTAAACATAATATGTATAGTATTTATTCTCCAAAATATGTTACAAAAGTAACAAGACAAGTGATTTCACATTGTCTAATTAATAAAAAAAAAAGGTAACAAAGTCTTCCAGATCTAAATACTTCTATAGTATTATGAAAGAAATGATTAAGAAAAAAAAATGACAATAGACCAAATCTGTTTATACCTCATAGTCAAAGGCTATTTCTTCCTGTTTCACCATTCAAACCTATTTTAAACATTTCTAAAAAATTAAAAGTGACTTTAATGTAGACAGGATTCATAATATAAATATGTTGAAAGTCAGAGCACACAAGCGCGTGCTGAGCACACATGGTTGTTGTCGTTGCTTTATAAAGAGGCATTAAGAAACACATTTACTGAAAACACCAAGTCAAGTTGATATGCTCTTTGATACTGGTGGTTATGTAGAAAGAAATGGGAAATGATCAAAGAAAGATAAGCAGATAAAACCAATCAAAGTTTTACAAGAGTAACCTTCCTTGCAATGTCCTTGCGACAGGCTTTAACGAGTTTGAGTTCGAGGAGTGTTTTTATTTTAAAAACCTTTGTAGAGAGATATTTAGCACTATAAATAATGATTTAAGATCACAATGGAATGGATTTATTAACATCTTTTTCAATAAGAATCTGGTTTTGAATCGGCCCATAGTAAGACAACAGACACTTTATTTGTAAGTAAGAAATCTATCAAAGAATCTAAGCCAAAGAGTCTCAGTTATTAAGCCGATCAGAGATATCACTATAAAAAATACAAAAACGGCAAAAGTTAAGGTCTAAAAAAAAAAGAAAAGAAAAATTAAAAATATTCAATAAAAAGAAAAATTCTATCGAGTAAATATTGGTGTAAAATAGAGCAATGATTCATGGTGTTAAGTAATAACGATGAAAAATGGATGAATTGAAGTTACACAGTATAGAATGTGGAACATAGACTTTAAGATGTTAGCATTATGCCTCTACATGAGAAAAGGGGGAGAACTACTTCCCGCTAAACGACTCAAAAGTTGGGATGAAATATGGTATCAATGGAATATCATCAAATATGAGGATGGTGAAGATAAATGCTTATAAATATTTATAGTTATATAAGAATAAATTGGCTGGTCACAACACTTTCGAATACAAAATCTCCAGTATCTGAGTCAAAAAGGTGAGAAAGATATAAAAAAAAAAGGGATGTAAGTACATTTCACAACCTTTGCTGAATGTAGGACTTGGAATGACGTCATCAATTATGTAGGTAGTTCATTGGCGCAACAAAGCTAATGCTAGTAGGGGAGAACTTAAAGCAGGGGCGACTCTACATGTCACTGTTCACAAATTTTTGCAATGATTCCTAAACTATAAATATGGCAGTACCATGCCTTTAACTAGACGAACTATGTTTAATGTTCGGACAACTGAAAGTTTTTAGGTTACTCGGGTTTTAATTAGTTACATATTGTGATGAAGTGCCATAGCTCTCACATACACGCCCAATATGGGTAGGAGTTAATATCATGTACAGAATTGTTTATTAAAAACAAGAATGTCTTTATGTCTTGTCTAGCGCTCAGTATCCATCTAGATCACCTGACAATGATTATGTCACTTCCTTTTTTTCACACTTTCGCGTCAATACTTTCTGTAGTATTAAGACTTATGGTTTAGAGATTATCTTAATTAAATATGCCTCCTCAATAGTTTGTGATAAGAACTCTAGAGATTATCTCTTGTCCATAAAAATACATTGCGTCATTATTTTCTGTGGTACTAAAAACTAAGACTAGATTAGAGATTATCTCTGAATGAATCATTCAAACAGACTATACGTGTTTTACAATAATTTGCAGCAATGAAATTTTGTAGAAAAATGTTAACTCTGTTATTGTAACCATGGAAACTGTTGTCCGTTCATTTCTAGAAACTATCCGAAATATTGCTGATAAAAAAAACATGTTGAACTAAGCGAATGTCCTGATTGGTCATTTAATTTTCTGTTTAGATTGACTCTTTGTCCTATCTGTTGATGTACATAATTTGTTAACAGTGACATAATGTTTACTACTAGGCAGAAAAACAACAACAACTTGTGTTGCTAAACAATTGCTAGTCCTATAGAGTGCGCTCACAACAATCACGGCGGTGCTGAAACTTTGCTACAACATTGACTGGATAAATCTGTATACAACACTCATTCCAAGCTTCTACCAGGTATTGCTTTCTCTAGGCCAGTGTTTCCAAACTTTTTCCTTAACGGAACAATTTACACATTCTGAGTATTTAGCGGGACACTTCGCACATTCTGAGCATTTAACTATTCTTATTTTTCAGAGATGATATTTCAAGTGGTGGCCAATTGTTAATTCTTTCAGTACTTCGTGGAACGTATACTCAGGCTTCACGGAACCCTTTTGTTCCACTGAACACAGTTTGGGAACCACTACTCTAGGCTGTGGAAGTTTCTTTTAAAATCTAAATCTCATCCATACAAACATTGTATTTTCACATTTGTTTTCCATAAGATTTAGTTTTAAATAAAGCACGGAACGGTAGTTGTAAAATACCTTTTGTGTTCTTTTAATATAAATAAAAGCAAATATCAGTGTTTAGAGAGATCTAGATCTTTCAATACCTAAAAATGTCAAATACAAGGGCATGAAATACTCTTATTGTCTACATGAATGCCAAGATAAAAACATATGCTCAAACAGTAACTATATGACTTTCAAGTGTACACTAAAAACAATAAATGTATACACTGTATAAAATGTATAAACTGTACAAAATACAATAACTACTTCTACCACAACCATAGTTCTGTATATAATATGTATTTTGTTATCATCGTATGAATTTTACACTACAACTAGTAATTCAGATTTTGAACAGCATTTATGCAAGTGTATGGAGGTACACACGTTTTTAATTAAATCTATAATTCACTTCTATAACAAGGTAACAAAGTCTTTTTCTGTTCAGTGAGTATGTAGAAATTTGTCAACAATTAACAGAGCAACGCCATCACAACCTAATTCGGGCAATAAAATGTTGAGGACATTGAGAGTTCGATGACTAGATCATAGCACAACCAACAGTAGAGAACGTAACATTGTCAGGACAGCGCACACCAACAGTAGAGAACGTAACATTGTCAGGACAGCATTGCACAACCAACAGCAGAGAACGTAACATTGTCAGGACAGCATTGCACAACCAACAGTAGAGAACGTAACATTTTCAGGACAGCGCACACCAACAGTAGAGAACGTAACATTGTCAGGACAGCATTGCACAACCAACAGCAGAGAACGTAACATTGTCAGGACAGCATTGCACATTCACATTAGCTTAAAAATTGCGTATAGTTGCGTATAAAGACTGTATTGCACAATTCACATTAGATTAAACATTGCACTATCAAGACAACAACAAAAAAACAAAACAAAGCATTTCGCTGTTATTTCTACTACTAGTGTGTGTGTGTGTCATAGATTTAGACAACAGTGTATATTTAGCGTGAAAAACAAAAAACAACATTATAAACAGGATGTGTCTTCATCCTTTAACCAGACTGCGTGATAGTAGCGAGCAAAACAGACGTGTGAGAAGTGGCACAAGCTTTAATAGCAGAGTACAACAAATAGAAGTTTTACGGCTGAACGAAAAACATACAAGAATATTCTTTTATCATAAGCTTATTGTCGACTTAAAAAAAAAAAAGTGCCTTATACTGTAAACAATTCAAAATATCGAAGTTTACTTCCAAATGCGTGCAGGTGGCAAACACTAAGCTTTTAGTTACACATAATAGAGACTCATATGATCTGTCATATGATGTTGTACAGAAATAACAAGCCCCTCGTAAACATTGCGGTTCTAAACGTAAAAGTAAATCTGTTCCAACTGTAACACATGCTCTAGTAATACTTCAAATCAATACTATCACAATACAACGCTCTAAGAAGTGAAAACATGAAGATATACAGTAATAGTCACTCTGTACAAATAGGGACTTACATAAAAACAACCTTTGTTATTTTTAACATTAGCGAATTACTATTACCATAATCATTATTTGTTTTTAGCTATTAGTTCCAATACTTAAATTTGGAATGCATAAGCTATATCCATTAATTGTTTGGATATTTATTTGTATCATTATCCCATATTTTTTTTCCTGAAAGGTTGTAATAAATTATCTATCTATCAATCTATCATTTCTATCAAACTACCTGTCAGGCCGGTCTTAGATAATTGAAGGCCTAGGCGAAGTGAGTTTAGTGGCCCCTAATGAAATATAAAAAAAAAAAATACAGCCAAAAAATAAAATTATGCAATTTATCCAATACCTAGTGTACTCCAATAATATCCTTGAGGAAAAATTTCTCCAATTATTCTCTAAAAACATGACACGTCGGGTCAGTGCAAGGCTTTACCAATTGGAGGCCTTAGGCCCTAGGCGATGGTCTAGTTTGTTTATGCGTAAGACCGGCCCAGTGTCTAACAGTTTATCTATCTTACCACCAAATATCACGAATTAATTATTCACTCTCTAAACATTTCTTATAAAAAAAACTTTTAAATCTTATAATAAAGGTCTATAACATTTATAATGACAATGTTTATTTAAAAAATTACATTGTAACTGATATCTTCATAAAATATTTACAAGGATTATATTCATGTATAGAATACGTAGTTTAAATATAGTACAATTTTGTTTAGCGTTATAACAACAATCCTTATAAGCAAAAATACAAAGTCAAATAATACATTGTATTGCATTGTATGCAGAAATGGATATAAATTCTATCTGTATTTACAATCAACCATTTTAAAACATATATATATAATATGAATAATGGGTTTTAATGGATTGAAGACATTCACGGTATGGTTAGATATCATTATGGAAAAATACAAAATAGTTAATATTGGGATTTGTGTACAAATAGATTTGAAATACCTTTGAATTTTCTTAGATAGAATCACTGAGAATTAGAGAAATTAGAAACCTAAAAGTCTTTTCTTGTTTTCATTTATCTAATGATTTAAAGAGACATTTTTAAACTCCAACAATTTATTGGTTGCACTTATTAACTCATGTTGACAGAACAAATTTTTTTTTCTCTTTTTCTTTAGTAGCTCAAAACGTTTTTTTCCTTTTTCTTTAAAATAGAAACCTAAATAATGTTTTGTTTGTTCTATAACCAACAAGTAACTGTTCTAAACATGAACGCATTTAATTAACACCAATTATATTGTTAAATTCAACATTTTTAAACAGGTATATGATATTCTAAATAAAATGTCCAAATTAAAAATGCAGTTGACCGATTTCAAAGAAACAGCAAATAACTTCAGTATAATAAGTATCAAACAAAAGTTCCAATGAAGATCATAGTAATATCAACAGTCTGGTCAAGGAGGTCCATTTGGATGAGATGCTTATTAAGCTGGACAAATGGAACAAATTTTTCCACATTGTGTCACCGCTGGAAGACGCATGGATTTAGCACTAGACTGACCATCACAACCAAGGAGAGAGAGAACATATGGACAGTCCACCCTGGTCGCATGGCCGAGGTGGTAGAAGCTCTGTTTCTGGCTTGTTTCCTGTGCTCTGGTTGGCTATCTAATAAATTGACATAATACATTTTTGTTACATGTTTTAGAAGACAAATTTAGCTTGATAGTATAAAATGTATAAGACACTTGTCCATTGTACTTTCGTTTTACTAAAACAATTAGCATGTGTCTTCAGTTAATGTTGGATCAAACTGTGTCAAGTCTCCAGTTAATGTTGGATCAAACTGTGTCAAGTCTTCAGTTAATGTTGGATCAAACTGTCTCAAGTCTCCAGTTAATGTTGGATCAAACTGTGTCAAGTCTCCAGTTAATGTTGGATCAAACTGTGTCAAGTCTCCAGTTAATGTTGGATCAAACTGTGTCAAGTCTTCAGTTAATGTTGGATCAAACTGTCTCAAGTCTCCAGTTAATGTTGGATCAAACTGTGTCGAGTCTTCAGTTAATGTTGGATCAAACTGTGACGAGTCTTCAGTTAATGTTGGATCAAACTGTGTCGAGTCTTCAGTTAATGTTGGATCAAACTGTGTCAAGTCTTCAGTTAATGTTGGATCAAACTGTGACGAGTCTTCAGTTAATGTTGGATCAAACTGTGTCGAGTCTTCAGTTAATGTTGGATCAAACTGTGTCGAGTCTTCAGTTAATGTTGGATCAAACTGTGTCAAGTCTTCAGTTAATGTTGGATCAAACTTTGTCGAGATTCTTGAGAGATCATTTGGATCATTTACATCTTATCTTATCTTATATAATATAGACGTTACTTCAAGAAAGAAGATAATTACGTCCTACGCGTCATCACATTAATATACAAGGCGTTTCTCGAATTCCACAACAATAGTACATTAATCTTTCTCTAGCCTGTACAGTTTTTAGCGTTATTATCTATCCTAAAACCTTGTAACTTTTGTGTTTAATCCTAGCAACTCATTTGGTTCTAGATTATAACCCAACTACATATTGAAATTTCTATTGGTTATGTACCTTGTGGTTTTGCTTGCTCGTTGGCTTGTTGCTCCAAATAGCTATTCAACTAAACCGATTGAAAGCTTTTGTTGTTTAAACAAAATCAAACCTCAAAACAAAAAGATGTCCTTACTATTTCATGTCTCTAGATCGTCTGCCGTTCTAAGCATACATTACGACAGAAGCTCTCATATTTCATCATTCTCCAATGCACAGCAACCAACCAATCACTTAACCTCTCCTTACCATCACCTAGGAAACATACACACAGACACACTCACTCTATTACATCCTGGCATTTAATTAGTTTGCGTGCTCTGCGTAATATTCAATTTGAAGGATAAAATATAAACATTTAACCAGTTATTTCTTATCGGGCACATCAAACATTTAAGTTATTTTCACGATCGAAACCACACATATTAAATCAAGATAAGAATCAAGAATGATTTTGTTACTCGCAATTTCGACCAAATATTTTTTTAAAAGCTGCCATTTAAATGTGTAAAGTACAAAATATATTCCTTCAGTTTTAAGCACGTAATAGCCCTTTTTTGGAGCGTTCCTTTTTTTTTTTTAAATATTTATTTCTATACATATCTAGATCTAAATCTGATTCTCCTATAGATCTACATCTAATCCTAGAATTACGAATCAACATAATTGTCAGAGTTAATGCAAGGACTTATCCTTAGATAACATCTTTATGTTATGTCTAGATCTATGGCTGATCAAATGTAAAAGTCTTGTGTAAGAGTGGACGACATCGCATATGGCGGTAAACCTTCTTACAAACTGTTTTGCTTGAGGAGCAAGGCTTAAAGAATTCATTTATCGGAACTTTAATCATTTACCGCTAACAAAATGTGTGTAGTGCGGGATTATTATTCTATGTTAGGATGCATCAAGGGAGTTAAAGAAGATTGCGCTTTGGGTATTGCTGTGCATTACTGGCCTTTTAAATTCAGGGGAGGAAAAAAAAAAAGGTGAGCGGCTTAAAATCTTTTGATTGGGACTGAGGTATTTCTATTGGAGGGTGACAAAAATTGAGCGATGCCATTATAATGTTTTCTGCATAGTCTGTTCCAATGAATAATAATAAAAGATTCAGGTCAAACTAACCAGAAGTTCGTTATGGTTATGCGCTTTTGGCAGTCAAGGGCCTAAGAGATGTGGGATTGATTTTGTTTCTCCCTAAAATTGTTTTGTTATGGGAGAGGCTTTTCATTCAAAAGTATAATGTGTGTTTATATTATATATGTGTGTGTAGTGTGTGTGTGTGTTTGTGTGAGGGTTGTTATAATACACGCAGGCCACATATGGTGTCCTTGTTTAAGGGCCAGAAACACATTTGTCATATGTGGGGGAGTGTTGTAATGCTCTGATGGTTTTAGTGAAAAAAAAAAAGTTCTAGGGGCTAAATAAACATATCCCAACATTTCAACCGTATGGCAGTATGGTATCTGCTCGTCTGCCATTTACCATTATAGAAATTGATTGTGTTTTTTTTTTCCAATATTCTCACTAATTATTTTTTAATGAGCTTATATTCTTTTTACAGAAGTCAATAGCGAATTATCTTTCAAAGTATTCACTCAAAGATACAGATAATAAAATGCAATATTTAAAGTTGTATGTAGAAGGTAGATGTCAAACCAATATTTGAGCCAGTATAACTGAGTCCTGACTACCCACAAAGTCAATTAGGTGACTGACCTGTATGTAAGGATTTGGCCACAGCTACAGTTTTGCTGGTTGCCGTGTCGCCCAGTCTGTTGCTGGCCACAAGTCTCACCTCTAGCTCGTTCACCGGGACATTGGCTTTGTCCAGAGTCATCCAGGACTTGTCCTGCACGTAGTCTGTGTTGTGCCAGTCATTGTGACCTATGTGACATTGGCGTCAAGGACAAAAACAACAATAACCAATCAAATAAGTGTAATTCATTTTAATAGAGGTACAAGAAAAAGTGTTCTTCTCTGGCTTAAATACGATGTCGAAACGAAGAAACTTTTTTTTCAAGTTTCGCTAGAGCAGCGCGTACAAAGAAGAACGATTTGGCGGTAAAATAAAATAAAACAACAACAGATGAAACAGAAAAAGCAACAAAATAAAAAAAAGTTTTCACACAAATTAAACTGAAGAAAAAAACGCTTTCACATTAACAAATAAAGTGGGCATATTACATTACCCCCATCCCCATACACACAATAAGACAGTGACAATAAAGCAGACCTTTCAGAACACTAAACATGAATAGGGTGAGTTCCAACAATTGGTGAAAGGCAGACATGTTTTATATGAATACATAGAATGTTATGAATAATCTGAGTTAAGAAAAACACTCGTGTCACACATTTGGTTCTATTTCAGCTATAAATCAAATTGAATGCAATTTTCTCACCAGACTGTCGATACTCTACTTGATATTTCATGTCTTTGGCCGGTTGGTCAGACATCCACGTGATGTTTACACTGGAGTTGCTGAGTTCAGCCACATGGACACGAGGTGGGTGTGGCACTGGGGAAACAGCAGAATGGACCTCATTCACCAATCGTAAACAAACAACATTTAGCCACGTGATAATATTGATAAAACAACGAAAAAAAAACTGTCACGTGTTAGCAACTGTGTATTAAAATAGATCGTTATTTGTATAGAAGAGATAAAGAATCACGTGGCTAAATGTTGTTTCTTTACGATTGGTGAATGAGGTCCATTATTGGAGCGTATCGACACATTACAAATACAATATACCATTTAGAATTCGAATTATTGGATATTTGAAATGCTATTTTATATAGACCTATATCCATTTTACAATTAGTGTTATAGATGTGTTCTTAATGAAAACGTCAACTTACGGCAGGTAAAACATAACTCGCGCTTTGCTTTTTGATCGAATTGTACAGCCAGGAAATTCCCACCAGTCAGGCGCGCAGCGGCGGCTGCGGGATGCCCGTCAAGGTTGACCGACAGCACGTGGAAACGAGGTGCAATGACGGCTCGACTATCCGTCAAGATTGTTAATTGAATATTATGAAAGTAACGGAGCATCGATGTCTGCTAAAATATTTGCCTGAATCGAAGTCAATGATTGAAATTTTTTCCAATCGAATTCGAGTATAAGAAACTATGCGTCTCTGGGTTTGGGTCATTTCCTGTTCAAAGTGTCGTCCCTTCTTCCTTTCTCTCGTAGCAGGGAAAATATTTAGGGCTTAGGTCTCGTAAAGTCTTAATATTTTTATTTTTTGAGAAGATGATTTGTATATTTAGGATGTTCCCCTTAATTGAAGATTATTACATCGGAGCAGTAGATGAGAGGATAACTCCGTTGAGGTTCAAACCCTAGACCACTTTTAGGACAATCCGAAGAATATATTACACTACCAGACAGCTATACTGGCAAATGCATCTTTAAAAATGATTCTGAAACTCTATTTGATTTGTTAGTTTCAGGAGTTCCTTGTTGAATCTTGCGTCCAAGCCAAAATCACCTGCAGGAAGGTTGGTGTATGCAGGAGAGAGGTTCAAACCCGAGACTAGAGACGAAAGTGCTTACTACAACGACCAGGCTACAAACCTTGTTCTATGACTTTTCTATTTTCGTTTTTACAATTCTGCCCAGACCATGGCCAAGAAGACTGCTGCCGTTGGTTGATCTGGATTGTGTTGATTTTAAACTACGTTTGGCTGATAACTGGTTCTCACATAAACACATCTCCGCAATACATCAAGTACCGAAATAAACCATGAATTAAAATTAAAATACTTAAGTTAAAAAAAAAATACCGCAAGACTGAATGACTTTTTGAATCACAATATGAAATCAATTAGTAATATAGATTTAAATTATCTAAAAGAACCTTTACCATGTTCTCGCCTCTATTTATATAGTGTTTTTGATGCCACTAGTAATGATGTCCAAAACTTTGTTGTCTTTTAACATTGCTAGAAGACACGAGTGTCTCTGAATGGCAACAATTTAAGTGCATTGTATTCATACAAACAATGGTCAAGGATGTTCAAGGCTAGGCCACTTGATCTGGTCTTTGACACTCTCACCATTATTACTAATCCATTGTATTCAAAGTTAACAAGTATTTTTATAAATCAAAAACCTAATGGAATGATAATAGGGTACCTATCTACTATTATTTATTTTTAAAAATGATTTTAAAAATATACGTACACTGTCCTTTGGCTGTCATCATATCGATGAAGTTGGGCTCGCCACGCCCCTGCTTTGTCCTCGCCCACACTATAAATCTATACCTGTGAGCCGCCTGGAGACCTGTGATTCGTGCCCCCAATGTTGATGGGTTACTTATGTGTGGGAGCAGGGGTCGTATGGGCCCAAGTTGCTGACCTGATACTAAAAGAACAGATAACATATTTTTTAAGCTGTCACTTTGGCAACATTGAGGATTAATACTTGCTGTTTAATTATTTTTTTTTGTATGATAGAAATATATCCAGGATTATCGTAAAATATTCAAATAAAATTTTTAACTTTAAATGTACTAGACCTAGAAATTATAAGGCAATGTGAAATCAAAGGCCAAATAAGTTTGACTATAACTGTCGTAGTACACATGCGGTTGTTAAATGTGTTGCCTTTTTTGTTTTAAAGGTCTACAGAGAATATCGGTAACAGTGAGCACTACTAAGTTTAAGTGAGAGTGAGTGCTTCATTGTGTAGTAGTGAAACGGAAGAAGAAAACATAACAATGAAATAAATATTCTGCTGCTGGGGTATTGATGAAGAGAGTCAGTCTTTGGACCAGATCTCATAAGCCTAACAAAGTAGATCATCAATGATGATGTTGGGAAAATTAGTCACCTTGTTGGTAGGCAATGTCATAGCCTAGGACAACACCATTGGGGTGTATTGGATGTTTCCAATTGAGCAAGACGTAGGCAACACCGTAAGCTTGTAAACGTAAATCTCGTACAGGACTAGGCACTAGAATAGGAAAGAAGAAAAATAGTCATACGATGAATATGGAATTTTATGCCAAGGGAAGTAATATATTTATTTTTACGAAAAACATGTTTGCTTCCCCTGAGTTAAATTTATATACTAGAGTGTTACTAGACATTAGAACGTGTTACTGAAACGATTCTGAATTAGACATTAAATAAGTCATTTATATTTTAAGAATACTAACAAAACTCTCAATTCGTAGAAAATAAACCGTCATTCTAACTAAAGAAAGTTGGTTTATATGTTACTTTGGTAGTGTAGGGATTGGTCGGTTACATTGTAGAACACTAAACCCAATTAAATGAATAATAACTTCTGTCAGATTTAAATTTTTAAAATTCTAAAAAATCAACAACAATGACAATTGATTTAAGATTTTTTAACATTGACAATCAGTCTAATCTTGTCAATCTTGTGTTACATTATTGAAAGCTTTACAGGACGACATTTGCTAGTCAGTTTTGGGTTAGAATGGAAGAGACTAGCTTGTCACTCCATCAGTATTTAACTTTGGTTTGTTTTGAAGCTTTACAAGTTATTTCAAAATGTTATTCAAGCTAAGCCTTTCATCAAAGGATAGAAAAATCCCATAGCATTGTCTTTGTTTCATCTAATCTTTGTTTCATCTAATCTTTGTTTCATCTAATCTTTGTTTCATCTAATCTTTGTTTCATCTAATCTTTGTTTCATCTAATCTTTGTTTCATCTAATCTACAACCTTCCAATACTGAAGACAATCTGGTTTTGACTTATTGGTAATGATTGTAAACGACCCCTGCTCCCGCCCCACCTTTACACACTCACTTTTGGTTTAAATCGACTTTTAAATTTTCTGTAAATGTAATGGTGTTCAACAGAAGTAGACTATTACAGTGTTGCTAAGCACTAATTTTACTTTTACAGTGTTGCTAAGCCCTCATGTTGCTATTACAGTGTTGCTAAGCACTAATGTTACCATTACAGTGTTCCTAAGCACTAATGCTACTATTACAGTGTTGCTAAGCACTAATATTACTATTACAGTGTTCCTAAGCACTAATGCTACTATTAAAGTGTTGCTAAGCACTAATGTTACTATTACAGTGTTCCTAAGCACTAATGTTACTATTACAGTGTTGCTAAGCACTAATGCTACTATTACAGTGTTGCTAAGCAATCATGTATTACCTCCCTCCGGGGTGAAAAAGTCCAGAAGGTCACTGAAAGGTCCTGTGTAATGCGAGTTCATGACTGCCACCTGAGCTCTCAGTGTCGTGTATGCTGGCAGGTCAGAGAGAGCCACCTTGACCTGCGGCCCGTGGGTGTGTAAGTCTTTCCCCAGGACGATTTCTACTTCTTTCTTCTTGGTCCAGCCTTCAATGGACTTCCAGTAGCGTAGCTGTGTGCATGGGAAAACAGGAAAAACATTAAAAATACTTTAAAAAAAAAACTAACTATTTTATATTAAGTGTAACTGTATCAATAAGTTAAGATCATTCACTTCATTAAATGTGTAATAGACCTAGACTAACAATAATAAATCTGTGCGATTAGAAATATTTTTACCAATTGTTTTGTTAGCATTTAGCTCTCAAATGCGCCATGATCCTATTACGTATCTCGGATGGGGAGGGGTAAGGAGGGTGTATCTGATCAATGTTACGGTGATCGTTTTTTAAAGCATATAAAATGTACGTCTTGAATTCGAACTAAGGGCTTAAGCCTCCTCAAAGGGAACTAATTCAACTTATACCAACACATCTGCCGTACTATTTCTTTCACTTGTTCCAGGGGCGTAGCTAAGATTTTTTTATCGTTTGGGAGCCCGGGGGGCTTGACCTCTTTGGGGTCCCTGCATTTTGTGAAATATTTAATATTTAAGGTAAAAAAACCCACTCATTTGGGGCCCCCTTCAAGTGGGGGCCCGGGGGATGTTCAAATTCTCCCCCTCCTCCCCCACCCTAGCTACGCCACTGCCTCGGTTGATACAAACAAAATAATTAATTATCTAATTAGTTATTCTTTTTTTTATATATTTCTCCTTGTTTCGTCAAGTTCACATAACAATTGTGCCTAATTTCAACTGATCCGAGATCGGGTGTGGGAGAAACAACGTGTACACATACGTTCTATCAGACAGACAGACAGACAGCTTTAAAAAATTAAAAATATTGCAGCAGAGACAGCTACAAAGAGAACATGAATTAATGATTGCGAAGCCTTGCAGAAAATTAAATCAGTTGGAGGCAGACACATTTGCCTATTTCCTATATTTGTCATTGTTCTTAATATCCATGTTGGAGGTAGGACAGAAGTGATTACAGTGCATGACTGTGAAGCCATGAATCCACACGGTGCTTGACCCTTAACGGGGTCAAAACATTTAAAAACATTTTCCTTTAGACAATATGTATATTAATAGAAGAAATAAAGGAAATGAGATTATGTTTCCAAGTATTCAATGTCTGTATCAATATGGAATGCTTTCATATATATTACATTCCGTAAGGTTGTTATTGCTGGAAGCTGTGATGAATATAAGCCCTCTGCTACTACCAAATGCGTTCAAATAGTCTTTGACCACAATTTTTAACTCTCGGCCTTCACAAATGGCTCAGATATTGGGTGCTGGTGAAACTGTTATCACTAGCAGGAAAGAGGTAAAAGGGACTAACTGCCGCCTAAACCTGTAGTTCCAGGCAGAAGGGTTCCTTAACCTTGGTTAGCTACCCGTCTAGGAGAAGGAAAACTCAGAATTCAAACTTATGCTGCCTTACAGCTATACCCAAACACGAGAAGATTTCGAGAGTCAACCAGGGAAAAAAATCAGGAGTCGTCGACCGTCATGCAGCTTGCAGAACACATTGCTACCTCCTGTCAGAGCTGGCACCGCCGCTGATTATTGTATATAATGTATATTTAAAAGTAAATGAAAGTTGAGGCAATAATATTTTATTACAATACTAGAATATGCATCCTCTGTTTGGGACCCCTCAACTCAAGAAAACATTAAGACACAAAATAGAGCAGTGAGATTCATAACAAACGAATATTCCCATTTGACTAGAGTAACACCTTTAGTGAAATCACTAAATTAGAAAGCCTTCAGGATAGAAGACTCAAAAGTACAGTGTACATTATACATAAAACACTGAACCATAATCTTCAAATACAAAAACAAAATTTAATAAAATACTCTGAAAGACACAAAGATAAATGCACATTTCTCGTACCATATGCTAGGACAAATTTGTACAAATACTCCTTCTTCCCTAGTGCTATTAGAGCATGGAATGGGTTGCCAGAGCTAGCCAGGAAAACCAGTGACTTGGCAGAGTTTAAGTCATTGGTTATTATGCATGATTAAATGCATGACGCGTAGGACGTAATCATCTTCTATTTTGAAGTAACGTCTGTATTATATAAGATAAGATAAGTTGAATTATCGTTGAATTCTGTATTTAACCTGCTCTATAATGGGCTAGTTATACAATTTTACACTCCTGATGTGATCATTGTGAAAGGAAATAAAAGAAAACTAAGTCACAATTTAGAAATAAAATAATGATAACACAAATAGAAGCTAATATATATTTATATATCCTGAGCATAGCCAGGATTTTTTTCGGGGGGGGGGAGGGGTTTAGGGGGGGGAGTTTCTCCCCTCCCTCGTAAAAAAAAATATTTGTATATATGTATGTGTGTGTGTGTACATAATCTTTATTACATTCTAACCCTTCATTCTTACTTAACACGCTTAGTGTACCCTAGCATAGGTTCTTCCTGTAGTTAATGATTGACAGAGAGGGGGTCTGGGGAAGCGCTAGTAGCTCCTCCAGCGCGGGGCGGAGCACTATTTCTGGTATTGAATGCCAACAAAATGCATATTCTGAGGTATCTACAGTGCATTTTCCTGCTATTTAAAAGTCTTATTTCAAAAACCTAATGTGCTATTCTTACTAACTTAGACCCTCTGCGCCGTTCGGCGCATTTGTCGTCACGTCAAGCTGTTTCCACAAAAATCTGTCACTGGCAATGTCTGAAGCCTCTTCCCACCTGCTCTGAGGACCTCAATAAATGTGTGGCGCCAAGTTGTACTAAAATGTCATCGCAACTCTTATTATGCGTAATTCATTTTGTCGGAAAACATGTCCCGAAAACCTCATGCGAAGTTTTTTTAAATTCAAAACCCCATTTAGCTACGATCATAGAATTTGGTAACTGTAGTTTGCTTTAGAATAATATTGAAGATAGAGGTTTTCCACCTCACAACGCTCTGTAGGGGGATTTTAAACTCAAAACCATCTGAAGGAAAGGAGTTTAAACTCAAAACCCTCAATTGGCTTGGCTACGCTCAAGTAATTTTAGTGTGTGATTTGCTTTTTTTATATTGAAGAGGTATTTTTTAGCATCAAACCCTTCTGAAGGGGGATTTAAACTCATAACCCCTTTTGGCAACGCTCATAGCATTTTGAGTGCGTAATTTCCCTTTTTTTTTTACATTGAAGATGTATTTTTAGCTTCAAACCCCGCTGGCGGGGGGTTTAAACTCAAACCCCCTTTGGTTGCGCTGAGGCAAGTGATGGTTGAGTATTAAAATTTCACCCAAAATAAAGAAAATCAAAGCAAAAAATCAGTCACTAAAATCCGTCTCCTCCCCCCCCCTCAGTTATGGGATTTCATTTCGGGGGGGGGGGGGGGGGGGGTTGGGGGCTGGCTACGCTCATATGTATTTATACTCAAACATTTTGGACACTGGTAAATAATTTAGTTACATTTACACATGGAGGCATCGATAAAAAAGGTACTTAGTATGGCCAGTGGTCAATGCAATCTGTTAGGCGTAGACAGTATGGACATTGATCAATACAGTCAATCTAATTATAGAGCGAGTTGTGTGTGGTGTTATGACATGATTAGGAATTAGTTATTTGTTTCGGGAATAGGGTAAAGTTTTACTTAGCGACGATGACGTAAAGTTGGTTAAAAAACAAGAAAGCTCTAGGTGACGCTACAAAGAAGACGCTTCGTGGAGAGCAGTAGAATAGATATACGATTTACGGACATAGATGACATCGGACGATTCCCTTCTTGATTATGAAATATATTTGTAGAACAACATCAGCGTCGACTACATATTTTGATTGTTTCGGCCTTTCGCCGGTGTTACTGAAGTAGTTTGAGTTCAGCATTACTTACAGTCAGACGTAGATCTACACTAGTTATAGTTTATAGAATTAACACCTAGCGGAAGCCTTAACAACGTGGCGACCCCAGACTGGGAGCTCACTGGCATCAACATCCAGAAGGATAGAAGCCCTCTGTTAGGAGGAGGCAGAAGTTAACGTCATCGGTCTAATCTGTAGCTAGACCCTGATTATACAGCCACGTCGGCGAAGGAAAGCCAGTGAGGTCCTGGACTCGTAGACCTAGGAGGTAACGAAATATAGATCTATATCTACATTTGTAATTTGTAAACGCCCATACGTTGGGGCATCGTATTGAAGCCTGTAGTTCGGTATCGAGAAGGCTACAGTTTTGTTGAAGGGAAGAAAACCGTCCTGTCGAAGCCGTACTGAAGAGATATCGCCTGCCCGGCATCTTGAGAACGTGAAAGTCACCTCTGCAAGGCCACCGAAGAAGGACCTTGGAGAGCTGAAACGTTCGCTGTCCTTATCTCACCGCTAGGGAAGACATCGTCGTGAGCCATTCCGCCGGGACAGACATTAGTGTAGGAAAAGTGGACCCGAGACTGACTGTGGAGTTATCGCCGCTTCTTAGACAGATAAGTCAAGTGTTATTTAACTACTTTCTCCTAAAATAGTTAGAGTCTATAGGGAAGTGACCACTCGCTAGATTATCACTACCAGGTTAAATCGTGGTGGATTGGGGATATCCTTAAAATTAGGTGTAATCTAGCAAGAGGTCCATATATACGTTTAGCAGTTAATTCGTCCGGTATGTGAATGTGAATCATTTAGTTAAGCATTTTTTAGTAACGTCATGTATTAATTGTTTGCAATACTCCCGTCTTAAGTCTTACTGTCAGACGAAAGTCTCATTCATTAGAACTAGATCTATAGTTTGGTGTTTATCGTATTTAAGTTTATTTTCATAGTTTATTTGTATAAGTTGTAAGTTATATACACTTCTGGCTGTGGTGGCAGGTAAGAAGTAACTAAGATCTAGCGTAATCTAGACTAGGTCTGGGGAACAATCGAGGTGAAGCTGATTGCCCATTTGTAATTTTAGTATTTGTAAATAGACAGGTTGGTCTATTTACCAGCGACTCGTGTTGAGTAACACGTAGTCGGTTGAGTGTGCGTGTGTCGCACATCGTATTCAGTCGGGTCAAAGGGTAGCCTACACACTGGTACCAAGGATACTAAGTGTATCTTGGAAAGTACAGAAGTTATTATAAGTCGGAGTTGGTAGTCTAGACGCCGAGGGTAGAGTGACGAATTTAATTCATTTGAACCAAGAAATATTAGGAAGCCGCGGAGCGAGGTTACGCTCAAAAGATAATTTGATTTATAGAACATAGGTAATAGAAGCTATTAGGCCTTTGTGTAAGATAATTAAAATAAAAAAAGCGAGGTAAAGTAACATAAATGTAATATGGCAACTGCTCCAGGGTACGACCTGGAAGAATTTAGAAAAAAGCTAATTCATGAAGCCAAGACAGAACTAGAACTGCGCGGCAAAGAACTAACTGCCTATGTACAGCAGATGGTGGCGGCAGAAGCAGAACGCTTGGAGAGAGAGAAAGCTAGAGGCAGAGAAAAAGAAAGAGAAGAGGCAGACCGCAGAGAGCGGGGAAAAGTCAGAGAAGCGGAACGCATCGAGAGAGAGAGAGAGAGAAAAGAAGAGGCAGACAGGAAAGTGAGAATTCAAGTTGAACAGAAGAGGATAGAGGCTGGTGTAAGTGTGCCCACCGAAGGGAACAGCAACAATAGCGCCAACTTAGAAAGCCATAGTAGCGTCGCATGGATGAAAAAGAAAATACAACCTTTTGCGGAAGACAAGGACGACATCGGCGACTATCTGAAACGCTTTGAAATCAAGCTAGCGAAGTTTAACGTCCTAGAGAAGGAGTGGTCCCAAATATTGTTGGACTTCGTACATGGGAAAGCCCTCACGATTTGCCAAAACCACGACCACTAGATGCAAAACAGCTATCAGGTGCTAAAGAAGGAACTGCTAAACGCATACGGGCACAACGCGGCAACATACCGAAAGAAGTATTACGAAAACCCTCCATCCAGCCAAGTTGATCCACAAACAACTATCAACTCAGAGAAGGACTTCTTCACTAAATGGCTCGGATTCGAGGAGGTGGAGAACACCTACGAGGGGTTGAGGAACTTTATTTTGATTGACAATTTCATCAATAAGTGCGACCTTCAGCTACAGTCCTTTGTAAAGGAAAGAAACCCTAAGGTAATTGAAGACTTGGTAGAAATTATTAGGACCTTTAAAAACGCATACCCAAACAACCCACTTTCAGTTAGAGACCAAAAAAAGTTATTGACCTGGTAAATTATGTAAAGGGAAATGATGGTAATGATAGGGATTATGGTAGGAGAAACGATAGGTCCAGGGAACGTGGGAACAATGATAGGGATAGTTATGATGGCATAAAGGATAGATCCTGGGAAAATGAAAACAATGGCAGAGAAAGTTATGATAGGAGAATAGATAGACCTAAAGCGGGTGATAGAAAACTTAAGGATGTTACATGTTTTAACTGTCAGGAAAAGGGACACATGGCATACCAGTGTAGGAAACATAGAGGGAATGGAGCTGGCTATAGAAATACACAGGGTAACAGTGGCACTAGTGATAGGTGAGGTAATCAAGGAAACCGTAGACAAGAGAGGGATAATCGGTCACCAGATAGGGTTAATTTTGTGAGGAACATTCAAGGTAGGGAGTAGGATAATGGAGATAGTGAACCAGAAGAAGAAATTAACTACGTTGATTGTGGGGAAGATAGATTTAAATTATATCCGGGCATGATAAATAATAAACAAGTAAATGTGATCCGGGACACAGCTAGCAGTACACTCGCGGTTCGAGGGGATTAGTTAAATCTAAGGATTATTTAGGCTATACCAAATCAGTCCGATTTGCAGACGGCGCAGCTAAGAGGTTCGAAGCATGCAAAGTGTTCCTTCGATCTCCATTGTACACAGGGTATTGTGAAGGGGTAGCCATGCCGAGGTTATCTAGAGTTGTTTTACTTGGAAATGTAGCAGGTGTCAGAGCCGCTTCTGATAAACAGGTCAGAAGTTGGAAAAGCAGGTATGGCAACATGAGGCGAAACAAACCTAGAAAGGACAGAATTTGTTTTAACTGCCATAAACATGGGCACATCGCTAAAGACTGTTGGAGTAGGGCAGAACAGTCTGAACAGAAGATTGCGAGTTCGGATAGGAGGCACAGGTCTTTATCCGATAGTGATGATAGAAGAGATGACTGTGGTAGCGGTAATCGCAAGTCATACAGAGGTAGAAGGCCGCACGCGGGTTATAATGGTGTAAGAAGAGATGTTAACTCCAGTTGGAGAGAACAAATGTATGGGTCGTGTAGATAGCCTGTGAAACATAGCACTATGCGATCGTAGTGTGTAAATAAGTTGGATTTTATTTAAATTGTTTATTCTTAATTAATTGACTTAACTAGTAGTCATAACTAGATGGGTATTAGGTTGTTTAAGGTATCTTGGCATAGGATATGTATGTTATAATATACATGCAATTGGGTTATTATTAGATTGGCACATGTTGGTTATTTATTTCGGGTAGCATGTATGAATTGTATGTATGGATGTATGAATAGATAGGGCATTTATAAGGCAACGATGTATTGATAGCAAGGAAAAGTAAGTTTATAATTTATTCTTTGTTGTTGATCATGATCATACATCAGTAAAGAGTTAGGTCGCACTGGGACAAGTAAGTGGAGAGAGGAAATAAAATACACTTGTAAATGCCCGAAAGAACGTTAGGTGTATAGTGGGAGAACGAGTATTGATAAATGTCAATTTGTCATATTAGGTAAAATGTCTGTCCTAACGTGTAAGGGAAAGCGGTGTAACCTCTGGAACGTGATGTGATGAAGTATAGATAGACACACCTAAAGTGTCAGCGCAAACGAACTATGTCTGCGGTCACCTATGGCACATCACATTGGACAATATCACTTAGTGACACTTGAGGGAAATATGTATTCAGAGGAACTTGATTGTGGACACAGCAAGAGAAGTTGAACTCGCAATCAAGACTCAAGTTGTGTTGTCTTTTATGTTTCCCTACATTTTGACCCTTGCACAATGTAAGACTAAAACAGTAGATTAAAAAATTGACAGACAATTTTTTTAGCGGAAGGGGGAGGAGTTGCTATGACATGATTCGGAATTAGTTATTTGTTTCGGGAATAGGGTAAAGTTTTACTTAGCGACGATGACGTAAAGTTGGTTAAAAAACAAGATCGCTAAGTGACGCTAAAAAGAAGACGCTTCGTGGAGAGCAGTAGAATAGATATACGGATTTACGGACATAGATGACATCGGACGATTCCCTTCTTGATTATTAAATATATTTGTAGAACAACATCAGCGTCGACTACATATTTGATTGTTTCGGCCTTTCGCCGGTGTTACTGAAGTAGTTTGAGTTCAGCATTACTTACAGTCAGACGTAGATCTACACTAGTTATAGTTCATAGAATTAACACCGAGCGGAAGCCATAACAGTGGGAAGGGACAGGATGTGACAATACAGGTCGTCCAGAGGGCAAATTTGCGCCTTAAAGTAATAGACTATATTGTAACAAACTAGTTAGGAAAGTATTACACATTTTTATTTATCATTTTCAGCACATTTCACAAAGTGTTTTTCCAACGACGTCTAGGAACTGCTTCTGGTAGTCAGCCTAATGGCTAAGTAGAGCATCCACAGGGGGGGATCGACTCATCGAACCGTGAGCTTCTAGACATAGTCAAACAGTGGAAGCAGGAGAACTCTGTCAATTGCCCCCTAGAGGCCATGTCTCATTGACTCCCAAAGACTCGAGCACTAATCAATATCAAATCTTTTAATTCGTAATTGATTTATAGACGTGAATGCCCCTTATTGTGATCTCCGTACTGAGGTTTTCATAATGCGTTCTAAGCCTTTTGTTCCACGTCCATTCAAGCGGCTAATGTTTTGTTTGTTTTCAACATCACGGAAAGAAATAGATAAATAGCCATTCTCTCCTACGGATTGGGCACATGTCAACAGTCTTTCAAGTGTGAGTTAGGCATGCATGTATTTGAAATCAAACTATACAATTAGAATGACTATTAAATACATTTTATTAGATTAATCTTTAATCCTCTTAAAATTATAAGACTTTTCTGTCTCAAAAGATATACACACTTTTTGTTCAATGGAGTTGTTCTGGCGATCTTTCCTACATGTAACATGCATGGATGACCTTTGGGTTTGTGGACACTTGATTAATGAGAGAAGCACACCGGCCAATTAATACTACCACTATATGGTCTTAGGTGCTATAGTTGTTATGTGATAACCTAACCTCACTCCTGTATCTCGTCTAGATAGTGTTTTCATGTAAGCGGTCCGATGTTCGTGACCTCACCGAAAACTGCTATTTGTCTTTTTTCTTTTAGTTTCTTATCTCTCCAGCTAGACGCGGTTGCTGAATAGTAAAGTGCTTGGCTTTGGAAAGATATGTCACAGGTTCAAATCATTGTGAAGACTAGGATTTCTAATTTCGGGATCTTTAGAGCGCCTCATGATTACCTGACAATAGTTGGGGAAAAGTGATTAGTGGTTGTGTTGATCACATGACGCCCTTGTTAACTGTTGACCACAGTAACAGATGACTTTTACATCATATCACAAGGTCTGCGAGGGGAGGGTAACGTACCTCTTTAGATAACTTTTACCTTATGGGGCTCCTAATGTATGTGACAAGCTCATTACCTTATGGGGTTCCTAATGTTGTGACAAGCTCGTTACCTTATGGGGCTCCTTATGTATGTGACAAGCTCATTACCTAATGGGGCTCCTAATGCATGTGACAAGCTCATTTCAACAATGACATAGCAAAATATTTCAGACTCATTTCATTTTAAAGGATCAAATAAGTTTATTGCAACCTTAACGTTATTCAGTTCTGTAACAGGGAAAGAATAAAAGAGATGCACAGGGAATAATGTGGTATAGAAGGCCCATAAAACGTTTTTGATTGGCTAAAGAAGTCGTTATAAAAAATAATAATCTCATAAAATAGTTAATCGTTCTTTGTCCAGGAAAGTGACATCACATCTAACTCTCATAATTTACCCAATCAAAACAAATAATATAATATGATGCTTTCACCTTATAACCTTTGAACTTCCCACACATGACCCTTGGATCTGTGTCAACAGCGTCCCATATGAAGTGCGCAGTTTGTGGTTCTAGGCTGTGTTCTGGATTTAAGGAAAAATTGGTAGGTGCTACCAGAGGTTCTGAAAAATGAGACAAAAAGTATATTTAATATTTAAAAGTCAAAACCAGAAAAAAAATTTATACCTACTATAAATAAGAATTGAGCTACATTTGTCCATAAGTTAACAGATTTATAATCTTTTATGACAAATGTAGGGTTGAAATTTTAGAATGAGTATAATGTGTAGGCTAAATGCACAAAACTCTGAAAAAAATGTAAAAACAGGCACGACTATAATGATCAATATTATTTTAAAATTCTTATGTACCGATTCCAAATTAAAAACTTGTTGAAATCTTAGCCTCAGCTAAACGGGTAAAAGAGTATTTTCTTTGGCTTTTTTTTCCACAAATGAAGGCGCATGTGCCGTTGCCAACGTACGTTAACTTAATGCGAGTACAGAGTTTTAAGTTTTAGATCAATCGAGCTGCTACTAACTAACCAACGAATAAATAAATATTGAAAAAAAAAAAGAACTCTATTAGAAAAAAAATGAATGTCTGGCATTGCTCAAATCCTTCCTGGATGTAGTCACAGCTTGACCGGATACAATTAGATTTATCGAGGCTTGGATAGGGGGGTGAAAAGGGTGGACAGAACATCAATCACTAGGTTGGTATCAAGAAGCTTCTGTCAAATATCTGGTTTAACTCGAGGATAGGTGAACATCAACATTACCCCCTTCAACTGTCCAATAGTTTGTTAGACGGTTGGGGAAGCACATACGATCTGTCGACCGTCTTTCTTCAGTCCTTTCTGTCTATCAATTTGCCTAGAACCTCGTTCAACGACAGGCCCGTCCATTCTTCAATGTTGTCTTTCCAACTCTATTTCTGCCTCTATATTTTACATGGTGTTGTTCTTTGCAGGAAGATCTGTGCTAGCCCCAAGGATCTCGTGATATGGCCAGAAAGTTTTAGTATATAAGTATATATGTTACCGGCAAAGTGCGAAATGCAGGCTTTCTAAATAGCATATGTAGTAAAATACACATCGTCACTCGTTAAGACATAAAATGGCAAACTCGATAAATAGAAATGTAATCAGCAGGGATAAGAAAGCAGACAAATCACATTTTAACTATCACATCAACTAAATTTATATTAATATAAATATATGCATTTAATTCTTCTGTTTTTAATTAAGGACATATCAAGGTCAAAGAGGTTACAAAAAAAGCGGACGACAGTTCCAAAAAGTTAGAAAAAAGAATGTCTACTCCGACTTTGGTTTCATCGCCCATTACGTGTGTAGACAGAGTTTCACAAGAGAGAGTAGACAGTTTTATGTCACAGGGCTCTTTACCTAGTTAAAGGTATTAACTTTCTCAAGAAATGATTCTCAAACTGTTCCAGCAATAGTGGTACATTTAAAGAGTGCACTGTCGTACTCTCGACCCTTGCAATAAAAATGAAAACATGCGTGTTTTTAAATTACTGGGTCGTACGTTAAAAATTGGCATTGTACATCCTTTATCATTGTAACAACATTTTAAACCATTAAAGGAAGACATGTCTTGATCCTAAGTTTTATGGAATAAGAATGACAAATCAGTTCACAATAACACAGTACACACACACACAAATTGAACTAGACACCAAGACATTTTGACAGACCAGTTCAGACAGTTCACAAAACACAAAAAAAATAAATACACAGCAATCATCATCATCAAACTCCATTTGAGTGAGGGCTGAGAGGTTCAAATCCTCTCTTGCAAAAGCCCTGGATAGAAACACTGCTGTTTTACGTAGTGTATACATGTCGCCATACAGGTCGAGAATTTTGGGTTTCCGAGACCTGTCGAGATGGAGATCAGCAAGTCTGGGGCAACAAAAAAAAATGAGGCACGGTTTCCTCTCTTCTTACCGAAGCGGGGGCACCGTGAGTCGCAGTTTGGTCATAGGCGTGAGAAATATGAGCCAACAGGACAGTCTGTCCTGCATTGTGCCAATATAGCTTGCTCAGGCCTGGATAGCCTCCACCACGGGGAAGTGCGGTCAGGGCGATTTATGTGCTCCCAGACTCTGCAGGCTTTTTGGGACTTGTCACAGCACTCAAACCACTTTTCCATTTCTGTTTCTTGGATTGCCGCCAGATCACGAACTCTCACAGCCTGCTCGGTAGGTGATGTTAGTAGCCCTCCATGGTGAGCCAAGGAGTTTGCAATGACCATGCCAGTTACATTTATGTGACTCGGTACCCACTGCATTATTATTAAATAAGCCCAAAAATTATGTTTGGTTTATGTTTCCTTCAAAATAGCATTTTTCTTTGCAGTTTCAGATTTTTTTTTTCACTTTAAACAAAAATTAAAAAAGCAAATAAAAAAAAATACTTTAAAAAAAATGTTATCTAAGGGAAAGAACTTTAAGTATCTCTCAATACTGTAAGATTTATTTCCATTTCCGAAATCTAACGAAATTAATTGTTTATCATTATTTAATTTAGTAATTGGTTAATTTTCGGAGTGATTCATGTTTTACTGTAAACAATAAAAAAATTGTGCAAAGTTTCAACTTAATCAGAGAATGGGAACACGGAGAAACAATTTGTTCGAAATTTGTATCAGACAGACAGAGCTTTGTAACAACTGAGACTCCTTGGTTGATATCTTTTAGTCTGACCCTAGAAACGTGAAATTAAAGCCATAAAGAGAAGAGCTCTGAAACACTTCCGGGAGCACTGACTCTTACAGAAGCAAGAGAGAGAGACAGACTAACAATAACCTTATGTATACGTTAGCCTTCTTTTACTTTTGTTCCAGTCGTCTAAATGAACTCTGCGCGTGCTGATTGACTCACGAAGAGGATATCGGAAGTTCCCAGTTAGTCGGGTTTGTAAAGTATTTCCCAACAAAAGTTCCTGTCTAGACGTTAAAATAAACAGGTTTCCATGTCACACACTAACTGGTTTTCTCTTTAAGTTTTTAAAACAAGGACATTTTTTTTTCGAACTCTACACGAGAGTACACGATTGTACAAGTTTATTTCCTTTCTACTTAATATTTGTGTTTTAACCATGCAGGTGTTTGTTTTCATGAATATATGGGTGTAAGAGGAAATGCGTCTCGCTTAGTGGAAGTTTTAAACAAGGAAAGGATATCTTAAAAAAACATGGCTAAACTAAAATCTAGTGTCTAGTAAATAGTTCGATAGTGATTTGAGAAGCCAAAGAAAAGACAAAGATTGTATGAAAGAGGAAGTTTTTATTAAAGGAGGTGAGAGAGGCGGGAAAAGAGTGACAAAAGAATTCATTTTCATACCAGCATGTGTGTGAGAGAGAGAAATGGGGAGGGGGAGCGTTATTAAACGGATTCAAGGGTGTAAGAAAGAAAAGGGTGATACAAACAAAGAGAAGGAGAAAGAAAGAGATACAGAGAGAGAGAGAGAAGGAGAGAGAAGAAAGAAATAGGGCCTTTTCTATTTAACGAAACAGTTGCATACATTTTAGCCCGTGAACTATTAATAGGAAATAAAACGGCCACCATCTTGTCTCCTTTCTACTCTGTCTTTCTCTCTCTCTTCTTCTTCCTCTTTTTTTTTCTATTTCTCTCTGGAACCTTCTTTTTTTTCTTCTATTTTTATCCTGTGCATCGCGAAGTTCTTTGACAAAAAAATTGATTAAATTGGAACTATCAGTTTTATAAGGCTCCATCCCTTCGACAAACACACACACATACAGCTTCGACAAACACACACATACAGCTTCGACAAACACACACATACACACTTTTCGGCCGTAGATGTAATTATCACTTTTACTTACCACTTCCCCCACCCTGCGCTCCTTCCGCCCACAACAAAAAAAAACTTCTTCTCTCTGACTTTTCTTAGGATTCTCAAATTATTATTGAAATATTAATTGTATGTTGCATTTCTCACCAGCCATCCTCCACCCCCAACACTTCTCCAATGAATTGACCCTTTCCCAAACACATCTCCACACACACACACAAGTTACTGCTCTCTTGAATTTCAGATGTAGCACAACGTTTTGTTATTTTTACCATTTTTGTGTATGTCCATCCATTAACCCTAAAGTTAAACACCACACACCATCAGTTTCAAACCTAAAGGGATAAACATACAGAATCATTATCATTCCTTGTGTAGGCGCTGTGGTTGAGCAGTAGAGCTTCCGAATCGGAGGTTCGAATCTCAGTAAAAACTAGGATTTTCAATTTAGGTATCCTTAGTGCGCCTCTGAGTCCATCCAGCTCATATGGGTATCTAACATTAGTTGTGCTGGCCACATGCCATTCTTGCTAACCGTGGGCCACAGTACCATTACATCATCTGCGCTATTGAACACAAGGTCTGAAAAGGGAACTTTACTTTATAGTCTTTCTTTGCTCTCTCTCTCAAAAAAAAAATTTCTAGATCTATTTGAAGCTACTTAACCTAAGATTTTGTTTGCTACAAAGAATGAGATAAAAAAATATTTAAAAAATTACAAAGAAAGATTGTGCTGTGACACAAACTCAGAGATGATCCCCGTCGGAGTCGGATCCCTGTCGAATCCGCGTATTCGCAAGGAATATTCAAGACGTGATTTTGTTTTGATTGTCAAAAGTAATAATGTTTAAAAGATTTATTTGGCGTTTTGAAAAATGTTGTTTTTTTCTATTAAATGTTTTACATGTTTTGGATGTTCCTTCAAAGTTTAGATAATTTACTTCCTTATCCAAATCTCCCGCTGGCTGACGGGGGATGGCATCGAATGGGTATGAAATCTTGACCGTAGAGATAATCAGTCCAGCGCGCTAACTGCACGACCAGGCATTGCTGTTAACTTAATAACAAACTAATAGCCTATTATTGATAAAGAGATATATTACACATTACGGCATTACAACTACCGGATATGTACAATATGTCAGACTAGGGAATTTAGATCATCTTTTGGCATAGATTTGTAATGGAAAAAAAAAAGAAAAGAACACGGCATCGAGCTTGTACTTCTTCAACGTCTGCTCAATGTCCCAGCCCACAGTTACCAACAGAGCTAGTGGCATTTTCATTTAAATGGGGATAATGTAGATGTAATTTAGATAAGATTTATGTAAAAAAAGGCCTAGATAATCTATTAAAAGACTGAATGCAATATTAAATTTACAACTAGTAGATTAGTTTTAGTATTTTATAACATTGCAATATTGATCTAGACATTTGGAAATAAAAATCTACACTTTAAGTCTAGAAATCGAAATTATAGATCTTGATCTAGTCTAAATCATGGCTGCCTGCCTGAATGTGCGGTTTGCGCGCTGAATTAACGTTTGGCTTTATCGATAGTCCCCTAGGTTCAAACCCTGCCCGCTCTCATCCCCGTCGTCCTGAGGGAGGTTTGGCCTAGGAAGTAAACATCTTCAACTCTGAAGGAACACCCGAAACATGTAAAACAACAAATATTCCAAACTATACCTATTTATTCTAGATCTAGAATCTACAATGATTTTAAGTAGAATATGAATTTAAATCTAGTGTAAAAAAAATCTAGCTCTAGTGTACAAAAATTCTAGATCTAGTGTAAAAAAATTAGCTGCAGTGTAAAAAAAAACTAGATTTAGTGTAAAAAATCTAGATTAGATCTAAATATAGCTATTAAGTCTTTTTTAAATACGAGTCAGATTACGAGGTTTAATAGACATTACTATACCGAGTTGTTTTAGCAATTCATTTGAAGAATTTATTCCATATGGCGTCAAAGGAAAAAAATCCACTACGTCACACTGCCTAGCGAGACTAAGAATGTCTTTATCAATAAGAGCGGGCTCTCGAGGGTTCATAGACATTGGTGCACCGAGTTATTTTAGCATTTCATTTAAAGAATTAACTACATATCAATGGAAAAAAAATATTTCTTCACAATGGGCTAGGTAGACTAAATATGTATGTATGTATATATATGTATACATGTATAAGGATTAAAGACGCATTTTTTTGTGCCTTTCGTCTGTCAGTCTTTTTATCCGTCATGTTAATATCGAAAATAAAAAGACTATAAGCTAATGAAAATCTGATTAAAATTTAATTTCCCTTCCAAAACATCGTAATAGTTTTAAGTTTCTATAATAGATTGTTCCGGATGTTTGTATATATAGTGAGAGAAAATAAGAATTCCAGATAAATCAAATAACGTTAATTTACTTCTTGGGATGGTCTCGTATGAAAATTAGATGTAACATAGCCTTGTTTAGAGATTTTCAAACCATACAATATTATTAGGAAGTTGTTTTGCCGTTATTTGTTACGCTACTGCACGAAAGCCGCTGCATAAAAAGTCCATTTTTAAAAAAGGTGCGAGATATTTACATCCTTAAAAATCGTAACATAATATTAACGATAATTAGATTTTCTAACGTTTTAGCTAGAAAAGTGAATATAATGCTAGAGAGAAGTGCGATTTTACATAAATAAAGCTAAAAAAAAAATGTTCATTAAAAAATCCGGACAACCAATTTTCGTAAATGAGAAGATTATCTGTTTTATTTTTTAGAAGAAGGATTTCAAACAGTTTTTTGGCGTTAGTAGATTTTTCATATAAAATTCGGAACATTTTTGTTGACAATTTGTAAGAAAATTAAAGTAATGTAGGTCGATTTCTTTTTCAAAGAAAAATCCGGAAAATTCTTTACCGATTAAACAATTTGATATCGATAAATAAACTATATTGACGTATTGTCAAAGAATATAAGTGTAGTATTACCTGGTTATGCGATTTCAGAATACCGGGCACTATAGTAAAATAGATGTGTGCTTCATAAGGACGCTCTCTTAAATGTGAATAAAATTTTCAATGCAAATAAGACGGGGATCTGTCTCTTTGCTTCGACGTTGTCGATCACTTAGATCAAACTTTTATTTTATTTAAATAGTTTAATTTATATAACATGACCGCTTTATGAAGCATTAATCCAGGAAAGAAATGCTGGTTAGACCTTACATACACGCTCTGACTTATGGTACTATATACGTTCAAATGTAACATAATAGCTATAAAGTACTAGGTTTATACATTTTAGATTCAGTTCAATTTACGCTACCTTAATAGCAGTTTTAAAAAAATAGGTTACACGTGAAACTAATTACCCCGGATATGACACATGAATTTCGAAGCATCTTTATTGATTATTTTGTGCTGAGCTGCTCTTAAAATGCTTGTTAAGTTCTAGTCCTTTAAAAGACGGAACAGTACTGACAAGTGAAGTAGTTAAAGCAAGGGCCAAAGTGTGGGCAACGGGGCGGGAGGGGAGGGGAGTAGAAAAGTGTTACCACTAAAATGGCATCGACCGCTACATATTTTGTAGTCAATGACCCCCCCCCGCGCGCACACACACACACACACACAGCGCTTAGCACCATTTTGTGTCAGGACTACAGCGTCGTTAGTAGCGGGAGAACAAAAGCGCCCAGTCTTGGCCATTGTCTTGTGATGGCGCTGTCTTAGAGGGTGATGAGTAGCCGAACTGGCTAAATGGTGAAAACAGTTGTGCAGCTGGTGCGAGTATCAGAGCCTGGAAGCTAAGCGTTCTCTTTGTTGTTCAACTATTCAGGTCCTCAGAGTGAGATGATGAGAGGCGAGGCAATGAAATGAAGTGCAGGACCTGCTCGTATAGGTCAAAATTAACGACTTGAGAATCAGTGGAATTCAATATAAATAGGTCTACACTTCAATTTACTACTTAACATTTTTTTTTTGGTCAGATTATGAAATCTTTTCAGCAATAATAAATAACAAATTTGTAGACCGAACTTAAAGTGAAGGGAAATGAATTATGACTAATGGGATATTGTCTCAAGGGAATATAGCAAGTGGCTGCTATGGCAGTATTTACTGGATTCTTCTTTCCTTTCATAGAAACCTTAAGATAGCATATTAATTTCCAGGAGCACTAAAGACATAAGTTTCATAGTCTTAAATGGTTAAGATATCTCTTCCACAGAAAAAGAAGAAAGCAGAATAAATAAAAGGTGAAAGATGAAGGTATGGAGCGGTCACTTGCATATTGACATTTTTAGAAAGCTTATAGAAACTCATTCCGTCTGTCTGTCTGGTACAAAATTTCGCACACGTAGTTTTTTCCAATGTTTTTCACAATTATTCATTGACTCTAACAAAACACGAATCAATAAAAAAAAAGTATGAAATTCATTATTCTTTATTAATAAATCCATTTTGTTTGAAATAGTAAAAAAGAATACATCTACAGTATTGAGAGATAAAGCTGTAAATTTCAAGCTTTTTTTTTTTTTTAGTTTGTTTTGTTGACCAGTATTATCACTGCCAATTTATTATTTGTTATAGATTACAGCCTTGTGTCTTTATTTTGAAAGATACAACTGTGCTACTTTTTTCTTCCGATCGCGTACAGTCCATTGAATTATTCCAAATTCAATGTAGACTAGTTACTCTCACTGTTGGTAGCGTTATCCAAGGTTTTATTCTTCCCTCAATGTCTTACATACATCAGGAGGTTAGGAAGTAGACGTGAGAGTGACCTACAGAATGTCATGTCAACCTGACGCTATCGGTAGCACAATGTGAATGTATCTAACACAAGACAGAGACTCATCTTGCTGGAACTGTTGAAGATGGTGATGAATTGTTTTCTTCCTGTAGTGTTGGGTACAGGTCGATATTTCACTTGTAGATAAATTAGAATGAGATGACACTTATACAATCCTAATGTCTAGAGTCTAGACTTTTATAATGAATGGCCCTAAAAAATTATTTTCAATTCTACTTTTACATTCAGTGTAGACAGGTAACTTGAGGCAATCGTTCACTTTTTGATAATTTTTTTTCTTCAGTTTTGATATTTAACAAGAAAAAAAAGATTTCCATCTATCATCCACCTACAACTCTTTAATCACCAACCTCCATTCCACAGTTTCATGCCACTCAATACAATGACGTTTTATACAAATCTTTAAAATCACTCTTTTAAATAATTTTTGTGAATTCTTTGCATTCTATATTTCGAATCATTAGTCAATAATTGTTTGAAATATATTTTTTTCTCAAATAATTCTTTCAAACCACTCTTGAAATTAATTCTTTCAATTCATTTGTAAAACATTTTTTTAAAATCCCTCTATGAATATGTATATTCAAATCTGTATATTTCAAATTCTGTTTCAAATAAGTCGTTCAAATTACTTTGAAAACATAAAAACTTACATCAATACCTTTCAAATTATATTTCCAACTCTCTTTTTTATCAACCACTCTTACGACAAGTTTATTTTTTACAATAAGAAGTTAACCGCATTCCTCATACTATTGCAGAATAAGCCTATATTATGTGTACATCACATCGAAATTTGTTCGTGTATGGGTAATGTATAATTTTAACCCTATGGTTTTGGCTGTAGATCTGAACTTTTATTTTCCTGTCGCTACTTAAGCTAAAATATTGCAAACCTGAAATTATAAATTAGTAGGTTTTCAACAAAATGCATACCTGACTCCCCAGAATGGCCCAGGTAAATAAAGGCCGGCTGGTGAGCCTCTCCCAAGGAGTTCTCAGCCTTGACCTGGATCTCGTAGACTGTGTAGACGTCGTTAGTCTCAATGTCCAGAAATCCCTGGTTCGGGTCGTTAACGTAGGCTGAGTCCCAAGTAAATGTCCCTTTTAATCTCCACTTCACCTGGTACCTGAACCTTGTCCCGTGGTAGTATAACCTGTTCATTGGCTACACAACAGAAGATTAACAAAAATAAAAATATTAATATAAACATCGAAATATGATAAACATGTGATGATTTATATTGGATCTTTTAAATATTATTTCTTTCATTGTACACACCGAAAGGTAATGAAGTGTCACATATGAAGTTACAGACAATGGAAAGCAAAAAGAGAGAGAGTTAGTTATATGAGTCAGAGAAGAATTTAGTTGGTCTACCAGTGATTCCTAAAGTGCTCTATATAGACCCCCAGCGGTCTAGGATGACTCCCAAAAGGGTCTACGTAAGTGAATAAATGAATTTGGGGTCTATCTTATTAGAGAACTTAATTACTTTAAGTTAAATTTTCTATTAATGTAATTGACTCACACACACACACATAAATGATTTGCAACTCAAGTAATCATTTAAATCTTTATCCAGTTATTCGAATAAAAAAAAAATTTAATAACTTATTTGAATAGCCTAACCGTGTCTAGAGACAGTGCCCAGTGTTGGTCTTTCAAACTTTGGTTTTATTCCTTCATTGTCTAGCCTGCAATGGCTGATGTGATTTTATACAACAAAGTTTTATGTAATTATTCTATGAGACCATCTAAAGTATACTAAACTGAAGAATGATTGGAGACAATGCCAACCTGATAAAATAGATACAGATTTGAAATACTTTCGAACCGTTAAACATAAAGTAGGTTCATAACATCAACAAGAGAGTTGTTAGTTTGTAAAGGTGTCTTACAGTATCTCTTTACAGGATCTTTTTATAGCGAAATTGTGAAAATCTCGCATTATAAAAAAAAAAAAAAAAGAACTACGTTGCTAGCCGCTGAAGGGGTTTTAAAAATTATTTTACGCACACTTGCATCTGATATCATTATAATAATTATTTTAAGCATGATGAATCATTCACTATTCAAATGAACACAGAAACTAAAAGACTATCAAGTTTCTAAAAAGGTAATTAGAAATGTGAAAAGGTATAAACCCAAGACCATTATCTGGCCGACAACATCTCTATGTTACTTGTACAACATTATCCAAGAAGTACAGACTGTCATGTATTATGCTATTCCATGAGATGCCATGAAGTTGTATCCTAGCTCTGAGCCACCTACCGTCCATTCCACCGCCAGCGTCTTCTTCGTGTCCGTCCTGGTGCGGACGTTGGTTGGGTTTCTGTCCGGTCGGTCCGGGGGCGTGGTACACATTCGGGTGGTAGTGGCGCTCGGCTTGCTGGAGCCCATGACGTTTCTGGCCTTGACCCTGAATGAGTATGTCCCCCAGGGATACAACTGAAGAGTGGCGACTCTGGTGCTGCCATCAAACTGCTCGTCATAGTCGTGCCTGAGATGTGCACATAGAAATAATGAGAAGGGGACGTCATAGTCGTGCCTGAGATGTGCACATACAAATAATGATAAGGGGACGTCATAGTCGTGCCTGAGATGTGCACATAGAAATAGTGATAAGGGGACGTCATAGTCGTGCCTGAGATGTGCACATAGAAATAGTGATAAGGGGACGTCATAGTCATGCCTGAGATGTGCACATACAAATAATGATAATGGGACGTCATAGTCATGCCTGAGATGTGCACATAGAAATAGTGATAAGGGGACGTCGTAGACGTGCCTGAGATGTGCACATACAAATAATGATAAGGGGACGTCATAGTCGTGCCTGAGATGTGCACATAGAAATAGTGATAAGGGGACGTCATAGTCGTGCCTGAGATGTGCACATAGAAATAGTGATAAGGGGACGTCATAGTCATGCCTGAGATGTGCACATACAAATAATGATAATGGGACGTCATAGTCATGCCTGAGATGTGCACATAGAAATAGTGATAAGGGGACGTCATAGTCGTGCCTGAGATGTGCACATAGAAATAATGATAAGGGGACGTCCTAGTCGTGCCTGAGATGTGCACATAGAAATAGTGATAAGGGAACGTCATAGTCGTGCCTGAGATGTGCACATAGAAATAGTGATAAGGGGATGTCTAGTCGTGCCTGAGATGTGCACATAGAAATAGTGATAAGGGGAGACAAACGTCAAAATCATGTCTGAGATGTGCACATAGAAATAGTGATAAGGGGATGTCTAGTCGTGCCTAAGATGTGCACATAGAAATAGTGATAAGGGGAGACAAACGTCAAAATCATGTCTGAGATGTGCACATAGAAATAGTGATAAGGGGAGACAAACGTCAAAATCATGTCTGAGATGTGCACATAGAAATAGTGATAAGGGGAGACAAACGTCAAAATCATGTCTGAGATGTGCACATAGAAATAGTGATAAGGGGAGACAAACGTCAAAATCATGTCTGAGATGTGCACATAGAAATAGTGATAAGGGGAGACAGGGAAGAGACGACATAACGGCTATATACAAATATTTTGTTAAAAATATTTTAATTTAAAAAAGCTTATCTAAGGGGAAGAGACTCAAAATCACTACCATACATCACAATACTCTAGGAATAGGCACCCTTTTTCTAAATAAAACAAAATAAATTATCTACCTCTAATTGATTAACTAATTTGTTAGTGTATTCTTTCATGTATAGCCATCGACTATGAATAATTATGAAAAACTTCAACTTGATCCGAGAATTAGAAGTGAGAGAATAAACGTGTACTACACATAATACAAAAAAAGGTTAATCTATACAGTCACATCTCTCAATAAGTAGCAGTTCTCTTTATACAGTCACATCTCTCAATAAGTAGCAGTTCTCATTATACAGTCACATCTCTCAATAAGTCTTTATATAGTCACATCTCTCAATAAGTAGCAGTTCTCTTTATACAATCACATCTCTCAATAAGTAGCAGTTCTCATTATACAGTCACATCTCTCAATAAGTCTTTATATAGTCACATCTCTCAATAAGTAGCAGTTCTCTTTGTACAGTCACATCTCTCAATAAGTAGCAGTTCTCTTTATACAGTCACATCTCTCAATAAGTAGCAGTTCTCTTTATACAGTCACATCTCTCAATAAGTAGCAGTTCTTTTTATACAGTCACATCTCTTAATAAGTAGCAGTTACTTCGCAAACAAAATAATGAATTATCAAGATTTAATTAGTTTTGTTCCGTAAAATGAATAACTGTGTAACGGTTCAACTTGATCCGAGAAAGGATGTGGTAGATATAACGAGTCGAACAATTGTACCAGAAAGACAGACAGAGACTTTGTAAGCTTTGTAAAGAACAGAATTCAGGACGAATGGCGATCTTATTAATAAAATAATTAAGTATAAATATATATATATATATATATTGTTATAATTCTGCCATTCGCATCTAAGCTAGAAAGTGCGCACTGTGATAAACTAGACTGGGAAGGATGTCAACATTAGAAGAGGAGAACGATTTCCGACCAAGAAAAGAGCCAATATGGAGAGATTGTGCCTAAGATAGATGTTGTTTTGTGTACCTGTAATGTCGTGTGAATAAACGTCTATGTCTCGTTGAGTTGCCTCACTTAAGTTATTACAATTGGTGTCAGAAGTGGGATTATAGGCAGCTCAACGGGAGGAGGTAGGCTTTGATTACAATGTTTGAAGCTATTACATCAGCTCTCAATTAAAGAGCTAAGACAAGAGCTTCAGTACCGAGGTTTAAAACCCGTCGGTAGCAGAGAAACGCTCATGCTCGTCTCCGGCAGGCCTTGATTGATGAAGAAGAAATTCCGGAAACCTACCAATTTGAAATTGAATCTGGGATTGTTGAGGTCATTGGCGAGTACCAGGACTTTAGGAATGCATTTAAGGAACAATTGAACATGATCTTTAATATGATGAGGAGCATGATGTGGAACAAAGTAGATGAAAGTGTGTTGCAAGTAGAAGGCCAAATAGACCAAAGTGATAAAATTGTGTCGCAAGCAAAAGGAGGAATAAAGTCGTTAGGAAAGGAGCAGTTACCTGGTCAGGACTGTGGCTGCACAAACAGTGGTGATGGAGGCGCTGGGGATTGGAGCACTGTCTGTGTTGTGGGCAAGTCTGGCGGGGATGACTTTCAGGGCGAGAAACGTGACAGCGATTGCTGCGACGATCTCAATGGGATATACAGAATTGGAAGAAAAGAAACAAATGAAGAAACTAGAGAAGTCTGTGATGAGCCTGAAACTTTTGTTCCTGGTATACCTGCAACAGCCGGACTGATCAAGACAACGTTGGATCTGCGTCCGAGCTTTCTGCTGTGGACCTTAAAGACCTCTGTTTATCTGTCAGTACATTTGACGGGACCTCGAACCATTTGCTTATGGAACATTACAAGGGTGCTTCATGGACATAGCTTACAGATGAGGCTGAGAAAGACTACGTGTTTGAAACCATGGCTACCTGTGGGCCTACAACTGTGTCCATGAAAAACGTCCGCTTAAAAGAGTGGCCCTGGAAACTACAAACTACAGTGATCGCCCCAACCTCCATTTGTTGTGTTAAGTGGCTGGCGTCATGAAGTAAAAGCAGCGTAGAACCAACTGGAAGAAGAGGAAGCGACGGCCGCGGAATACTGTGCAGATGGCCGTCTGTGGCTGTGGCTCTCCACCTGAGCCGGCACGAAAAGCTCCAAGAAGGGGGCTAAGCTAGAAGGTGCTAACTGTGATAAACTAGACTGGAAAGGATGTCATTAGAAGAGAACGATTTCCGCCCAAGAAAAGAGCCAATATGGATTGTACCCGTGATGTCGTGTGAATAAACGTCTCGTTAACTTAAGTTAATAAGTTATTATTATATATTATTTATTATAGCTTTTATATTATTATAGCTTATAGCATGCTCAGAGCGCTTTGGTCCAATCTTATTTGTGGACGGTGGGGAGGGGGTATCTAGGAGTTGGTTTTCCGTGCTGCCTTTAGTAAACCCAACTCTGCCCTAGTCGGGTGTCGAACCTTGAGCCCCCTTCTAGGTAGCCAAGACAAGCCAAGTTCAAGCGCACTTAGCCTCTCGACCACGCTTCCCACGATATATATATATTAACATTTTACAATCACAAAGAAGATATAAAATAATTAACGATACTTACTTCACAGCCCTATATCATTGATGGGAAAATGACGGCCCGCTGGCCAACTCCACCATGTGGAAGAGTTTTTTCCCCTACACTTTGTGTTGAAATAGCTAAAAATAACAATTTTCCTACTGTTTAAAAAAAAAAAGTTCTTTCATCCTTCTAAATCTAATCTTTCATAAAAAAATATCATCAGTACTCAGTGTAATAAAAAATCTTAAAGATACTATTCATTTCACACCTTTTAATTCACTCACAAAAAAAATTCACGATTTTTTAAAAACTTCTATGCAATTGCATTACTCATTTGAGCGATGTGACACAAAAGTAAGATGATCTAAGACTACTTGTTTAGCACGATTTGGAAATGTGAATCGAATGTTTTATTATTTACGAGAATTTGCCAGTGGAATGTGAAATATTTGAAGATTAATTTTGGCTATCACATTTTGTTTTTGACAAATCTTTTCTGGTACATTGAAGTCTAAGTTACAAGGCTAAAGAAATCTATTTATAGATATCGCGAGAGTAAAGGTTTTGAATAACGACTAGCTAAACATGAATTGTTTTTCGCAACGTGAAATTCACTCACTGTTGTGGAAAGAATTTCCAATATGTAAACAAAAACTTATGTTGGTTTCGAAAGAAGATATCAAGATTTTAGTGATATTGAAAAAGATTTAAATAGTATGCATATGAAAGTAGAATGTACATTGTGTATTAGTGAGACAAGACTTTCCACTTGATAACTTTTGTCTATGAGTCATCTCACTTGTGCTCTTCCTAAAGGAAAGTACACGGGCATACATACTTGAAGGTTAAATGTCCAAGCGTTCGAGTCTTACAGAGGCTTCTGAAATCAAGTTTTCTACACTTAATATCTTACTCTAGAAAAATTGTATGCTTGAAATTGTCAGAACGAGATTCGGAAAAGTCAATGGCCATCGGGTCACACGATGACCTGCTGACCAATGTCACAAAATAGTAAATAAAAATTGTTTGGCCATATCATGGGGTTCTGAGGGCTCGCAAAGACCTTCCTTCGGGGAACAGTACCTGGATAAAGAAAAAGAGGCACACAGTGAAAGCAATGGGAAGACATTAAAGAATAGAGTAGTCTAAAAGAAAAACTTCTAATCAAGGCAACAGACAGAGAAGAATAGAAAAGGACGGTCGGCAGATTATGTGTGGTGACCCAAAGGTACACTAAGGGATAGGTGAAGGTCAAGTCTATTTTAAAGTGAAACGTGAATATATTAATTTTTAAAACGCTTTTTTTTAAAATGTATAGACTACTGTGAACTTTGGAACCCAAATGTGAGTAAAAAAAATAACAGGCGGAACCACATTATTGACGCATTATTCGTTTGCTTTTATAACGTATTGTTATGGGAAATGCACAATTGTAAAATAAAATTCGTAAGGATAATACAAAATATTTGTATTATTATTATTGAAATGAATTAATTTTCATTATGTGGAACTGCCAGGGTCGAGCTTCTTGAAATGGAAAAAAATTCATTGAGTTCTTTGACCGTGTACATTGAGAAATTTTCTGATAATGTGGTATGTCTGCAACAGTATTATTATTATTATGTTAAAAAAGATCGAGTATTCATTCTCTGGCGAAGACAGGGTCGAGTTTCGTTAAAGGGAAACAAAATTCATCGTAGTCCCATTATCAGTTTCCACCGTGGAATTTTCTGGTGATATGGCAGGTCCACAGGTCTGCAGAAGTACCGCCCTCTGACAGGTAACTGAATGTTCCTAGGAATGCCAAGGGCCTTGAAAGTATCTGTGAGATTATTGTTATTGTTATTGTCCCCTCGGTTAATATGACAATAGGGTATATTGTTGTTTTAGATAATTTCCATTAACGCTTAATCTCCATGCGAAGGTTCCCATATTTTCGTTGTTTTTCCAGCTCAGTTTTTTTTTTAAATTATGAGATAGTGGTACGGCTATGTCAATAATGGTAGCGGCTTTTTCTTTTTTAACGATGAGCAGCAAATCAGGGCAATTCAAATCTACCGTTTTGTCAGTCAAAATAGGCCTATCAAAGTACAGTAGAAGATCCGTAGACTCGAGAACCTCTTGTGGTGAGTATTTGTAATAAAGAGGAGTATCCTTGCCGATCAAATTGTGTGTCAAAGCCAAGTGCTGGTGTATAAGCTTTGCAACTTGGTTATGGCGACCTAGGTAGGCAGTTTCCGATAGGGCTGAACATCCTGTGTTCAAATGACTCACCCACTTTTCCACATTTTCGGCATTTGCCGACAATATTGAGTTTTAGGATATGTTTCTCGTAATGTTTTGTCCTAATTACTCTGTCCTGTATTGCTGTGACAAAGCCTTCTGTTTCAGGTTAAAGATGACCTGCTTTGAGCCATGCTAAGGAAGCAGCCTAGTCAATGTTGTCCCCATCTAATAAAGCCGTGAATTTTCAGTGGAGTGTTTTTTCTTCCCATCGGCGAATCTCATGCCCTAGGTCGTCCAAACCGACATTAACATCAACATTGTGTAGGTTCAGGAGGGTTGCATCATAGTCGTATTTGCGTAGGAAGGAAACTAGTTTATTGCTGTAGGCGTGCAGTTTTAATCGTATTTTTGAAACTTGCGTCTTACACAGTTTGAAGATGTTCTGCAATCCACGGCCTCCATCCTTCCGGGGCAGGTATAGCCTTATGGTGGGGTGTTAACATCGAAATTTGGTTAATGATTTCCTCGTGAAACTGTCAATGTTATGTAGGTTGGTGTCTGTCCATTTGATGACACCAAGCGTGAAGAGGAGCACTGGGACGGCCCAGCTATTTATTGCCGTGATGAGGTTACTTACAGACAGTTTTGTGTTAAGAATTTTATTTCCTCTCTGCTTGTATTTGCCAAGAAAGTCCTCTTTTAATTTTTTATGGTTTATGGTGGCATTCTGATTTATTCAAAGATATTTATAAAGGGAGGCAGAGCTCAGTTCTTCGATGCCTTCAAATGCCTTGCCCTTTTTAATGCGTATGATACCGCACTTATCCAAGCCAAAGACATGCATATATCGTCACTAAAGCGTCTTATGTGTATTATTGTGTTATGTAACTTTTGCTCGTTTTCTGTATATAGCTTTAAATCCTCCATGTATAACAGGTGAGACACAGTTTATTATTATTATCATTATTATTATTATAAAATGCGGTACAAATTCCTATTGAAAACTTCCTATGCATAAATTATTGATTTCAGTCCTTAAATATGCGTCTATTTGTTTACATATTCATTATTTACACAAGTTTTTTTTTTAATGAAAGTCGTAGCTTATTGTCATTTAAAAACGTATAGATGAAAACAAAAAACTGCGGGTACTCTAAACAAGACTTCAGTATTGAGGCCAATAAATAGACAACAGTCACAGAAAAAGGAAAAAATAAAACAGAAGCATTCGTTCAAGAATTTCTTATTTTTGTAAAACTCTAGCCCTTCGTCGCTGTGTTCCATTGGTTTCACTCCAGACCTATTTAAAGAGACCCTCGTACAAAGGTTTATCAACAAGATCTGAGACACTGAGCCTTAAGCATTGAAACACATTACACATTGTAATGCAGTGCGATACACTTTCACGTTGGAGACTATAGCCCAATCAGTTCGTCGTCTCAACCCACAATGCAAGACAGGAACTCATAGATGCATTGGCATAGTGCTCTATTGATCAAAACAAAACCATCTTTCCCTCCTTGTTATTAAGGTAATCGACGTCCATACCATGTGTGTTTACAAAGGAGGATATTATTAGCACTATGTTCCTTTCAGATGACCTTTAGAATTGAACTCCCAACCTTCCCCTTCACCGCCAATTACGACGCTGGTTAAGGCGCATGCCTGTCTTCGGGTTGAGAGCACGTCTGTAAACAGGGAAATCAGAATGGCACGAGCCATGCAGGAACTTGGTAAACATGTATACTAACATGTTCTGAAACCTGCCAGTCCTATCTGGACAAGTGTGTTTCAGATCAAATAGATCTATTTACCTGGTATTATATCAAATATATTTTTATGACGCGTGTCTGTAGACTTCTGTTGATTCTGTCAGTCCGTCCATCATTCAGCTCGACTGTCTACCTCAATACGTAAGGCAAAAACCCTAGATTAAGTATAAAAGCCCAACACTCAATCCCATATTTATTTGCGATGTTCATAAAGTGCGGAAAACGTATAATAACTAACTTGTTGGTATTTGCTGTTTAAAAAAAAATATTAACCTATGTTGTTGTTTAAGTTATATGATAATTTTTCTGCATTTATTGCACTTTAAAATCTATATTTTTAAGCTTTTCATTTTTTAATCTATTTTTGTATTTCGATGGTAGCATTCAAGTTGAATGTAGCGCAATTTATCTTCAAAATCGCTAATTAGATGTTAATTACTAATTGCTTTTATTTTTTTTTTGATAGACTTAAAGAAGGTAAAAGGGTGATTGTGTAAAAACATCACCGTAAGGTCTCTGACACTTTAAACAATTTCACACATTACCGCAGACTGTCTGTTGCCTCTGCGCGCAATATCTCTCCAGTAGAAATCGAATAAATAAAAAATTAATTTTAAATGTAATTAATTAATTATAACATATAATATATGCCTACATTTTTTTTAGAGAAGTCGATGGTATGTTATGAAATTTATTATTATTATTATTATAATTATTACAATTTCGAATGTTTATTTGACAATGATGTCTTCGGGAAATGTGACTTAAAGGATACCACTCGTACCGATACACTTCTATTTTTTGCACATGCAATTTTGCAAATGACTCTTATAAATACTCAGCGACAACCTGAGTGACAAGGTAAGATCCTCACCGATCCTGTGGACACAATAGCCAGACGTGCTTACCAGATATCTGGATGATCAGACGTATTGAACTGGACAACGTAGCCCAGGATCTCAGCGCCGTTCTCCCTGGCAGCGTCCCACGTCAGCCCGGCCGAGTTGCCATGACAACTGCTAACTTTGACATTAGATGGCGGGTCCGGGGTACCTGTTGAATGACAAGCATGAAATATTAAACTTTATCATCTAATATTTAAATCTTATTCTAGTACTGTGCCAATTTTAAAAGATTAGTGGAAAGTTTATTATAATATATATATATATCGTGTCTGCAATTCTTAATATCTCGTTTGGAAAACAAATAATAAAATATCGAGGACTATTCTCTAGACTACGAGTGATTTGTCTAAACTAGTTGAAAGCTTTCCGCGCTAGACATCTAATACCTAATGAGATAATATTGGATTGTATCTCTAGACATGTACACGTATTCAGTTGTTTGTCTCTACAGACACACATTTGAAATAAAAGAAATTTTTCTTTCTAACAGCACTTTATCAATTAATATTTAGAGGAGTTTAATCTCAGTACAAAAATATACAAAAAAAACCAAAAACAAACACAAATAGAATCGAGCAATATTTAAGGATTTTGAAGTCTCTCTCCAATTTTTTAATTCTCTACCTGCTCACGTCACTTCCGTTTTTTTTTTGTTTTCTTCTTGTGTTTCCTTCTCCGCCCTATTCCATCAAGCATTACCCCCCCCCCCCCCCAGCACATTCAATGGCAGTTGATATTTCAGTAAATGTATTCCATCAGCGAAAGGACATAAAGATTCCTTACTATTTCTTCCTGGTTCAAATTTATTGTCTACAGAGTCTGAACTGAATTGTTCACATTTATTGTTACAGAGTCTGAACTGAATTGTCAAATTTATTGTTACAGAGTCTGAACTGAATTGCTCAAATTTATTGCCTACAGAGTCTGAACTGAATTGTTCAAATTTATTGTCTACAGAGTCTGAACTGAATTGTTCACATTTATTGTCTACAGAGTCTGAACTGAATTGTTCACATTTATTGTTACAGAGTCTGAACTGAATTGTTCAAATTTATTGTTACAGAGTCTGAACTGAATTGCTCAAATTTATTGCCTACAGAGTCTGAACTGAATTGTTCAAATTTATTGTCTACAGAGTCTGAACTGAATTGTTCACATTTATTGTCTACAGAGTCTGAACTGAATTGTTGCCCAACTTGTACCAATGGGATATTCACTAACGTCACAAAATAGCATGAGATAAAAGTTATATATGATCTTTGAACTACAACTCCTCTTGCAGTTGAGTTTTGAGACTTAGTTCTTTTATCTTCCAAATGTCATGTCTTAGGAAGTCGAAGATAGCGGATTACTCTCAGTGCATGAGTCGGTTGAGTCTATCTCAGAATAACCTGCTCTTTCAATCTAAGATCTTATTTTCTTATAATTGCAAATTTGAATGTGAAAGAATAATTATGAAATAAATATACAGCAAAATAAAGCATCAATAATATAACATAGGAGCTTGCGTTTTGTGTGAAAACTCTTTGACGGCCCCACTTGGTGCACTGAGACTATTCTAATTAAATCATGGCTTTTGCAGTTGGCTAACTTCAAAACAATTACAAACAAAGAAACAATTAGTTATTTAAGATATAAACATATCATTATAGAGTGACAACATTTTAACGTTAATTTCAAACACTGAAATTTTAAATTGAGATAAGATTTAAACAGTTTTGCCACGGCATGCACGGAAACTTTACATTGACATTAACATTAATTTTAAAATTAGTGTAATTATTCAAACTTTTCATATTTGAACATAATTTACAATTCTTGAATATTTGCATTGTTCATAGTAGGCGTTTTGTTAAGACTAGTTCACTCATCATTTAATGTGCTCTAACCATGAAACTATGTCCGAATGAAACTTGAAACGATCTACTCTGAACGTAAAAAAGACAAATAATGGGAAACTGAAAAGAGAGCTCGAGATTATATTTTTTTAAACTATGACCAAAGCTGGTCAGTCTATAACATATTGGACTTAACGCCAAGTATGACTATTGGCCCCTTTAATAACTTGTCCAGAACACTTCTATCTGATTGAATGTGTCATCAGAATGTCCCCAGGGTAATACGGAATCAAAGTCATCATCTAACCACACGATTGTTTCTTATCCACGATGACCAGGAAGTCTTCTTGCTTCTCCTTGCTAACCACCTTTACTAGTCACCAGAGGGCCCGCCATTTTCTTTTCCAGCCAGAGGGATGCCAGGAGGAAATGCAATCACCGCCGGACAATTTTGGGTTTTGGTCAGTCCTCAACACCACGCTTGTTCCCAATCAGCCCGTCCTCTGTAAGAGAGCAATATTTAACCGCGGAATCACGCATAGCCCCCCTCTCACTTCTCTTTTTCTCCGCACTCCTGCACAAAACCCCCTTAGTCTTTTTTTTTCCTTCCTCCAGAGTATGGTCATAATGGATGAAGTATAATTAAATGACAGAATTATTGATTTCAATCTCCATTTATTGGTTAAAGAATCTTAAAAATGAAATTAGTTCTAGTTTATTTATTTTTCATTAATTTTATTAAATTGCTATTAAATAGATATAGACATGATATACATGTTAATTAATTTTTAGTAAATGGTATATGTTTATTTTATTGTTGGTAATGTATTATATTACGTCATTATTTTTTTCTGTTCATACCTTTTTAAAACTGTAATAAGATGATCTTCTTACAACGTAAATTGAACAATTAAAAAGCGAACTATTTGACTGAATACAAACTAATATAAAATTTAATTTAAACATTTGACATGTTTTTTTGTTTTTTTTTATATTTTATTTTTTATTTATTTTAACTTGATTTGAAATTGCGACATTTGAAAACCTTGACTGTAAAACTAAATCCTCTTGGATTACAAGGTCTCCAAACACGTTCATACGATAGGAAATGTGAGATAAAATAAAAGCTTTTGTTTGTTGGAGGAAACCAGATAGAATTATCTTTCAGTAGCTAAAGCTTTTGGTTAGAGCCGCCTGGAGACTCCGACCAGTCAGATTTGTCTGTTTTCTTTCACAATCTTATCTATATGTCAGATGTCATCAGTAGGTGTTGAGAGCACGTATGTGTGTGTATGTGTGTGAGCATATATATATATATATATATATATATATGTGTGTGTGTGTGTGTGTGTATGTATGTGAGTGTGTGTGTGTATGTGTGAGCATGTGTGTGAGCATGTATGTGAGTGTGTGTTGTGTCTGTTGGAGTCAACGATTGTCTTTTAGCCCGTTCACTTTGGAATATTTCCCCGCCCCCCGCTCTATCTGTAGAGCTCTTCACTTGTGGTGATGTTTGGATCCACTGGCCGTCACTGATGTAATCTTCAATGTTTCCCCTGTTCCCCCCCCCCCACTCCTCCACTTCTCTCCCTCTCCCCATACCCCTCATTCGCGTTTCAAGGATGACGTATATCCTCAAGGGACGTCACCTTCATGGGTTACAAAAATCTCAGACATCGGGAAGAAAATAAATTGCTGACCAAATCTACCAATACCATCATTTCAAACAGCGAGGGTTTTCCTCATACCCTCCCCTTCTCATTTTTTTTTTGTTGCTTTCTACTGATAGCCCAAGCGACTCGGCCCAAACCATTTGATTTCTGGGCCAATGAGGTCAATTGACAGTCTCCCCCCTTTGCACGGATCTCGTGATAAGAGCGGTCAGTCTGATCAGGAACACGTCTATTGAGTTATCCTCTCGTTGCCATAGGTTGTTGCCTCCCTTGTCATCATCTTTGTCTTTTCAAGATCTCTTCCACATCCATGCAAATAAAGCGACGAGGAAAAAAAACGGGTTTTACAGCCGGCAGAAAATGAAATTTGCATTCTATTACATTTTGTATTCTATTACTTTTCTCTTATTTCATTCGTTCATTTTGTTTCTCTTTCTCTAACCATTTTTGTTTCTCTTTATCTAACCATTTTTGTTTCTCTTTATCTAACCATTTATGTTTCTCTTTATCTAACCATTTTTGTTTCTCTTTATCTAACCATTTTTGTTTCTCTTTATCTAACCATTTTTGTTTCTCTTTATCTAACCATTTTTGTTTCTCTTTCTCTAACCATTTTTGTTTCTCTTTCTCTAACCATTTTTGTTTCTCTTTCTCTAACCATTTTTGTTTCTCTTTCTCTAACCATTTTTGTTTCTCTTTCTCTAACCATTTTTGTTTCTCTTTATCTAACCATTTTTGTTTCTCTTTATCTAACCATTTTTGTTTCTCTTTATCTAACCATTTTTGTTTCTCTTTATCTAACCATTTTTGTTTCTCTTTCTCTAACCATTTTTGTTTCTCTTTCTCTAACCATTTTTGTTTCTTTTTCTCTAACCATTTTTGTTTCTCTTTCTCTAACCATTTTTGTTTCTCTTTCTCTAACCATTTATGTTTCTCTTTATCTAACCATTTTTGTTTCTCTTTATCTAACCATTTTTGTTTCTCTTTATCTAACCATTTTTGTTTCTCTTTCTCTAACCATTTTTGTTTCTCTTTCTCTAACCATTTTTGTTTCTCTTTATCTAACCATTTTTGTTTCTCTTTCTCTAACCATTTTTGTTTCTCTTTATCTAACCATTTTTGTTTCTCTTTCTCTAACCATTTTTGTTTCTCTTTCTCTAACCATTTTTGTTTCTCTTTATCTAACCATTTTTGTTTCTCTTTATCTAACCATTTATGTTTCTCTTTATCTAACCATTTTTGTTTCTCTTTATCTAACCATTTTTGTTTCTCTTTATCTAACCATTTTTGTTTCTTTTTATCTAACCATTTTTGTTTCTCTTTATCTAACCATTTATGTTTCTCTTTATCTAACCATTTTTGTTTCTCTTTATCTAACCATTTTTGTTTCTCTTTCTCTAACCATTTTTGTTTCTCTTTCTCTAACCATTTTTGTTTCTCTTTATCTAACCATTTTTGTTTCTCTTTATCTAACCATTTTTGTTTCTCTTTATCTAACCATTTTTGTTTCTCTTTATCTAACCATTTTTGTTTCTCTTTATCTAACCATTTTTGTCCTTTCTTTTAAAGACCGAAAAAAAAAAGTCATTTCTTTTTCCGTCCCTAGAACTTTGGAGTTTATTTCGATTCCCGAGCAACCCTTAACTTGGAAATCCCCCTTAATGTTTACTAATGTTAGGTTTCAGGCCAGCAATGAAATGTGTTCAGGCCTGCCCGGGGAGGCTGCCTCCCCAAACCCCAGCTCACATACAGCGATATCTCAATTGGCAACGATTCCGATTTTATTGCATTTAATGCCCTCCAAGAAACATGCGAAATGGATTCTTTTGATCTCTGCTCCATCCGGACGATTCAATATTTGGTAGCGGGGGGAGGAGAACATTTTCTTTCCCCCACATCTTCCTCATTCGGTCTCGAATAATTTTCTCTCTCTCTTTAATCCGTAGCTTTTGCTGTGAAAGTCTAAAAATCTGTAGAAGTCTAAAGGCATTATCAGAACAGCAATCTCATTTCTTCATCTCTAGCTTTATCTTTGTGGCGTTCATGTCTTCGCAAGACGTTTCGTCTGTTCGCCAGCAGAGATATTGGGACATCTGGTGTGTCCACATAATTGTCCGTGACTCTGTTTGACCCCAAATATTGAGCTCTATATAATCTCGTTACCTATTGGATATCACTACGCAGTTTGTATTCACTTGATTTTATAAATCGCCAGTAAATGTTTCTTCTTTGAATCAGAATCTTTTCAGTTTTAAAATTATATACAAAATAAACTACATTGCTATAATAAAACATTTTATGAAAAGATAAGTTTTTCACTATGTTAACTCTCTCTATCTCTCTCTTTCTCGCTCTTTCTTTCTCTCTCTATCACTCTCTTTCTCACTCTCTCTCTCTCTCTCTCTTTCTCTCTCTATCACTCTCTCTCTCTCTCTCTTTCTGTATATACCTGAATCCATAACTTTTTTTTTGAAAATTAAACAACATAATTAAGAATAATTAACGTAGTGATGTTTCTGAGATTTTAATCAAATGTGTTGTCATGATATATATGAAAACCAATTTTGTAGGCAAGGAAAAATCTATAATTAAAGCCATTACACAATCTTTTTATTGCTGCATTGTAATAGCGTTGTGTCTAAAACGCTCTCTTCACTTTATGACATCATATATTCGTTGACCTTTCCTAACTCGCTGAACGAATATGGTTTCTCTCGTGGAGCATCGTTTTGGAGAGACATTTCCACCCACAGCTGATTTGAAAAGAGACAAGCTATAAGAGATTTCAATGAATAATCAAAACCTTCGTGCAAATACAAAAGATGTAGATAGTTTGAGAAGTAATTTGAATTGTAAAATGGTCATACCAGATATTAAGCTTGAACAAATTGAACTTGATTAATTATTTCAATCAATTAGTTCCAAACGACTTCAAAGTTCATCTTCCCATGAAGACTCATTGCTTAATACTTCTCTAGGTAACACCATTTCATCCAGTTGTCTTCACTACCGAATCACCAGCAGGCAAATGCAGAGCACCTCGTGAAATTTCTACACCAGCTTAAATGTTGCTAACAGCTTTCCGAGCAGGATCATTTATATTTAAGTTGCTCATCTTATTGAGACAGTCACCATTAAGGAATGGCTTCGAGTACATTTCAGACTGGTGGGTCTGTGTTCAATACCCAAACAAAAGCTACGCAAGGTGACTCTTAATACATAGCTTGTCTTTACTAACGATTGTATCCAAGGGATTAAGGTAAGTTATTATTTCAGTAATGGGTTATGTTTGGATAGTTCCACAATTTCAAGACAATTCAGTGTAGACTCGTCATTATTTTCCACGAAATGCCACATTTTCTTTGCAAGAAACACTGTGATGTCAAGCAGTCTGTGCAAGAAACACTGTGATGTCAAGCAGTCTGTGCAAGAAACACTGTGATGTCAAGCAGTCTGTGCAAGAAACACTGTGATGCCAAAAGTCTGTGCAAGATGTTATTCATATTTCTCGTCCTTTACGTTAATCGTAGCACTGACTTCCCTTTTTTTTTAGCCTTAGTTCGGGTGCCAGAGTTTTCCAAATCTTGAATTCCAATAAAGGTTTTTCAGTCTTCTCGTGATGTTCTGATTTTTCACATGCACACTTATCATCAAAACAATAAAAGCGAGAAAACGTAATATTATTAAATTTTTCCCAATAGGCATACATTTTTAAAAAAAATCTCATTGGTTATTTTTTTTTATTGATCCTTGTGCTGTCAGGTACAAGAAATAATTGTGCAAAATTTCAACTTGATCTGTGATTGGGTGTCGAAGAAATAACGTGTACAAACTTTCGGCCAGACAGACAGAGTGAGTTGATAGAAGCTTTGTAAAAATCTGAATATTTCATTTGATAGCCCAGAGCGCTGGGTTAAGTACCCAAGTTCAGTTAGGATGCCTACACGTGTAGACGATTGTAATCTAGCTGAATCCTTGTCGAAGAAAATATCTTGAGGAATTTTTACACAGAAGATCATATCATAGTGAAAGCTGTGTAATCGTAGCTTATAACCTAGATGTGAGAGTGCCATAGTGGTTCATATCTCAGAAAGAATTCTCAAAAAGTTTATATTGTAATGGAGACCTTGTCAACTTCGACCAAATCCCAGAATGGATATTGTCATAGTAGTTCAAAAAAGTTAAGCATTCATGCGGGTACTTGATTTTCTATCGCTAATTCAGAGCGTCATTTAAAATGGATATTCAGCTATTTATTATTAAACCAACATTAGAATGAGCTTCAAGAACAGGGTTGTGGGGACAAATACATGCTCTTCAGCAGAGACCTCTGGATCTTTAAGGGCAACATTCCTTCAGTTCAATAGTCTGCGATTTATAGCAGTCATACATCGATTACCTCCCACCCGACATTCCTGCTGCCTTAGTGACACCTGAAAGGAAACGCCAAGTGAAATACTTATTGTTGGCGTTCCTTCACTCCTCAGGATAGTGTGAAGATTTGATAGCCCAGAGCGATGGGTTAAGTACCCAAGTTCCTTTTACCATCACACGAGAAATGGGGGGGGGGGAAGGGAAATGGGGAGCAGAGCAGGGTGAATTGGAAGGATGGGGGGCTAACGTTGGATTTCGTGACATTGAAATTCACTTAGCGCCGCCAGGACGTGAAATCACCAGGGCGCCATATTATTTCCCTCCTCAGCTTCTATATTATTTTATTGATCGTCTGCTCTATCGTTGCAAATAAATATATGTAAGTGCTGAGGGGAAAAAAATGGTTCATAAAAAACAGCAGAACAAAAGAAAACAAAAAACATTAACGTTGTGATTAGAGGAGTGGGGGGGGGGGGGGATGTCAGGGTGGAGCACAGAGCCGGCCAATCAAGCGTGACGATTATTTCCATACATTTAGTCAGGTAGTGACTGACCAATAGCTGACCCCTGACTATAGAAAGTGGTTTAAAGTAGAATAAGCCAGCAAGTGATGATGTGTTCGTCCTGTGGTGACTCTCTGGTATTAAGCTTTGACAGGTTGGGATCGATCGGAAGCATCCTGTCACCTTTGTCTCACTATTGATAATCGAGTGTATTGAATGTTGTACAAAATCCAATTCACTGAATTAAGTTGGCAGGTGAAACCTAAATTGTTGTTTTAAAACACCAGGTCAATAAAAGCCGTAAAGCATCCAGTGTATAGTTCATAGAAAAGACTGTCAATAATACTTGTAAAGTGTCAGAGTTTAAAATACTTTGTTATTATAATGTTATTATGAGATTTAATTGCAATGTAATGTAATGGTTATGTCAGCGTTTCTCAAACTGTGGGTGTGACCTCCTATTGGGGTGCGACGTTCTGACTAAAAAAGGAAGCGAAGCCAGTCAATTTATTTTTAAGGGGAAAAAATATTGCAATTATTAATTCATGCATGAATATCAACTTAAATGATATTAAAGTAAAATACACTTAAACTATTGTAAGTAAGTGTTGTTTCATCTTCTAATAAAGACCTGTAAAGTGTGTACCGTCTACAACAATATCGACTCAAAACTCTTTTAAAAAGACTTTTCAAAATGTGTTATGTCAGAATGTTCGAAATTCTCCAGACTGATGCACTCTTATAACAGTTATAAATCTTTATGTAGAGACCAAAATAATCTTAAGACAATCACAGATGCTACAGACACACGTGCACTATATTAGTATTAGTAACTTGAATGAATGCCCCTTTCTTAATGATTTCAATTTTATCCGAGAATAGGAAGTGGGGAATTGTTTTTTTTTCATAATTTTACTAGGTAGACAGGCGGAGTTAGTTAATATAGCTTTGTAAACAAATATAAATGATATCGTAATTTAAATAGTTAATTTATTTCTATAGTGTATGCGTTCGTAGCTTTTTGACAGCCTTTCTTACTGACAAAGTTCATATAAGCTTTGTTGAATTAACTCTTGTTTAAATACACTTAACAAAACATTAAATCATGACCAATGTTCAGGAAGCCATCGCTCTAATTCTTGAAATGAATTGAGTACTGTTCACTGCGAATATGCAGTTTACAAAGAGGCGAAGAACTATATACTCATTTTGCTTGTATGTTGAACTATTTAAAAGTATAGAGAAAACCTCGAAGATGTAAAAGATAGATCACGTGCTTGTCCAAACGAGTTATACTCACTCTTAACTTGGAGATGAGCGCTAGACATGTCCGTGTCCAATCCTACGGTAGCTAGGCACGAGTAGACGCCAGTATCACCCGGCACCGTCTTCTTGATGATAAGGGAGAACCTTGAACCATCCTCTTTCTGAATTAGTCGGCCAGAGTCATCCGAGCTGAGAAACTGACCATTTGCTTTCCAGGTCACTGTCAGCCTATCTTCATCCAAGCGATGCACCTCGACTTTGCAGACAAATTTGGCTCGCTCCCCTTCCTCGACCACAGTGTTGCGAAGTTGTTCGGTGATTCTCACATAGCCTGGGGGGAAGCAAAACAAAATCATTGATTGATGTATACACAATGTACTCTTTAATAGTAGACCAGTAAAGAGGTGCTATCCGTCCTGAAACGAGGTGCTATCCAAACATACGAATATTCTACAAAAAGTGATAACAAATAACAGTCTCGATTCCAATGAGTCAATAATTTTTAGTTAGCCAGTGAACATCATGTATATGTGTAAAACAAAAGTAAAGTTTCCCACCAGACCTTAAGATCTAAATCGTAGATGATGTACAGGTCATCTGTTTTTGTGACCCACGATTAACAAGGGTGTCATGTTGCCGCCACAACGACCTGCTGCTTTTACTTTGACCAACTTATGTCAAGTACTCATTAGAGTTGGCTGGACTAAGGGACGTCCTAATAATCCCGAAATTCAAAATCCCACTCTTCATCGCGATTCGATCGCGGGACCCCTCGGTTCGGAAGTCATGCGCTTACTTATAGGCCACCACGTGTATATGACAAATTGGCTAAAAAAGAGCCACAACTGCTCTAGTTATATAAATGAGATAAGTTCATTTGAAATCGATATAAACAAATAGATCGATTATAATTATCTATCATTGCAAAATAAGACATACAAATTACAACCACAATTTTTTTTAACTGTTGTAAAGTTAATCAAATTAAAATCCTGGCAGTTCATTTTTACAGTAACAATAAAAGATTGCATTTCGCAAGTAAAATTTAAACTGTATAACTGAATAAACTAATAAACGAGAGTGTTTTTAAACAATTGCACAAACATATTTTGCATATGATTCTCTTTCTCATGTATTTAACTCGAACCAGGTAACATTTTGACGGAAACATTTTAGAACACAAAATTAACTAAAAAATATTAAATTTTGTTTTTAGCATTTTGCTAATGCGTCTCAAATAGCGACTCTTACAACTAAAATGAGAGCCGTTTTAGTTCTATTGCTTAGGCTAAATAGAAATGACTATGTTTTCGAATCTAATATTAGGAATGAGTGCAATAGAAGCTCATTCGATGTTATTTATGTATATATGTTATGTTATGTTATGTTATGTTATGTTATGTTATGTTATGTTATGTTATGTTATACATGTGTTCCGTTATTTCTAGAAATAAAAAAACGAACAAATACAAACACACCAACTTCCGGTTTGTCTATTGGAATGGAATACGTTTCTTGCGTGCGATGTCTAGTAGGTAAATCTAGGTTTGAAAGTCTGGAGTTAAATCCCAAGGATTCAAGTTGTTGGGTATGTAAAGCCGTAGCCGTTGCAGAGACTAAGCCTTTAATTGCATGGAATCCGAGTGAGTAGTGAGACAAGTTAAGGGCGGACCTGTTGGATTTCTGACTGGGGCAATGTCAGGGCGAAAGAGAAAAAGTGTTTAACGATTATAGTTTCTAAAAAAGCGAACTGGGAAAAGTGGGGTAGCGAAGGTGCCCTCTCCCTCGATACGATTCTGACTGGGTGGATTCACTTATAGATAAGAGTACAGTGACTGGTAGTCAAATGTGATGAGTGAAGTGAGTGAGGTACAATGAGGTTCAGATTGAAGGATCAAATAGATCACTGCGGGTTATATCAGATCGGATATGCGGTATAATATTCCTCTTAAAACATCTGTCAATAAATAATAAAATCTCAGAGAACCGACTAAATTTCACGTGGCAACTTTTATTTACGGTTATATTTAGGAAATGTTTTATGTCCTTGTTCACTCCCCCCCCCCCCCCCCCCCCCCAAAAAAAAAGAGTAAGCAGGAGATGTATACTATGCAACGTAATAAATTTTGCAACATTCGATACACAGATAGATCGATAGATTAGATAGGATTAGACTATCGTTAGATTATCTGTATATATATATATATATATATATATATATATATATATATATATATATATATATATACTAGACATATTTATTTGCGTATTACTGTCGATATAGTCACTGAGAGTGTTTTTAAAACATTTAAACGAAATAATAATGTAATAGATAAAGCGAATGTGTAAATGTAAAAATAGTATGAATGAAGCCATCACATCAAAATAGCTAATCTACTTAAATACTTTTTTAAAATTAAAACATTTAAAGAATAAAGTAGATCTTGAGGTAGACATAGATCTACATTAATCTAGAGTTAAAAATTGGCTTTTATAGAGTTCATTCTGTGCTGCGTGAGGCTTTGCTCTGCGCATGCGTGACCTCTTTTCATGAATGAATATAGGCCTATCTCAACACGGCTACGCAGCTTTAGCGAACAGCGAACAAATGTATTAAAAATGTAATTTGATTAAAATATGAAATGAATGGACTATAATTAGTATGTTCATGTGTTAAAAGCATAAAACTATCTTTGCGAAAAGAAGTTTTATCATCTTAGAGTTCAATAAGAGTTTTAGATCTAGGAATAGACTCAGTAGAGAGATGTGTTAATGTGTAACCATTTGGTCATGCCTAATGAAAGAATGTGCATCGGGATATCTAAATTCGCAGATATAAAAAAAGAATTAATGTAAAAATGTTTTTGAAACACAAATTTGAAGTTTAATTTTATTAAATAATGAAATCAATAAACTATATTTTGTATTTTCATGTGTCGAAAAAACAAAAACACTATAAGTGCAAAGTTTAGTTCTTAAAATTAGATCTAGATCTAAATCCTTTCGATCTTTTCTCATGCCATTATTGTAAACATGGCCTAAAACCATAAAATACTATAGCTGTAATAGAGTTACAATAATAATTGGGCTACAATACATACACTACGGTCTAAGTTGGTACCCTAGGAACATTTCTGCCAAGTGTTATCAAGATCGGTCAAACGGTTTTGATTTCTATACAAGGACATACATACATACATACATACAAACATATGCCAAACTTTCTGCTTTATATAATAAATAAATATATATATATATATATATATATTGTTACAAATGACCAGTGACATAAAGAGGTTAACGTGTGACCCCGGCGAGATGACACAGCAGCGGGTGTTCTCTGGAATGTATATGTATAGACAAAGACAGGATGTGACGTGTCCTTACGTGTTGTTCAAGAAGGTACTAGCAATATGTCCAGTGAAAGATAGAGGTCACTACTTGTGACCCCGGCATGATGACACTGCAGCGGGTGTTTTCTGGAATCTTCATGCATAAACAAAGACAGGATGTGACCTTTCCTCATGTGTTGTTCCAGAAGATACAAGCAGTGTTTGTGCAACTTTGGAGAAGCGATTAGGGACTCTATATAAGCCAGAGATTTAATGTGAAAGTCAGTAGTGAGTGAGTCGTATGGAGTCGTAAGTAGAATCGTCGGTATAGTCTTCGTTACTGTTGTCTACTGTGCGAGACAGTGGAAAAGAAATGTGTACGACTTGATGCAAGTTAACTAGGTTAGAGTTAACTGGAGTGGACTACTGTCGTTAAAGTCTATACAGCGAACTACAGTGGACTTGAGCCGTTACAGTCGATACAGTCGATGTAAGAGGTTACGGCTCTGATTCGGTAGACTTGAGTACGACTTGGTTCAGCTTTGGGAGACCTGGAGCGACACTGGGAAGTGTGTCGGTGGTCTGTTCTGTAGAATACGGCTCGATGCAAGTTGAGAAGAGATGAATTGCAACGAAGTGAAGAGATGAATTGCAACGAAGTATAGCTATCTGTAAACTGACAGATATTGTACAGTCTTCTACGCTACATGTTACAGTGACGAATTGTTAGAGTTAATAGTCAATAAAGTTATATGAAGCTGAAAGTTGAGTCGTCAAGTTCATTACAGTGTTTTTATTTGTGTGCCTACTAATACATTTAGCCAGAAGATTCAGAAATACGTAACAATATGATAGATAGATAGATAGATAGATATGATGCCTGCGTACATTAGACATATGCATACATACACACATACATACATACATACATACATACATACATACATACACATATGAAACATACATATGAAACATACATATGAAACATACATATGAAACATACATATGAAACATACATATGAAACATACATATGAAATATACAAAAATGTATGCATACATTTATACATATATATATAGAGAGAGATATATGTACGCGGTAAAGCGCTTGGCTTCTGAACCGGGGGTGCCGGGTTCGAATCCTGGTGAAGACTGGGATTTTTAATTTCGGGATCTTAGGGTGCCTCTGAGTCCACCCAGCTTCAATGGGTACCTGAAATTAGATGGTGAAAAGTAGAGGAGGTGGTCGTTGTGCTGGCCACATGACAACCTCGTAAACCGTAGGCCACAAAATCAGATGACGTTACATCATCTGCCCTCATAGGCGTAGCCAGGGAGGAGTTTGGGGGTTCAAACCCCCCCGAAATGAAATCCCCCCGCAGGGGGGGGGGGGGGGGAATCGGAATCTAGTGACTGATTTTTTGCTTTGATTTTGTTTATTTTAGGTGAAATTTTAATACTAAACTATCACTTGCCCTAGCACAGCAAAGGAGGTTTTGAGTTTAAAGCCCCCTACCAGGGTTTTTTGAGTTTAAAACCCCTACCAGGGGTTTTGACTTAAAAAAACGCCTACAGTTGGGTTCGAGTTTAAAACCCCTTACGAGGGGGTTTGAGTTAAACCCCTCCCCCACCAGGGGTTTTCGCAGTTAAATTCCCCTCTTCTATAACACAAAACAACAAAAAAATGCAAACGACAATATCCCAAATTTCACGAGCACAGGTAAGGAAGATTTCGATTTTTAAACCCCCTCCAAAATTTACGATAAACCCCCTCTTCAATATAAAAAAAAAGAAAATTACACACTCAAAATTCTTTGAGCATAGCCAAAGGGGTTTTGAGTTAACCCCCACCCCCTCTTCAGTAGGGTTTGAAGCTAAAAAATAACTCTTCAATACCCGGTATAAAAAAACGCAAATTGCGCAATCAAAATTTTATGAGCGTAGCTAAATGGGTTTTGACTTTTGAGTGTGAAACCCCCCTTCAGCGGGGTTTGAAGCTAAAAAATACATCTTCAATGTAAGAAAAAAGAAAATTACGCACACAAAATGCAATAAGCGTTGCTAAAAGAAGTTTTTGAGTTTAAACACCCTTTCAGACTGGTTTGATGTTAAAAAATACCTCTTTAATATAAAAAAAAAGCAAATGACACACTAAAATTATTTGAGCGTAGCTAAGAACATTGAGGGTTTTGAGTTTAAAATACACCTACAGAGCGTTTTGAGGTAAAAAATCTCTATCTTGAATATTATTCTAAAGCTAACAGTTACTAAATTCTATGACCGTAGCTAAATGGGGTTTTGAATTAAAAAAAAACAACATAACTCCAGAGATTTTTTAGTTTAAAACCACCAACAGATGATTTTGAAGATAAAACTTCACTTTTCGATTTAAAATCTAAAGCAAACTACAGTCACCTAATTCCAAGAGCGTATTCAAGAGAGGTTATACATTTCTATCAGTGGCGGGACTCCATTAATAAAGTGCATTGAATAGTCATCTGCCGAAATTGAAAAACACTAAATTTGGCTCAACAAAGATGGCTAAGACAGATTTTAGGAGTCAGTTATAGAGATCGGATGTAAATCAAGGCAATTCTATGCCGAACTGGGAGCCGACCCTTTAGTAAGATTGTGACAGAGCGTCGCATAAGGTTTGCGGGACATGTTCTCAGACAAAATGAATTACGCATTATAAGAGTTGCGATGACATTCTAGTATAAATTGGCGCCACACATTCATGGAGGTCCTCAGAGCAGGTGGGAAGAGGCCTCAGACATTATTAATGACAGATTTTTGTGGAAACAGCTTAACGGCGAATGCGCCGAACGGCGCGGAAGGGTCTAAGACAGTAAGAATAGCACATTAGTTTTTTGAAATAAAACTTTTTAATAGCAGGAAAATGCACTGTAGATACCTCAGAATATGCATTTTGTTGGCTTTCAATATCAGAAATAGTGCTTGGCGGCGGGGCTCCGCCCCGCGCTGGGGGAGCATCAGTGCTCCCCAGACCCCCTTTGCTGGCAATAGCGGGGAGTCTACAATTTTCCCACGAACTTCAGGAAGAACCTATTCTAGGGCACAATAAGCTAAAGAATGATGGGTCAGAATGTAATAAAGATTATATACACACACACACATACATACATCTAATTTTTTTTTTCGCAGGGGGGGGGGGGCGGGGGGAGAGAAAAAATCCCCCCAACCCCTCCCCCCCAAAAAAAAATCCTGGCTACGACCATGTCTGTCTGAAAGGGGGACTTTAACTAACTTTATATATTTATAGAGAGAGGAGGTTATATTTGTTTATAATTGCAACTGTTTTTATTTTCTCTGCTTCATGTATAATGCTGTGAATAGCACAAGAAATCATTTGTTCCAGGAAACATTTTATGAGGAAAAGATAACTGAGTGCAGACTGCACACACATTAACATTGGAATATGTTCAAAGTCTTTTTATTTTGGCATACTCTCCCTCAGACTTAATTATTGAATAGACCAAGACTTGTATCAACCTGATGACATAGAGTGTAGGAATGGAAATATTATCAATTATCTATTGTGCGGGCTTTTAGAGAAAAAGCAGTATTGCAGAAATAAACTACAACATTATCATCACCCAAACAACCAACTTAATCAATAAGCCAGGCCAGTCTCTATAGAATAAATTGGTCACGCACTTAACTAATTACTTCACAGCCCAGCGGCGACTGCGGTAAGTTGCATTAAGGGTTTAATACAGTTATTTTTTGTTTGTTTCTACTTAATTTTGTGTACAACAAATGGTCTGGCAACCTTTAGGATATACGGCATTAGTAGTGGTCGTTTGTACTTGTACTCAATCAGTGTGTATGACGTGATACCATGGGCGGATTAGCAGGGAGAAGGGGATGGTTGCGTAACATGTTTATTCTCTAGGGACGTATCTTATAAGAAAAAGAGAAACTAGCGCTTGGAAAGAAAACAAACTAATATGAACTAAATTAGTTTACAAGAAATATAAAGCAAATGAAAAAAAAATACTTAAAAAAACGACAGAGCTTATATAAGGGAAAGAACCGCTAATTACTGCCATCTATCTGAATATGGCAAGGTTTAACTCCCTTTCTGCTACATAAGTCACAATAAACTAATTGTTTATTTTTTGGATTGATTCGTGTATTGTCATCGACTCTGGATAATTATGCAATTTTTTTTTTACTTGATCCGCGAATGGAAAGTGGTTGTAAAAAACTCTTTAAAACGTATGATGGGGATTTAGTCTAAATTTACATCTACATTTCTCATGAAATAACATTAATCCCCCATATTTTAATATCAAACAAAATAATTAATAAAGAGTAATTAACAAATTGGTTATTTCTTTAACCAATTCATGTCTCGTCAGGTACAAGGATTTATTTTACAAAGTTTCAACTTGATTCGAGAATGGGAAATGGGAGAAACAAACTGTTTAAACTTTTTACCAGACAGACAAACAGACAGACAGAGTGAGTTAATATAAACTTCGTAAAAAAAAGCATAAGGCAAACAAGCTGATCTGGATAAGATGTTGACTCTATATCTCGCGCCACACTCTTCCCTTAGATGACGCATTATCATCCAAAGGGTGACGTCGTATTACAATTTTCACCTCTGTCTCTAAACATAAGTTGCATCCCCCCACCCCCAAACTTTTTTCTTACCATCATGGGCTGCCATCAAATATTTTGAGCTTTCATATAAAACATGACGTCTTGTTCATTGGTAGATGTGATGCTGTTTTTTTTTCCCCAAGTTTTTGTCATTTTGTGTAAGTTTGTGTGTGAGAGAGAGAGAGAGGGTTTATAACTGTATGTATGTTGCAATTAACTGTAAGGAGTCGTGCTGACCTAGGGGAAATCGAGGGGTCACTGGTTCGAATCCTGGTGAAGACTGCGTTTCTGAATTCGGGATTTTCAGGATTCCCCCTGAGGAGGCGTATATTTTTATTAAATAATTAGCAGGATATTACCCGCGGCCTGCGGACCTTAGTTTGTGTATTATTAATCTAGTGGATTGGATTTAGATCTATGTTAAACTTAGCTAATGTTCCTTTCAAGCGTTCCTCTTTCTCCACGAAAATAAAAGTAGTTTTTTGAAAATGGGTTTACCCGTTAAGCCTATACATTCATATCAAATATAAAATACTGTGAAAACAGGTTTACCCTATTTGTTAGCAGTTTATTTCATAGAAAGAAATTAAGCGATTTGTTAAAAAGTTTCGAACTTTAATAGAGATACAGTTAGGTACTTTTTGTCTGTTTTTAGGGCCTTGCGGTTGTGTTAGGGACATTAAACATACACTACGGTCTCCGCCATGATCTAAGGAACATTTATGCCAAGTTTTATCAATATTGGTCAAACGGTTTTGATTTCTATGTGGAACATACATACATGCATACACACATACGCCTTACTTTCTGCTTTACATATTGTTACAAATGAACAGTGATAGATAGAGGTCAACGTATGACCCCTGCGAGATGACACAGCAGCGAGTGTTCTCTGGAATCTACATGTATAAACAAAGACAGGATCTTTCGTGTCCTCACGTGTTGTTCCAGGGGACGAACAGATCTAAGAAGGGTCAGTTACTAATGAACAGTGACAGATAGAGGTCACTACGTGTGACCCCGGCTTGATGACACTGCAGCGGGTGTTCTCTGGAATCTACATGTTAAAACAAAGACAGGATGTGACGTTTCCTCACGTGTTGTTCCAGATGATACTAGCAGTGTTTGTGCAACATTGGAGGAGAGATTAGGGACTCTATATAAGCCAGAGAGTTAATGTGAAAGTCAGTCGTGAGTGAGCCGTTACAGTCGATACAGACGATGTAAGACGTGTGCGGCTCTAGTGGAAGAGAAATGTGTACGACTCGATGCAAGTTAACTAGGGTAGAGTTAACTGGAATGAACTACTGTCGTTAAAGTCTATACAGCGAACTACAGTGGACTTGAGCCGTTACAGTCGATACAGTCGATGTAAGACGAGTGCGGCTCTGATTCGGTAGACTTGAGTACGACTTGGTTCAGCTTTGGGAGACCTGGAGCGACACTGGGAAGTGTGTCGGTGGTCTGTTCTGTAGAATACGGCTCGATGCAAGTTGAGAAGAGATGAATTGCAACAAAGTATAGCTAACTGTAAACTGACAGATATTGTACAGTCTTCTACGCTACATGTTACAGTGACGAATTGTTAGAGTTAATAGTCAATAAAGTTAAAAGAAACTGAAAGTTGAGTCGTCAAGTTCTTTACAGTGTTTTTATTTGTGTGCCTACTAATACATTTAGCCAGAAGATTCAGAAATACGTAACAATATTAAGAATTTGTTGAGTTGTGCAAAGAGTGGTTTTATTTTAAAATATTTTTTTTTTAGATTTCTCTTTCTCTCTCTGTTTATTTCATAACCCCGAGCAGACGTCTTGTAAGAGTTATCGATTTTTAGTCTCGTCTGCTACCGACAGAAGGACAACTTCCAAGAATTTGGCGAGAATATTTATGCAGGTCATGTGATGCCCCCCCGGTGTGAGTGACACGTTATACTTCTGCTTGTCGATAGAACCTGGATTTCTTTTCAAACGTTTACTTGTAGTAAGATCTATTTGTTTTTAAAAAGTAGAACGTTTTAGATTCTTATAGTGCGAAACAATTTATATGGATTTACAGTTAAACTTGTAAAATAAAATTCAAGAAAAAAATGTTTGCTGAACTGTGAGTCAGTATAATTGTTGTAAAAGCAAACATATTTTTACCACACAGACAGACATAGAGTCAGTTGGAGATATAAGCTTTTTTATGAAAAAAAAGCCAAAGCAATTCTACCCCTATTTTTACTTGATTTCATTATTTTTGATTTTGTTGACCTTAGAACTTTTGCTAAGATATGTCAGGTATAAAATTTTAAGCAAGTTCATCTTCTTCTGTAGACCATGTTGACCATGTAGACCATGGCTGTGTTGGACTTGTCAGACCAGAATTTTAGACTTTTTTCTCTGACAACTTAAACACAATTCCTGTTGAGACATAAAATACTAAAAAGGTCATACCGAGAGTATGCTATGTATGTGTGTGTGTGAGCTTTTACTAACTATAAACAAAGACCTCATTCGTTTCACTTTGTTACCAATTTTACTGTCATTTTGGTATTTATAACGATGCTGCCTGTGAATGACGTTTGGTGTTGCCACACAGATCGGAGCTATACTTCCGCCCTTTGACCTTTCCTACTCTGGGGGTGATTTTTCCTGTCCACCAGAAGGGGGTCTTAATCAAGATACGCAGCCTGTTTTAAATTGACAGAAGTGGGATGAATAAGTGCGAGCGAGCGAGTGAGAAAGAGAGAGAGAGAGAGAGAGAGAGAGAGAGAAGAGAAATGGACAACTGTCAGGATGAGAAGTTTCCAGTAATTGCGCAACACTCCAGGCGATCGGACGTTGGTCATTACTAAAATGAGTAATGCCAGAAAATTGTAATCAAAATATTGGTCAAGACGAGAATGGACTTGGTCTGGAGGGTGTGATATTGTCCAGAAGGTTCGATAATCCTGTACAATCTTGAGATAATTGTTCACTGAGGATAGATTGAAACTGGTAAATTTCTGGCCCTTGTGTCTGGCATTTGGTTGATGTCACCATCTTGATAGGAGCAAATGTTGACATGTTAATGTTTAAACTGAATTTAACTGGTTGGCCAAATGAAAGAATTCCAACCCAGTAAATTTGTTTGCTTTAAAGAAGTCTTCATCTCTTACACAAGCTAAACAAGTGGACAGACACCCCTCTCCCCTATAAGGTGATCAATTCATATATAGTTTAGAGTGTGCAGCAACGTATTTGAATGGAGGATATGTCTAGAGTGCCAGATGACAACGATGTCTTGATGTTACGAAGAGATTGTGGTGATCAGTCAATGCATTTCTGATGTTCTAATTTCCTACAGTTCTCTAAATTAGACTATTTCAGACTTCTCCAACAATATCTCGATGCCGGAAATACTTCTTCAAAGTAAAAAACTAAGATCTTCTTTACATAAATACAAAGGTTTTCTTCTGAAACTAGGAATCACTTTAATAATATACACATTTTATAGTGCAATACAATTTAAATTCTTTGACTCGAGTCGCCGCTCTCCAAACTCAATATAAGTAAACAAGAGTAAAGATCTATAGGGCAGATGATGTAAAGGTCATCTGTTTCCGTTGGCCACGGTTAAAGAGGGTGGCATATGGCTAACACAACGACCAACCACCTTTACTTTTTTCCAACTAATTTCAGGTACCTATGAGAGCTGGGTTGGACTCAGAGGCGCCAAATATCCCGAAATTTAAAACCCCAGGACCCCATGTTTGGAAGCTCAACCATGTCATTTGACATGTAATTTAAAAAAAAAGAAAAAGTAACAAAGTCTTCCAAATCTAAATACTTCTATAGTATACTGGAAGAAATGATTAAGAAAATAAAAGCCAATAGACCAAATCTATTTATATCTCATTGTCTGAATATTCTAAATTCATAGTCTAAACTGAATATGCCAGTCTTTTAAATACTACATTCTAGTAACGTCCAAACAATTTTTAGGAGCTTACGGAAAAAAACTTCATCGCTTTAAACAAACTTCTCACTGCTTGTTAACAACATGTGAGCTTGTGCTAGAAAGTATTCAATCTAAAAATAAACTTAATGCAATAGCTGCTTTATGTTACGTGACAATGATATTATGTCTCGTCTTTCTATACTAGCGTCAACAAAGTACTAAATATAAATAGTAGATAAATGCCAGGTCGTGTGGTCTGTGTTTTGACTCTGCTTGCATCCACTGGCTGGACGGTTTTATGCTACGTGGTAGAAATGATGGCTTTTGGAACGTCCTAAAAGTGGAAAGATATTTTCTGTAATAAACAAAATAGTTGCTGCAAGATCTAGTAGAATAACAGAAGAAAACATCTTCCATTCTCCTGTAGTTAGTTTCACTGTGTGTTTGATAGTAGAATAACAGCAGAAAACATCTTCAGTAGTTTCACAGAATGTTTTACAGAAGCTGGTTCTGTAGAAAGCGACCTATTCTCCCAATTTCAAGTTCTTCCAATCACCTTTTTTCTTTCCCTGAAAGCTCAAGAACTTCTGGTGCATCTTCCATGAATCTAATGGACGGACATTCACACCTGTCAACTAATGTAGCTAATCCATTGATACCAAATCCAAAGATTCCTCGATTACCTATCTTGAATATACTTTTATACTTCAATTTCCAATTCAAAACAACAATTTTGGCACATACTGCAGATAGATTTATCGCAATTTAAGTAAAATAGTGACACATACGCCTTCTTGAGGTAACTGCTTATTCATCAACATTCGTCTATCAGTAATTCCAGATTAAACTTCATTTTGTTTTGGGGGGAGGGGGTATATTTTATCAAGAAGTTACATCGCAGGAATCCTGTGCCACTGTTTCTTTTGTCTCTTTAAGGCTAAACACTTAACAGTGTAGCAAAAATGAAATAAATTAAATGACTTTACATTTTTTTTAAATTTTAATTCAGTACTGAAGAGATGACATTGCCACCAACACATAAGACACTAACGTAAGTTTACGGTTTACACAACAATTCAAGTTAACATTGTTCATGAACTGTCCAAACTTGACCATCACTAGGTTGTCCATTGTCCTGTGTTGTAGACGACCGAAAATATTGGGATTGTTTCTCCTTATTTCCCAAAGGTTCCAAGAAATATACATGTTTTTTGTTGGTGCGTTTGAATTCCTAAAACTGTTTGTATGTGGGCTAATCAACGCAAAAAACTGTTTATGTACATCACTCAGTCATAAGTTCCACGCCATTGTATACAGGCTGAAAGACTCTAGTAATTTTTTTTTAAACTGCTTTTGAAAGGGCAGCACAGAAACCTTCTCCCAGATTTCCCCTTCTCCGGCCCCTCTCCCCAACTGTTCCACACAAGTGATTGGACCATAGCGCGCCCGGGTACGCTGTTCTGCCTCATCGTGGCACGCGGGTGGAAACCGTTACTTAAGGGGGCAACTAGGTTAAATGAATGGCGAAATGACTCCCGTTGGGATGCCCACGTGTAGACGAGAGTCCACCCATTGCACGGCGCGGAGTTGCAAAAGAGTTCCCACGAACACGTCACAAATCTATGCGCTACATAAATGGCGTGTGCCCCACGGTTAGCGTGGTATAACGAAGGAAAATGGCGGAGGCTCCCGGTGTCCTCGGCCTTCGGCTATGTACAGTCATTGGAAACAGCAATGCTTTACATAGGCATTGACTCGGGTCTCTCACAAACAGAACTGTGTTCCCAAAGGTTTTTTTTTTTTTACTGTTTGGAGTCCAAACAGTTTTCTCTATTCGAAATTAGAGCTCGAAGAGCCTTCGGCTCAGCTCTTAAGACGATCAAACGGACCATAGCGCAAGGAGCAAGCTATAAGCATGGAAGTTGCAGTAAAAAAACCAAAAAAAAACAACAATTCAAGTATTTCCAATGGCACAAATGTATTATTGTTTGCAATTTTTATCTATTAAAAATTAATGACATGATTGATTCAAAATAATGCATTTTCACTCAATCTAAGTATTATAATGTTTGTTTTAAAATTTATTTGTTTTTTATTCTACTTGCTTATGTGTTATGCAGTGTTGATTTGAAATGACAATGATTTTATTAGTATTTTTTTGTGTAGTTTAAATGATTGCTATGTTATAGACATTGTAGGTCAACATTGATCTTGCTTTATCATTCATCCCTTTACCTGATAGTAAGACGACAGACGCAGAACGGAATATGGACTTTTAAGGCAACCCGATGGGCGATCTGGAATGCGTTGGGCAGCTTAGCACAAGTAGTCCACTGGACCAAGTTTTTATGCAAATCTTTCCGAAGTGTTAACATTAGTACTCAGACACACAGCACTAGGAGGCTGGTCTGGATTGGAGCTCTATTGATTTCTTTTCTTTTTTTTTTATTTTGACATAAAGAAACACAAAGTTCAAGGGTTAGCTGGGGGCATGAAGTGTTTGGTATCGCTTATGAACAAAAACAACAACAGATGCAGAGGTGTAAAGTACAACACAGTTCGCCAAGAAAGGGAGAAAACAAAAGCGGTTGTTCCAAATGTTATTGAGCATTTTTAAGGAAACAAAAAATTCAAAAAAATAGACAGATAACAAATATAAATGTTATTGAAATGAATTGAATGTCAAAATTGTTTATAAGTAAACCTCCAGAAGAACTAGTTTTGTGTTTTGTATCAGAGATAATGACTTGATGACATATACTATTTTTATAACTAAAGTCTGCAGAGCTTTTATTGCAATACCTCTATTAGCACGAGGCCTCGTCGGACAGGGGAAGAAACAGGACACGGATCTAGAACACGGCTCTAATGATTTTCCTAAACATGATAGTTGATGTTTATTGTTTGGAAAAGAATTACTATCTCTTTGGCCACTCTAGGAAAACTCTAGTCTGGCCAATGTAACTGTTTTCAAATTAGAAAAAAAAATAGACAAAAAACACACTTTCACACACTTATACCTATCCATCTATCTATGCATCTATATTATAAATATATATAATAGATAGATAGATAGATTGATAGATAGATAGATTATGTAATTTATTCATTAAAAATAGTTTTCTTCACTCTAGTCTGGCCGTTGTAACTGTTTTCAAATTAGAACAAAAAATAGACAAAAAACGCACTTTCACACACTTATACCTATCCATCTATCTATGCATTTATATTATAAATATATATAATAGATAGATAGAGATAGATAGATTAATAGATAGATAGATAGATTATGTAATTTATTCATTAAAAATAGTTTTCTTAACTCTAGTCTTAACGTTGTAACTGTTTTCAAATTAGAAAAAAAATAGACAAAAACGCACTTTCACACACTTATACCTATCCTTCTATCTATGCATCTATATTATAAATATATATAATAGATAGATAGATAGATAGATTAATAGATCGATAGATAGATTAATAGATAGATAGATAGATAGATAGATAGATTATGTAATTTATTCATTAAAAATAGATTTCTTCACTCTAGTCTGGCCGTTGTAACTGTTTTCAAATTAGAAAAAAAAATAGACAAAAACGCACTTTCACACACTTATACCTATCCATCTATCTATGAATCTATATTATAAATATATATAATAGATAGATAAAGAGATAGATAGATAGATAGATTATGAAATTTATTCATTAAAAATAGTTTTCTTCACTCTAGTCTTAACGTTGTAACTGTTTTCAAATTAGAAAAAAAATAGACAAAAACGCACTTTCACACACTTATACCTATCCATCAATCTATGCATCTATATTATAAATATATATAATAGATAGATAGATAGATAGATAGAGAAATAGATATAGATTATGTAATTTATTCATTAAAAATAGTTTTCTTCACACTAAATCGTGAACATGTTCTATGACCCTATTGCTCCGTACACTAGGGAAGAGATGTACACTTGAAAAGAAAATGAAATGCCAATTGTTCTAACTTTATTGTTGATAAAAAAAAATCGTTTGTCGCAATAAATCTTCAAATGACTAAAACTAAGAAGCCTGCGGCTGCGGTTCTTTACAATACATTGCAAAAAAAGCTGCATCTTTACAACAGGAAGTGGACAGCGGACACTTCTGGCACCAGCAACCACTGGCGTGTCAGGGGACTCACCAATTTGCCCAAATGTCTTCGCCTGACTCACTTGAATGACAGGAGGGCACGTGACGTCCCGGCCCGGTGGTTAGCCACGCATACTCACCCTCAACGAGCGTGCTTTGATATGCTAATTAAGGGAATGCAAATAGTTAAGTTGCCCCCCCCCCCCTCAGCCCTTTGGAGATCACAGAGGCGCCCTTCGTCTCCCTTATTAGCATGCTTGTTCTATTCTAAGCACATTTCTTTGTACGAAAGTTTCAATGACAATAAATATCAAGAAGCAACTGTAGGACTAGTATGCCTGACATATCTATAGCTGCAGAGTCTTCTAAATAATAGGAGATATCTTTCACTCACAGTTATGTCGCTGTTACAAGTGACAAATCCTTATTTAAAATCTTTGGATATGAGAAGATAATTAGACTGATCCAGGGCTCAGTCCAAGTGTTATAGACGTTCGTTGACTTGTAGCACCAAACTGCTTGTAGACAACTAAATCGCAATTGGCGTATTATATTTTAACTAATAAAACTTGTATAGAATTTATTTTGTATATTCTAAATGGATTTTCATTTGTTGAAACACGTAGCTAACATTTACATTCATATTCCACCCTTCTACTAGGTACTAGTTCAAGACCTTGTAAGTAAGTGACTTGCATCATTTTCAAAGGGAGATATTCCTTATTTTCTTAGTATATTTTGCCAGCCAGTTTTTCTCAGAGCAGTTCTCTACATGTGTGTCGATGAACAGAAACAAGAGCATGTAGATCTATGGGACTGGTGATGTCATGTTAACTTTGGTTTTAGTTTGTGGTTGTAAAAGAGAAACAAATAATGTTATCAGAGACTGAATGCCTTTGACTTCCCCAGCAGATTTGCAGATTCAATAGAATCACCGACATTTTAGAACCTAATAATGCAAATCCTGTATACACACACAAACACATTTAAGTACTCATGACCCCCTTTAGTTGCAAGGCGACTATGGATACTCTCATGCGAATGAGATGAATGCCAGGGACGGAACGTAACTAGAAATATAACAAGCTACCCTAATTGTTATGTTATAGTTGGCAGGAAACAAGATCTGTCTAAAATTAAATTATGTATATTAAATCAATTAGAACTTTATGCTTTAAAAATATAGCAAACTAAACTACTTTATTTTTCATGAAGAGGACAAAAAAAAAAAAGACCAGTATAAACGCACGACTCTCCATCATCTGATCTATCCATTCCTACTCCATAATGTCGAACATAAATAAATAGATCTAAGTTTATACATCACATAAAACTAGATGGACAATAAAAGTGTTCCTTTTTTTTATTATTTCTATAATCCAGATAACGTAAAAAATAATTTTAATGAATACAAACTTAATGAAGTGATCTTTGCACAATGTAACAAGAAAATGGGATGTCACGCAGCACGAGTCTATATGAGAAATTTCAGCTCAATAGAATAGTGAAAAGTTGTTTTAAAAAAAGTAATTTAAAAAATCGACTTTGTTTACTGTAGAATAAGTATGAACTCGGCACTCGGCTTTTACATTAAACTTATTCGAAACAAATAATCAGTTGACAAGTTGCATCTCCTTAAATTTCTTCTTTACCATGACTTGACGCCATTGTCTTTAACTCATAAGTTTCTATAAAGACACTACCAGGACGAATAAGGCATCTCAAGTTCTTCTAACTCAGTTACATATGTCGTTCAAATTGATTGGAGAAAATAGCACAATGACGTCAAATTGCCATGCCTGTCTCTCCCAATTGGACACGCCAAAAAAAAAACTGCATTTAATTAAGACGAAAGAGAAAACAAGACCTGTCTCATCAGGGCAATAATGAGCTCGGCGGTTGGCTCGTCCTAAGAATGGTAGGAGAGGCACGAGACGCACACACTATTTATGAGGGCCGCCTCACGTCATAAATGTGTCAGGCTGAGGTTACAAATAACACTGACGTGTTGAGGGTGGGGGCTGCGAGGGTAGCTCGTGTGTTAGGATTAAAATGAGGTATAAGTGAAAGCAAAGTCCTCACAATTGAAAAAAAAAAAGAAAATATATACGTTCAGAGAATCGCCCTTTGCAAGGATAAAATCCTTTTGATATGAAGAAGCAAAGAAAGTGATAGCTAGACCTTACGATGGATGGACCCATTTAAATACTTGAAATACTTTTAAAGATAAAGCCTTAAAGAGCATGGAATAGAAAGAATCTAAATATTTATTGGCAATTTGGAGGCGCGGTGGCTGAGTGGTAAAGCGCTTGGCTTCCGAATTCTGGGTTCAAATCCTGGTGAAGACTGAGATTTTAATTTCAGCTCCCTTGGGAGCTACTGAGTCCACCTCGCTCTAATGGGTACCTGATATTGGTTTGGGAAAAGTAAAAGCCAAAAAATATTTAGATTCTTTCTATTCCATGCTCTTTAAGGCTTTATCTTTAAAAGTATTTCAGGTATTTAATCAGAATATTTAATTGGTGAGACCTACAACCTAAACGTCATAGTATTCTATCATCAGAAAAAAAAGCGATTCTAACTTCTAGAAGAAGAACACGACCCTTAATATTTTCCTCCCGTGCATTAATCTTTTTATTCCTATCAAAGACTAAGACACGAAATGTTCACACACACACAAAAATGGTTTCTGTTTCCTTAAAGGTTAGAAACCCATTGAGATGAATAGAAAATGTTTGGGTGACCCGGGGGGGGGGGGGGTGAATACAGGAAATGTTTTGGAAAGGAGGGGGGGGGGGGAACACAAGTGACAGGTTGCGTGCTAGTACTATAGGCGTGAGTTATGTTGAGAAAAAAAAAATTAGAAAAACTTAATGACATTGAGACCAGTTCTCTGTCTTGTCATTTTGTCTCGTGACAGTTTATTAAATATTATAATTAGATTTCTTTTCTGTAGTGACGACGGTCCAGCTAATATTTAGCTTCAATTTTAAATTAAAACAAAATTTTGGGGGACGAAGAGATATTGTGTGCTACAAACAAATTCGTAGGCGACTGTAGCGGTTTAGTCGTACTCAAGCATTAGGTTCCGAACTCGTATGTAGCTTTGCATCCACAAACCATCATGTGGCCACAATGGCAAGATTAGTTTTGCTAATAAACTTTGTAGAAGAATAAAGATATATGTACAAGAAGTGTGGCTGTGGTTTGGTGTACATTACAATGTACCGTGCATATCACAGACTGTTTTTCTTATCCTGATAAGAATTTGGTGCGTAGGTTTGTGCATAAAAATGCAAACTTAATTCCAAAACAATGCATTAAGCTTGCGTAAGATCAGGAGTGTTTGTTGCCCCTACATAAAATGTTGATTTCGTGGTGAAAGAGCTGTGTCGATGTCACATATTTTTTTTTAGATTCAAACGTTAAGGATAAAAGTACATGTAGAATAGTAGATAAAGTAGAGAGAACCAGGAGCAATCGTCTGTCTATGCATCTCTTAAGTGGCTATAGTATGTCTTTGTATCTCTTATCTTATCCTATCTTATATAATACAGACGTTACTTCAAAAAGGAAGATGATTACGTCCTACGCGTCATGCATTTAGTTATACATAATAAGTAATGACTTAAATTTGTCCTAAATTCTGCTAAGCCACTGTTGTTGTTTTTTGGCTAGCTCAGGCAACCCATTCCATGCTTTAATAGCGCTAGGGAAGAAGTAGCATTTGTACAAATTTGTCCTAGCATATGGGATGAGGAAGGTGTCTCTTAAATAGCAATAGTCTGTCTATACGTCAGTTCAGTGGCAATAGTCTGTCTTTACATAGCTTATCTTATCTTATCTTATATAATACAAACGTTACTTCAAAAAAGAAGATGATTACGTCCTACGCGTCATGCATTTAGTCATGCATATTAACCAATGACTTAAATTCTGCCAAGTCACTGGTTTTTCTGGCTAGCTCAGGCAACCCATTCCGTGCTCTAATAGCACTAGGGAAGAAGGAGTATTTGTACAAATTTGTCCTAGCATATGGGACGAGGAATGTGTCTTTATTTTTGTGTCTCTCATAGTATTTTATTAAATTTTGTTTTTGTATTTGAAGATTATGGTTCAGTTTCTTCTTCTTCTTCGTTCTCATTGATTATGTTGGAGTGTTCAGATGAGTAGACCAATACATGAGATGAAATGCGCAGTGGTTTCCAGTTTATGTATAATTGCTACTTTACTTTTGAGTCTTCTGTCCTGAAGGCTTTCTAAATTTAGTGATTTTACTAATGGTGTTACTCTAGTCAAATGTGAATATTCGTTTGTTATGAATCTCACTGCTCTATTTTGTGTTTGTTCCAGTTTCTTTATGTTTTCTTGAGTTGAGGGGTCCCAAACGGTGGATGCATATTCTATTATTGGCCTAACCAAGGTTAAATAGCATTTTAGTTTTATGTTCTTATTTGATTTATAGAAATTTCTTTTAATAAACCCTAATGCTTTGTTGGATTTTTTTATAGTTTCATCAATATGTGGATACCATGACAGTTTTTCATTTATTATAACATCTAGGTATTTTGTGTTTTTAGTCTGTGTTACTGGTTTGCCATGGATAAGATAAGTGGAATTAATTTGTTTTAGTTTTTTTGTTACTCTTAACAACTGACATTTTTCTGGGTGGAAAGACATGCTCCAATTTGATTCCCATTTCTGTAATTCATTTAATTCTCTTTGTAAAATATCTGTGTCTTGTGTTGTTTTTATTGTTCTATATATTATGCAATCGTCTGCAAATAATCTGTCTTTTGTTCCTGAACTAATGCAATTTGGTAAATCATTTATGTAAATTAAAAATAGTAGTGGACATAAGACTGTTCCTTGAGGTACACCTGAGTTTACTGTTATTGGTGTTGATTTAGAGCCATTTATTATTACAGTTTGTTCTCTCCCTATCAGAAAATCTTTAATCCACTGATGCAGTGGACCATTAATGCCGAAATATTTTAATTTTTTAAGCAAACTATGGTGGTGAACTTTGTCAAAAGCCTTGGAAAAATCTAGTAAGATAGCATCTATTTGTTCACTATTATCTAAACCTTTTGAAAAATCATCAATTAGTCCTATTAGTTGTGTTTCACATTATCTATATTTCCTAAAGCCATGTTGGTATGGGGTGAGAATATTATGTTTGTCTAAGTGGTTCATGATGTTGCTACATATTATGTGTTCTAGGATTTTACATGTGAAGCTGGTAAGTGATACTGGTCTGTAGTTTCCTGGATCAGATTTTTCTCCTTTTTTAAATAGGGGGGTGACATTAGCTTCTTTCCAGTCCTTTTGTACTCTGCCCTGGTTAAGCGATGCCTGAAAGAGTATTTTGAACACTGGGGCTAGCTCATTGCTTAGTTCTTTGAGTAATCTAGCTGGAATACCATCAGGTCCAGACGCTTTCTTTGGTTTGGTGTTGGCTAATAGTTTTTGAATTCCATTTTCTTGTACTACTATATCTTCTATGTTGTCTACTTGGTTCAAATTAAGAAATATGTCTTTGTCTCCTGGGGCTGAGAATGCTGATGCAAAGTATTTGTTTAGGATGTTTGCTTTAGTTTCATTATCATTATGTATTATGTTATGTTCATCTTTTAATGGCGCTATGCCTGTTGTTTCCATTTTCTTAGACTTAATGTATGACCATAGGTTTTTGTTCTTATCTTTAGATATTACATTGTTTATGTATTCACTCTGCAGCTGTCTGCTTACTTTTTGGGTTAGGTGTTTAATTTTTATATACTTTTTGTAAACTCTTTCTGCCTTGGTTTCTTTAAATTTTCTATATAGGTTTTCCTTCTGTTTACCAAGCTTCTTTAGTCTATTATTAAACCAGCATTTATTTATTTTGTTTGATGTGTATTTAGTTGGTATATGATTTTCTATAATGCTTTTAAGATTGTTTTTTAATGAAATTCCAGAGGTCATCGACTGGTTGGTTAATGTCTTTTTCTAATAAGAATGTTTGTTGAAAGTTTAATGCAGCTTGGTGTAGTTGTGTTAGGTTACATTTATTCCAGAGTAAGATTTTTCTTTTGTGTTTTGTATTGGCTACTGCTTTTATCTGACTGTGTATTTTTATGATCTCATGGTCTGATAGACCAGGGATAATATCATAATCAACTACTAATCCAGGTCTGTTGGTTAAGAAGAGATCTAATGTGTTGTTTAATCTAGTTGGCTTTTTAATGATTTGATCTAAACTTAGGTTGTGTAAAGTTTCTATGAAAAGCTCATTTATGTCCTTAAGGTTTTGGCGTTTATCTATGGTTAGTGTTTTCCAATTCATATCAGGTAGGTTGAAATTACCCATAATCCAAAAAACTGCATTTTTATTAGTCTCTTTAAGTGTGGTAATCTGATTACATAGTTCCTGCATGTATTCTAAACTAGAATTTGGTGGTCTGTAAATGCTGCCTATTATTAGGGATGTTGAGGTGGTATTAATTTTACAAAATGTAGATTCTAAATTTTTTGAGTTAGGTAAGGTAATTTCTTCTGCTATAAGAGTGTTTTCTATTGCTAAAAGAACTCCTCCATGATTATCAGCCCTATCTTTTCTAAAAATTTCATAATTACTATTGAAAATTTCTGCATTATAAATTTCAGGATGTAGCCAAGTTTCTGTTCCTGCAATTATGTCTGGTTTCTCACATTCTAATAAAATTTCTAAGTCTGCTGTTTTGTTCGTAATGCTTTGAAAATTTATTATTAAGGTTTTAAGGTATTTTGGTATTACTTTTTTAGTAGGTTTGTTTAGTGAGGCTGTTGTATTAATTTTAGTAGATTTAGGTTTAACAGGAGTGGATCTGGCTAGTGGTTGGTGAGTTTGTTTTGGGATGGTGTTTAGGATGTTGTATGGGTTAGAAGTGTCCTCATCAAAGGAATCAAACAGTCCTGATGTAAACTGAGGTAACCCACACGGTACACAGTGCCATGATGCATCTTTGTTGCCTAAGGCATAATACACAGGTGTATTCATATGGAGACATGATGCATGGTACCATTCATCGCAGGTGTCACATTGAATGGCTTTCTGTTTCATGGTGCATACTTTTTTGCAGATGTTGCATCTATCTTTAGATCTAGGCCCTGGATTTGACTCTACATCTCCTGCTATTAATATTAACAGTGATAGGTATTTATTTCTACTGTGTCTGATTGAGAACTTCCATTTGTGATGGGTAATCTTCTTTAATGTTATGGATGTGTATGTTAGGTTATTTTTGAAGTTTCATAGATCTAAAGTGTGATGATTGATTATGACTGTTTTTTCCTTTATAAGTTTAGTGTTGACTGAGGTAGATCTAGTTCTGTGTTCAGCTAGTGTGTATTTAGTAATTATTAGGATAAATAGCCAGAGCAATTTCATGATGACTGTTGTTGATTTTAGTTTTTAAAGGTCTAGTCTAAATCTAGTTTAAGGTTAAAAATGCCTAAGACGGCCTAAGTTAAGTCTAAGTCTAAAGTGAAAGCTAATTTACAATGACAATCAAATGGTTTATTCAAAATATAGACCTAGACTAGATCCAGATCTAATTCTAGATCAATATATTTATGTGTTTAACTAACTATATAGAATATTACTATTAGTTATTATTAGTAGTATTAGTAGATGATTAGTAGATCTAAATCCTTAATTAAAGTCTAAGTCTAAGACTGACTAGATCTAAAATCTAAGGATAAAATAATAAATATAGACTAAATAATATTAAATAAGGATTAGTGAGACAAAATAGTCCTAAACTAAGAGTTGTTAATTTGAATTAATTAGTGGAAATAATGCTGAATGAAGTTAAATCTATAATTTAAAGATATTAGTTTATTAGTTGAATAGCTTTTTAAAGGAATTTTGTTTGGTTTTAATACGACAAAACGAAAATTTTACTCATCTCTGATAACTGTAAACAGGGAGCAGCCATCTTGTCAAGAGCGCGTAACTCTATCCAGTTTCAGTGGCAATAGTATGTCTATACTTCAGAAACAATAGTCTGTCTATCTGTCTACATAGTACTTCAGTAGAAAGGGTCTCTACACAGCTTAAATAAGAAGTATATATCTAAACATTGCATCAAACGTCAAAATGTCCTCATGTGGGAGTGTGACTCGCTGAGTATTTGCGCATGTCTGGAGTCATCATTGAACAACTGAACGCCCTAGGGGGATCCAGACATCTTTCCCACTCCCTCATCCATTACCTTTTTTTTTCTCTCTCTCCCCCTTCATCTGGAGCCCTTTTTCAATCGGAAACTTATTTATTATTGAACAGCATCGCACTGTATTTTCTGATCCCCATCTTTTAGAAGAGAGGGTGTGATGTGGGGGATGGGGAATTGTGGGAAGGACACATTCAGGGAAATGTCACTCTGCTCATCTCTCTCCTCTCAGACATCATAGGAATGAGGAAAAAAGATGTAAAAAATATATGTCGATAGTTTGCCATCTCTCTGTCTATTGCCTGCCCTTGTTTGCTTAATAGCGGCATGGTCTCTAGGGGAAACTAATCCTTTTCAAGTTTGAAGATGTTTACATCACATTGGAGAATGGTTTTTCTTTCTTAGTCTATGATTGTCTAACGTATACATTCGAGGCTGAATTCAGTGCTAGTAATTAAAAAAGAAAAAAGATTGACATTTGTTTTTAAGTGCCACTCTAAGAAAAACTCATTTCTGTTTTGGTATATTGTTTTAGGTATTCGACTTTTTTCACCTGACTTCATTACTGTAGAGGTCAATCCTAGACACAACTGTAGAGGTCAATCCTAGATAAAACTGTAGAGGTCAATCTTAGTCAAAACTGAGTGCGCCAGGTTTTCGACTTTTCTCATATAAGTCTAAAGTAATTCAATGATATATATATATAAAGAATGTTCTTTTTGTTTTTTCAGCTCTTTATTCTCTCTCTCTCTCTCTCTCTCTCTCTCTCTCTCTATCGCACGCCCTTCCTTCTTTGTTCTTATCTCTCTTTTTATCTTTCTCTTTTTCGATAAATCCATTAAAACTTTTCTTACTTTCCCTTTGTCTCTTCTTTCTTGCGCATTCTCTCCAGCATTCTCTCCAGCATTCTCTCCAGCATTCTCTCCAGCATTCTCTCCAGCATTCTCTCCAGCATTCCCTCCAGCATTATCTCCATCATTCTCTCCATCATTCTCTCCAGCATTCCCTTCAGCAATCCTTCAGCATCCTCTTATGACTCTGTTTTCTATTATTCTTTCCATTTTCACTAATTCTTCCTTTCTGTCAAACTCTCTCTTTCTATCTCTCTGACTCTCTTTCTCTCTCTACTTTTCTCTATTGTTTTTCCTCCCATCATGAACATCCGCCCAAACACACTTCATCATCCACCAGAATCTCTTTTAATTGAATCGATAGTACAGCGCAGTTAAGAAAACAGAGGCAAAAAAGAAAAAAAAAAGAAATATAAATGAATTTCAAATCTAACCAGAACAAAAAAAAAAGTGTCTGCGTTAATGTGTTGTTTGTGTGATGTGCATGTGTGTGTTGTGTGTGTGATGTGCATGTGTGTGTTGTGTGTGTCCAGCGACTCCCGGAAGTGTTAATCCCACCCCATCGTTCACATCACACTAGAGGGAGATTACAATTTATTGGGTTTCTTTCTTTTCTCATGTCCACACCGGAGCTGGACAATCTCTTGTCCATCTGACTAGAAATAATTTCATGTGTGAGTTCTTATTGGTGTATGTGTGCGTATTTATTTGTGCATGTATCTATCCTTTTGTGTGTACATGTCAGAATGGAGCATTTAGACTGCAGTATTGCTTGAGTTACATAACACATGAATAACGAAATGATTAGTAAAGGTCTTTAATTTTGACAGTTTTAATAAGTACTGAAAGTTTTGTTATCAAGAGACATTTGAACAGATGTACTCTCCCAGGCAGCTGGTCAAGGGGCTAGCTACATGTAGTCATCGTGGTGTTCGATAAAAAAAAGTAAATGCAATCATTAATTGTGTAGCAATAGTAACAATTATAGTAACCATTGTAGTCTACATTGTTGTCACCATTCTAGTGGTCAAGGCACATATTAGATGATGAGATAAATTTTATTTATAATAGGATATTCCCTTTTACTTTGGAAGCCCATACTTTACCTTTACATATTCACTAGTCTGTTGGACCGTTGGGGCACCATGCAAGATTTGTCGATCGTCTTTCTACATTCCTCTGTCTTTTGCTTTGGATTGAACCTCTTTCACTGGCAGGCCCGTCCATTCTTTGATGTTGTCTTCCCATCGCTTTCTTTGTTTGCCTCTTCTTCTTTTTCCTGGTACTGTTCCCTGGAGAAAGGTCTTTGCGAACCCCAAGGACCCTGTAATATGGCCATTGAGTTTTAGTTTGCGTATTTTAACAATAGTTAGAAGGTCATCGTGAGGTCTAATCACCTAGTAACCCTGTTTCTAATTTCTTGGTTTGTGATGCGGTCTTTAAATGTGATACCTAGGATCCTTCTGTAGCATCTCCATTCCATTGCTAGGATCCTCCTCTCTAGCTCTGCATCAGCGTCCATGACTCGCAAGCATGTAAGAATGTGGCCATGACCAAGGAGTGTATCAATCTAATTTTGGTGCCCAAACTAATTAGAATAAATCATGAGAGAGAAAGAGAGACAGAGAGAGAGAGAGAGAGAGACAGAGAGAGAGAAAGAGAGAGAGAGAGTATACAGAGGGCTAAGTTTATTTGGGCTTGGGTTTTGGCACATGGGGACAATTTAGGCTTATTAGCGGGTTAACTGTTATAGTATGTTTGAAGTAGGAAGATACTTTATCATGAATGTTAGTGAGCTAATTATATTAATAATGACAACATGGGCAAGACACGTCTGCAGAATGGAAGACCACCGCATCCCTAAACGAATCTTGTATGGCCAACTAAGCGAAGGAAAGCGCCAGCAAGGGGGTAAAAGAAAGCGCTTTAGGGACACCCTCAAAGCTTCTCTGAAGGCGTTCAGCATAGACCCAGCCACCCGGGAGACAGATGCACATGACAGAGCATCATGGCGTCGCGTTGTAAAAACTGACGCACAGGTTGCTGAGGAAAAGAGAACAAAGCTGGTAGAAGAAAAACGCCAGAAAAGAAAAGCAAGGCCCACAACACTAGCTCCAGCTGGAATAACCTGCCCAGTGTGCAGCCGAACATCCAAGGCTCACATAGGTCTCACCAGCCACATATGGAGGCATAGAACCCCAATGCAAATCCCTCAGCCACCTGGATGACAAAGTGGTCATCATCGAACCACGATGGACGAACTTTATATATATATATTAATAATGACACCATGGACTCCCAGAACTCTTTAATCTCTACTAAGATTTGCCCATGTCCAACTGAACCTAACTGCTCGTTTCATGTAAATAATTGAACTTGATTCCACATTAGGAAACTTATGAAATATTTTCTAGATGTTCTTGACTCCCTTTGTAACTTGCATTTCTTGACTGAATAAGTAGAGTAACTTGCAAGCTGAGTTATTTATTTATAAATTAAGTAGATTACTTAAAGAATGCTCTTTAAAATGACAACTCAACAAAACTGCAGTGTCGATTAAGAATGTTTATTAAATGCAAGTAAAGCGGCAATCTCAAATAGCTGTCTGGAAGCTAATTAAGTTCAAGATAATAGATTGCTTTACACTCAAGGACATAAACATGTTTTAATGATAATCTCTAACCATTTTGTCCTAGAATGAAAGGATGTGCACTAGAAAGCCAAGTATTTTCTAAAGCCCTACGTTTTATGTACACTTCTTCAGCTATAAGTACATTACATCTCAAGCCATAAATGGTTATTGAGTTAAAAGCAAGGATTTTTTAAACATTTCGTTTATTTTTATTTTCTTTCACTTCCAGTTTTTCTTTATTTTTTGTCAATGTCACTTTCTGATTTTTCTTATTCTTGTGTTTCTAATGCTGTCAAGAGTTGATTTTTTTTTTTGAAATTCGTTGCTTTCTATTAACCTCTCCATAGTACAGATCAATACTAGACAGTAGATCCTTCTAGCAATCCTAAATCACGCAAAGGTTTCTTTATTCGCTTGTTAGCAACACAGCGTCACATATAGTGGTCAAACAAATAAGTATTAATGTCTCCTTACGACCGCTTTTTAAAAATCCCTAGCAAGCTGTTTAGCCAATGAATTCTAAGTACCCTTACCTCCCCTACACCTCAAAACGGTACGCTATTCTGCCTCATCGTGGCACCTGGGTGGAAACGGCTACTGGAGGGGGTAGCTAGGCTAAATGAATGGCGAAACATAACTCCCGTGGGGATGCCCACGGGTAGACGAGAGTTTACCCCTTGCACGGGCGGGATTGCAAAACCCACGAACACGTCCCACATCCATGCGCTGTTCCTCAAAGGGACCGTTACATAAATGGCGGGTCCCGCACAGTTAGCTTGGTACAACGAAAGGAAATGGCGGAGGCTCCCGGTGTCCTCGGCCTTCGGCCATGTGCAGCCAAGCATGCGTCGGGGGACAAAGGCATTGGAAACAGCAATGCTTTACATAGGCATTGACTTGGGTCTCTCTCAAAAAGAACACTGTTCACACAGTTTGTTTTTTTTAATTTTTTGGCTGGACGTCCAAACAGGTTTTTTTTTTTCAAACTTAGAGCTCGAAGAGCCTTCGGCTCAGCTCTTGGACATCAACAAGGCACGGACTGGGTGTCAAAATCGGCCCGGGCATTTTTATACCATTCGGCCCACAATTTGTATATCATATGACGGGCATCCAATTCTAGGTCTACCTGTCCTTAAAATCATTTTATTAAGTTTGATAATGTATTGATATAACCATACACATGCTCTATATCTTTATAAGAAATATATGTTGCTTTTTAATCGCTAAGTGTGTAGGCTCTTAAAGGATGAAGCCTACTAGTTGCACTGTCTACGGGTGTAGGCTATTACATTATTTCGGAAAATGTGTTTGTGTTCGATTAAATTAGCAATACACTGTAGAGTCTGTTCAATGTTGTTTTTTAACTGGACCCTCAGAGGGGGGCCCCTTTTACAACGGGATACTATAAAACATTTAACAATTTAATACTTTCATGACATTCATAACTCCCTTTAGGTGACCCTACCGGCCCAATTGGGTACCGGCCCATCGAGCATTTGACTAAAATGCTCATATAGCCAGTTCGCCCCTGCTTCTACGGCTTTTAGTGAAAAATCCAAATGACAATCTAATCATGTTAACACGCACTTGCTTGCTTTAATAACTAAGTACGCAAAAGAAATATCAATTTAACACAATACAGTGTTAAAAAAATCAAAAATATCAATTTGAGCTATTCCACAATTGTATGCCCCATTTAGAACAACTTCTTGGGACACAACTGATACAAAAACAAAGAAGTAGAAAGAAAGAAATATCACTTTGGAAATGTAGAGCACTTGTTGTCTTGTACTTGTGAGATACGTTGTTCCTATATCCTTAAGCCAATAATAGAAACTCCGACAGCCTTTCTACAGGACAAGTTCATACTTGGAACCACTTGTATTGTTTTGAGAGACCCAATAGCACCGCTTTACCTGTGGACCATAGATTATGCTTCACTGCTTAGTGATAATGTTTGTCATCAAATTTATCTTCGACGGCAAGTATGAATAGAAAAGTAAAAATTAATAGGGAGAAAGGCTGAAAGGAATTTAATAACGAGAAAAAATAAATGACATTTTACATTTTTTAAAAATCTTCTTTGACATTAATCTTGGAACTCATTTTGTTCAGCCCATTAAGCGATAACTGCGCTGTTGCCCTGTAATGCCGTGTCTATTTCATGAAATATTTTAGAAACCAGACACCTTTTTAAATTCTATTTCTTAGATAATTCGGTTAATATAGCCCATGCTAAATGATATGGCGGAAGCGCAGGGTACTTTAAATTACTAGCACATAAACAAGTTATGCTCTACCTTTAGCGTATTGTAATAGTTTAGTTTTGACCAAAGTCTAATAGTCAAAGCATAGTATTAAAAAATACTGAACTTAGTTGATTCTGGTAGACAGTATGTGTCGATATTGCAGATGGCAAACTACCTAGGTCAGAGCTTGGTGTACGTATACATCTATATACTTGTTTTAGTAAAAACACATAGTTACACTAAATAGTATATAACGTAATATAGGTGTTAATGTCTCATGATTTAAAAAAATAAATTGTTTATAAATCAAGTTCGAGTAGTTCTCAACCTGTGGGTCGCGACCCTCTTGGGGGTCGAATGACAAATGCCAGGGGTCGTCTAAGACACCGGGAAATTTGGATTTTTTTTGACTATTCATAGTTGGCAGTTGTTGTTTTTTTTTGTGTTCATTCTAACTTGTTGTGATAAGCATCTTTGAAGCGTACTTGGTCTTCCAACTAGTTCATGTCTCGTTCTGTTTGAGATTGTGTTGCACCTTCTCTTCTTCCATTTCCAAGGACAAATGTTCACGAAACAAGGTTGTCCAGATTGTTAGCTACAACGTCCAAATTCAGACTGATCCAGAAGATGACATTCGTTGTCCTACTGAATTCCTGATCTGGTGGAACAGAAACAAGCTCAACCTTCGTACTACCATTGGCGAGTTTGTAAATACTGTCAAAACACTATTTCTGTAACAATGTAGATTACCGTATCTAAGACTGTTCTGCATACTTCGACATATTTGTCAAATTGTCACTTAAGTATGTAACATGTATATATGTGAATACGCAATAGAAAATTTAAAAAATGCGAATCTGAATAATAACCTTTTTTAATTGTATTATGAGCACACGTTTATTCGTAAACGAAAAAATTAATATGTTGAGGGTCGCCACCTAGTGGAAAATTATATTAGTGGGTCGCGGAACTTAAAAGGTTAAGAACCACTGGAGTAGTTGATTGCTCATAATAAAAACGGTAATTTCCTTACACTAAAAATAGATTAAGAGTTATTTCTGAAGAGGTGTATATTTAAAAAAAGGGTAAACAACTATAGGATTGTGTTAGTTTTCAAATAAGTTTATTGTGTCTACTTCTATGAATGTACTACTGTAATTAGATCATATTGTTTTTTTCAAAGGAAACATTTCATGTTTTTATTAGTCCAAATTGAGGAATACAAGTGTTTTATTTCGCAAAATGATTTCTAATCTGGTTCGTCATTTAAATAAATATCTCCAGCAATAGGGTGGATTTGGGATGATCAAGCAGCTCTGCAGTATATCTATATGAATAACACCATCAGCTCGCCGTATCACACTATTACTGTTAAATACCACCTTGCACAACAACCACAAGTCTAGATCTGGAGTCGAGATGAAAAGCACAAATAACCGTGCTAAAAATAAAGCATTGCTTGGAAGCTAGACGAAAGAAAATTTTTCTGAGGGCCAAATGTAATATTACGAAAGGAGACAACTAAGGGCTGCCCGAGGGTCTGTTTTACGCGACATCGAGGGACATTACGCATGACTCCTTAGGGCAAACACACAGGCTTTCATTTCGGTGCCAGAATGTAGTCAATATTAGCACTCTGGTTAAAAACAGTCGCCAATATCACTTTCTAAAAAAAAAAACTGTAGCCAAAGATAAAAAAAAAGAAACATTGCTCATATTACAGACCTTGTCAAATATTAATAAAGCCAAAGAAAAAAATCAGTGCCAATATTATTATTCCGATAAAAAATATAATTCTCCAATAATCTTTTTTTTTTAATAAATGGCCAATATGACAAATCTAGTCAATATTTGTACAGCCAATATTGTGAATTACCAAAAATGTAGCCAATATTAAATTCTCCTTTAAAGCTAAGTTAGAATTAATTTTGCAATTAAAATATTAAATATTGCATTTATTAAACATTAAATCCGACAATAAAGAATGATATAAAAGATGCTCATAAATTACACTATAGGAAAGTAGTCAAGCAACCCTTAAAAATCTTACGAACTTTGGCGCAAATATGTTTAGGTCGTAATTCTTAGGCCCACGGCTTATGAAGGGTCATCTGGTCAGCACAACGATCAACTGTCTTTACTTTTCCTGAACTAATGTCAGATACCCATTTTAGTTAGAACCCTAAAAATTCTGAAATTCAAAACGCAGATCACCAATGGGGTTCAAACGCGTAACCACTCAGCTGGCACGCCCCCAGCTTAAAGGGGCGAAACATTGCCTAAAGTGTGCCTAAATTGTGCTTAATGTGTGCCAATGTGCACCCCCCCCCCCCCTCAAATGAAAAGTAATTAAAGTATAATAGATTTATACTCATCAATTCAAACACATGTATTTATTACTTATACAAAAAACGCCACAATCGAAGATTTGATTAATATTTTAAAATACTGAAGCAGAAAATTGGTGCTGAATTAAAAACCACGACAGACGTGTAGAAATCCTAAAATGACAGGAGAATGCACACAATTTTTAAACTACAGGAATGTTTATATCATTCAATGTCGATAAAATGACCGAAAACTCCGTTAGTCATCACAGAGATTGTATAAAAAACAAAATAGCTGTCTTAAAGAGGTCAGACTATACTTTTTATGTTTCTTTCCAGTTGTCTCATTTTCTCTGGACTCAGCCATTGCCCATGGGCTCGGCATTATTTAATACACAGTCTAGGTCTAAGATTAAAGTAATACCAAGTTCTTAGACACAAAAAAGTAGTTTTCTCCCCTTTTTACCCTACACCCCGATAGAGTTGTCGCCAGTGGGAGAGTGGGCACTAGAATAATTATACAAGTAATACAACAAAAAAAAAAAAGCGATTATAAATCCAGGTTTATAACATGGAATGCTATTTCTTGGGCATCTCAATTTCTCATTCTCGCCAAGGGAGACATTGGCCCTAATATACGCCTCTGTGCGTTGGATCACGTTAACACCTCTGAACTGATGGGCGAAATGAAGGGCGGCCGGCCAGGGCGCGAGGGGACACGGGGGATAGAGAGAAATGAAAGCCAAGAGAGTTTTCTTCTAGACATTAACCAGATTTTTTCAGACTTGAAGCTTCACAAGTGTTGCGCATGTCAGGAAGTGAAGACATATTCAAGGTGAAGGACGTGGCTACAAGTTGATTTCCATTCGCCAAATATTAGCTTATGTATGAGGCTGTGGGGGAAAAAAAACCAGCTTTTTTTGTGGTTCACGTCTTGAATGTTTGCTTTAATGTTATTTGTATAAAAATAGAAATAAGAATATCTGCAGGGGCGTAGCTAGAAATTTCCATCGTTTGGGGGCTCGGGGGCTTGACTTTCAATGTGGCCCTTGCATTTTGAGTAAAATTTAATTTTAAATTTGAAAAGCACTAATTTGGGGGCCCCCCTCAAGTGGGACCCCGGGGGGGGATTTTTCAAATTCGCCCACTCCTTCCCCCCCCCCCAGCTACGCCACTGAATGTCTGTAGAGATATATATGTTAAAGTTTCTTATGTAACATTGAAATAGAGCGATTAGGAAATGATCTCTAATTAAAAGTCCGAAATATAAAACTTTAAATATCGGAACACGTTTGATTTGTCTTATTCCTCGGCTCAAGACAGTGCGCGCGCTACTAGTGGATGGAAGAGAAATAACAAGAGAAAAATTGTTTGTATGAATCCAAGAAAATATTTCCAAACAAAAAATGAGACAAACCAAAAAAGTCACAGGTCACTGTTTGCTCTTAGTAAAATAATTTAATTTCAATGTCTTTTTTTTTCGCGAAAAATTTTAGAAAGAAAAAGTTTTTAAAAAATTGTTTAAAAAAGTTGTATCTTATGCGCGGTGTCTGAGCGGTAAAGCAAATGACTTCCAAACCGGGTTCGAATCCTGGTGAATATTGGCATTTGGGCGCCTCTGAGTACACCCAGCTCTGATGGTAAATCAAATTATTTGGGAAAAAGTAAATATGGTTGGTGATTGTGTTGGCTACATGACACCCTTGTTAACCGTAGGCCACAAAACCGATGACCTTTACTTCATCTTCACTGAAGACCACAAGGTTTGAAAGGTGAACTTTACTCATTACAAGATGTAACTAGATAAGCTTTACAATATTTGCTAAATAGAATTAAAAGGTCTGAAAGTGACAATTAATTTTATTTATTATTTTGTTTTTGGCATTCTTCCTGAGATTACATAAATGACAAATGTCCATATCGTCATAGGTTGAGAATAGTCTCTCTGTATTTTTTCAACCAATTAAAAATAAAATTAAAAGATATTCGTCCTAACGTATTAATGTAAAAAAAAAAGAGCTATTAAAAAAAAAAGGCCCCTAGTAAGTGTCTATCTAAATTGAGCACATAGCTCCTTGTTTCACCCTTGTTCTTTTTAGTATTATTATTATTATTGAGTTTTTTTCTAATATTTTTTTAGTTCGATGTTTTTTGATTTAAAAAAAGTGTACGACCAGTAAGATACTGAATGTATTTTTACACATTAATTAAATACTTGTTCATAATAAGAGCGAATTTCGAGTCAGAAAATGTAAAATGTTCACTCCATTATTTTCATACTTTAATCAAAGAACACAAACAACGTTGGAAAGTGTTCACCAAATGATCTAGTGCTCCAGAATTTCTGTCACTTGAAATTTGGCGACATTCCGTTTTAATTAATTTTGATGAGCCTTGATCGTTTGGCCCTAACGAGATTGAATTAGAGCAAATCTCATTGGTTGCCAGTTTCAAGAGTACTGTGTACAGATACATTTATGTCTACATAAATTGGGCTAATGAAAGAGAGTGTTAGTTCATCTGACAGAACTTCAATTCTTTAAGGAACGCTTGAGAAAAACACTTCTATCGGGGAAAAAAACAAGAGTCTCTGACCCAAAACGCATGCAAGATTTTTGGTTTTGTTTCTCTCATTTCCCCTCCATCTCCTTCTTATGACAGCACATTCTTAACGCAGACGTGTGTCGGTGTCATCCCAGCGTCGGCCTCTCTTTGAAGTAAGAGAAGGGGTGGCCAACATTCATCACTAGACGGCCACTTGAGTCAATTGAAACTTAGAACTTGCATGCACGAGCTATGAATGACGCTTTCCGTTGTCAAGGAGAAACAAGGGGAGAGCATTAATTAGACCTGCTTAATAACGGGGGCTCTCTTCTAGCAAACACAAAGAGTAGCAGCCCCTAGCCTCTACATTTCATTTTTTTTTTCTTTTATCCTAACCCTCGCGCTGTCACTTGAAGACGCCTAGCAGTCTCGTTACTCGTCCTCCCTGGCTTTGTGTTCTGATTTAATTTTTGATGGACGGATGGTAGTTATATAAACATTGAGAAATACTACAAGAGGCAAATCTAAATTACAGGCACAAACCCCCTTTTGTAACTTTCAGAAAATGAATAAAAAATCGTAAATTAACCGGAGCAGTAGCCAAACAAGGCGGAACCAGAAATGATGAAATAATGATTTGATGCTATTAAATAACCAGAGAGAAACGGAATACATTAGACTTGTAGAGATAGAAATATTGTGTGCAATGAAAGTTGGCAGTAAAAAGTTGGCAGTTCAACGTTGAGATAAGGATGAGGGCAAACAGTGAAATTATCGACACAGTTTTAAGACTTTTAACCATCAAGATCCAATGAATTTTTGGCTAGAATTTTTTTCTACTCTGTCGCGTTCTTATTGGCAGTTTACGCCTAGAAATAATTTGTTTCATTAATGTTTTCATTGTTTTGTCTTTAATAGTAAGTTCAAAATAAGGTAGATGATGTTTTATAATATAAAAAACAAACAAACAAATAAAATGACGATATAGATAGTTATCTAAGAGTAAAACTTAAGATTAATTCCTTTCTTTCATAACATGATTTGAAGAAGAAAGCAACATACTTTGGAGCTATTCAAAACCAAACTGTATCTTGAAGTCTATCAGGTAAAAAAAGAGAGTTTGTTGTTGTTTTTCACACAAACTTGTATCTGTCTCATGTGGGTCCGATTTGTTTGTTAAGCAATTTATGTCAAAAAGTAGGTTTTAATAGTTTTAGTACAATGGACATGATAGTGAAGTGAAATTACAAGAGTGCTTTAGTTTTTTTTAAATAGATAAATATGTCTTTAGATACTTAATATAGTATAAATTAATAATATAAAGAACTAAGAAAATTCATAAGACGAGAAAAAGCCTTCATGTGAAATTGGAGTTTGGCTTGGCTACCTATCAAGCGGGCTCAAGTTTTAATGCCCGACTCGAGAATGGTTGTGTTTACTAAGCAGCATGGAAAACCTTCTACCATACCCAGTTGGCTACAATGATATTACATATTCAAAGAACAGAATACTTCTAACATGCCTCGATACAGACAATGTGAGAACTGCTGATTGTTATACATAAAGACCTAAACGTTTGATACAGACACACTGTTACAGTTCAATGGTAAGTTCAAACCAAGTTACTGTGACATTAAAAGCAAACTTTTTTACAGCAAAAATAATTAGATAACATTTCAATTCACACATTTTTAATATAAAAATAAACAGTTTAGAAAACATTTTGACTTTTGTTGCATTTAGTCAAATGTTTCATGTCTCCATCTAGACAGCAAATATTTTGTAATAAACTTCCGCTTTAGTTAAACACCAGCGTCATGACGTATTGTGTAGGAATTATAATGAATTCATCTCCTTCTCCCTCTCTCTCTCTCTCTCTCTCTCTCTCTCTGTTGTACCCAACATCCTGTTTTGTTTGATGTAGGAGTGTCTTGAATTAAATCATGTATCCCCACAATCTATTGACCATCACTTAAAAAAAATACATATTTAGAACAGAACACCTAACGTTTTATTCATGTTTATTAACACACGGACACCGCAGAACTTTTGTATTGATAACATCTTTCTTACTCACATTCAAAATTGTTTAAAAGACTTCGCCTTATATACATATATTTATAGATAGAAAGATAGATTGGTTGAATAGATAGATAGATAGATAGATAGATAGATAGATAGATAGATAGATAGATAGATAAAGAAATAAGATAAGAGATTTAGATGAGGACAGGAGAAAATGTTCTGATAAAAAAAGTATATATTTCTTTTACTTTTTTTTAATATCGTAGTTTTTCATGTCATTCCTTATCCCTGCACATGTAAATCTTTATAGATCTTATAAAAAATACAGAAAGAAAAAAAAATACGATACATATTAGGATTTCGCGTGTAGCAATGTTATTCCTCTAAGGACGTGGCCAACCAAATCATGTCTTGATGCAAGGCTGTACAGCCACCGACCTAACCCGAAGGAGCTTGTTATTAGACCTGGACACATTTAGAATAATTTTGCTTTAATATCTTATTCGCTACTCGGAAATGGCTTGCGCAGCATCAGAGGGCTCGTGAACCAGTAAACTAAGAGCTGATACATTTTAAAAAATGGATCAAATATGTTAATGAAGTTACATGACACCAGATGGCGTGTTGAAAGAAATATTACTGATCCCGTGCTTAGAAGATCTTCAATGCAGTAGATATATTTCCTGAGAACCAACTCGTCAGAATGGTTAAAAATAACGTTTTTTTTTATTAACTGACAAGCAATAGAAAAAAGAATATTTAAATAAAAAACAAAGCTTCTGTAAGAGAAGGAACCGCTAATTACTGCCATTTACGAGAAAATGACGGACGTTATCTGCAATTATGCTATATAAAACAAAATTAATTAATTATTACTACCAAATGATTAACTAATTGGTTAATTAATGGATTGACTATGAATAATTATGCAAAATTTCATCTTCATCCAAGAATGGGAAGTTAGAGAAAAAAAATTTGTTAAAACCTAATAAACTTAAATAAAGGCACTAAATGCATATATAAATACATCTCTCATAAAGTAGCATTTATTCCCCATATTTCTAAATCAAACAAAATAACAAATGGCTATAAATTACTCTACGAATATTTTTTTTAATTGACTTATGTCTTGTCAGGTTTAATGAATAACAGTGCAAAGTTTTAGCTTGACCCGAGAATGGGAAATGGAAGAAAAAACATGTTCGAACTTTTTACCAGACAGACAGACTGTCGGACAGACAGACAGAGTGAGTTGATATAAGTTTTTTTTTAAAAAATTGAAAGTTGAAAATAATACTAAAATTGTTAAACCATAACTTACAAAAAAAATATTTAAATAATAATTCGACTCTAAAATAAAAAGCATTTTTCTTTATCCTATTGTGAGAACATTGTCATATAAAAGCTTTATTCAATTCACATTAGACCTTTGAACTATTTGATTTACTAAACTAGGAAGTTCAAGAGCGTTGTAAATTGAATGCTATAATAAACATGCCGGATTAGATCAACAAGTAAGACTTATCTCTTAGGAAGGAACTACTTTAACTATAAGACACCCAAGCAGTGAACCTGTTGAAGAAATCAGGTTGGCTTTACAAGTTTCTGAACTAATATTACAAACGAAACTGTCGTCCAGCGTTACGAACAAGTAGTGTTTATTAATAAAATTGAGAAATCAGAATCATTATCTCTACAACAGATGGCAACATTTTGCTTGACACTTTAACGACGTATTCTTCTTATATCAATATCATTTTTCTCTATGCCAATGAGGGCAAATTTCCCTCCCATGCGCGTTAAGTGTCCGACCCATTGCAGCCTTCAAGTGTTATGTAGTGCTTCTTATTCTATACTGACCCCACCAGCCTCCAGCAGTACATCATTATTTGTAAGGTAGTCATGCCAGCTTATGCGCATAGTGGAGCGAAAGCACTGGCCTAGAGGAAAGTATCTGGAAGCAGAGATAGTTCTCAAGAAGGACACGGGACACACATTTGATAACCGTTGGCATAGCAGAAGACGTAAAGTAGACCTAAAGAAAACTTTGATAGACCTCCTAGAGACAACGAGTTTATCTGCATAAGATGAGGAAAAATATGTAGGTCGCTATTGTGCCATTCCTTAATCTTCGGAATCGAAGACATTGACATTATTTTCATTTTCAGACACATATCAATGACCATAAATGTAAGCCACTAAACCTCTATATCTAAGTTAAAAACCGAAAATGCTATAAAGTGATTTAGAACATATTTAAAGCTCTCAGAATCACATCAGAAGAAGTCTTTGGTCTTTGGTCACATGATGTCTTCAAACGCTATTCACATTTGATTCTATTTTATTCACTCTACAGTGCTAACTGTTTCACAGAAGTGGTTTTTGAAAAACATTGAATGTTTTAAACGAGTGACTTAACGGATTCATTAGTATTAATGTATTCCTAGTCTGATTGTTATGTCCCTGGGTAATGACTTGGTCAACATGAGGCGCTGCATGGACTTAATGACAAAGACACGATTTTAGTTTAGTCTAATCAGTTCTTTTGTAGTGGCCTGCCCAGTGTGAGGGACATGTTCAGTGTGAGGGACATGCCCAGTGTGAGGGACATGTTCAGTGTGAGGGACATGTTCAGTGTGAGGGACGTTCACTGTGAGGGACATGCCCAATGTGAGGGACATGCCCAGTGTGAGGGACAAGTTCAGTGTGAGGGTCATGTTCAGTGTGAGGGACATGTTCAGTGTGAGGGACATTTTCAGTGTGAGTCTGAATGTTACGTCCTGGTGTACTGTTCACTGTGAGGGACATGCCCAATGTGAGGGACATGCCCAGTGTGAGGGACAAGTTCAGTGTGAGGGTCATGTTCAGTGTGAGGGACATGCCCAGTGTGAGGGACATGTTCAGTGTGAGGGACATGTTCAGTGTGAGGGACGCTCACTGTGAGGGACATGCCCAATGTGAGGGACATGCCCAGTGTGAGGGACAAGTTCGGTGTGAGGGACATGTTCAGTGTGAGGGACATGTTCAGTGTGAGGGACATGTTCAGTGTGAGGGACATGTTCAGTGTGAGGGACATGCCCAGTGTGAGGGACATGCCCAGTGTGAGGGACATGTTCAGTGTGAGGGTCATGTTCAGTGTGAGGGACATGCCCAGTGTGAGGGACATGTTCAGTGTGAGGGTCATGTTCAGTGTGAGGGACATTTTCAGTGTGAGTCTGAATGTTACGTCCTGGTGTATAGGAACATTCATCATTCATGCCATTATATATATATATATATATGTGTGTGTGTGTGTGTGTGTGTTTATATAATTATAGCTTTTATATAGCGCTACTTTCATGCTTATTGCATGCTCTGAGCGCTATGGTCCAATCTTAGTTGTGAACATAAGGGGCATAAGGGAGAACGTTTTCCGTGCTGCCATTAGGCGTTCATTAAACAATTCTGGAAGGCTCAGTGGCTGAGCGGTAAAGCGGTAGCTTACGAACTTGAAGTCGCGGGTTCGAATCCTGGTGAAGACAGGGATTTTTAAATTCGGCATCCTTGGGCGCCTCTTAGTCCACCCAGCTTCATGAGTACCTAACATTAGTTGGGAAAAAGTAAAGCGGTTGGTCGTTGTGCTGGTCAGATGATACCCTCGTTAACCGTAGGCCACAGAAACAGATTACCTTTACATCATCTGCCCTAAAGACCACAAGGTCTGAAAGGGGAACTTGTTTACAACTTTAAACACCAACTCTGCTCCAGTCTGGTGTCGAACCTCGAGCACCCTTCAAGCCAAATTCAAGCATACTTAGCCTTTCGACCACGATTCCCAAATATAATTTCTATTTTGTGCGTTGCTAAGTGTAACACTGCATTCATTCTTAATCTTCGGAATCAAATACATTACATTTATTATTATTATCACAAAAGGCTAAATGGAGCTTAGCTATTAAAAAAACAATAACATAATAACAGAAATATTACAGTATTTTTTGTTACTATTTTATAAATAACAAGCAAAATAAAGAAAATACAAAGCTTTAATTAAGCTTTTTTTTTTTACAACTATACCTCTTTTTAAAGTACAATTTATTTCCCTTTTTATATCAATAAGTAATTGACTATATTGGTTAAATTTTTAATTGATTTATGTTTTATTTAGGTACAATTAATAGTTGCAATTTAATTTCAATGTGAGAAATGACGTGTACGATTATCTAAGGTGACAAACCTAACATATATATATATTTATGTCTACACCGCAGAAATAATGTCCCTTGTTAGTATCAAACAAAATAATTAATTACTATGAATGAATTAAGCTTTCTGAAAAGGAACCCTCAAGACTATACTACCCAATGATCTACAAGCCAAAAGCACAGCGTTTATATTCATCACCCACTATCATACATCCACTGAAACGGTGCTAACAATTTTATTTGGGTTTTAAACTGGTTTGGTTGAACGTTGTTAAATTTTTGATTGTAAGTTGAGAGATTCAATCAACAACACAAAATTTATTGTAAAAAAAAAAATCACCCAAGCTATTCTACTTGAAAAGGAATAAGTTTAATTGTTTTAAAATGTCTAGAACAAAATATGAGTCTTCTTAAAGTACGTTTTACTTAGTCTGTTTGTAACCTGTAGGTTTCCAGTCATTAGTTTTTATTTGTTATAACAGTGGACTATTACAAATATTGCTTTATAAATAAAGAATTCATACAATCAGAAAGCACGACAAAACGTGCATGTTTATACAGAATTTCTTTAAGTACCTGTATCTACCTATGTCTGTCGCCGATTGTCGCTTTTTCTATCTCATACACACAGTAGTGATCGAGCTCAGAAGTTGGTCTAGATGTGTGAGAAGTTGAGATGCGTATCTTTGCAAGGTGTTGTGACACGATTAAGGAATTAGGCGGGAGAAGTTATTTGTTTCATTGAAAAGAAAAGATTTAGACTTAGAAACTGTCACGTGAGTATTAAAAACAAGACTAGGATGTTAGGAAGAATAGCGAAAAGTAAACAGACTCGGCTTTAGGGAGAGGCAGCTTTTTATGGACGTAGAGATTTATTGAACTTCATTATCATTCAACTAGTTAATCAACATCGTTCATCAGCGTCGAGTACCTTTGTATTGCTGGCCTTTCATCTGTGTTGTTTCGCTTTTTGAATGTTACCTCCATTTAGACTTCTCCACACAAGACACAGCACTGAGGTACCTATCAAAAATATCCCATTTCCGATTCTGCCTTGTATCTTGTTCTAGTATCAGAGACCCTTTGAGTAAGGGACATTCTGTGAATCTTATTTAAGAAAATAGTTGTCAGACAGTAACACTTTGTCACTTGGAGGAGAGTCTGTGTCAATTGACAGCAATAAAAAAAGCACGTGACATTTGTACGAAATTTAAAGATTTCTAAATATTTTTTTTTTCAGAATTGTATAAAATATTTATTATGATGTGAATGTGAGTCGGAATGTCGACAGAAATAAAAATGTTTTTATTGTTTTTCACGCGCACCTACCTCTACCCTGACACATACACACACACACACGCACTAATATGTGTAACTCTAAACCAGAAAATAATGAATTCTTTAGAAAGTAGCCGTTTGTCTCTTGTTTACTGACGTCACATGTGGTCAAAGTTTCAGGTGACAGTTTGTCTAGAAACTATTACCCAAGTTAAAGATGAAAATCTTAAAATGACTAGAAAAATAATTAAACTTTTTTTCCGGTTTGATTTTCTTGTTTGTTAATGCTTTAAAACAATTTTCTTAAAGTATAAACAATTATCAAATACAATAGAAACTCGATCTACTGATTTCACTGTGTGTCTTTCAATATATTGAAGAGTTAATAATAGGAGAGGAGAAATAAAGGGAATCTATGATCAAATCTAAGTTACACGTGATCAAATTTACGTTACACGTGATCAAATCTAAGTTACACATGATCAAATTTACGTTACACGTGATCAAATCTAAGTTACTCGTGATCAAATTTACGTTACACGTGATCAAATCAAAGTTATACGTGATCAAATTTACATTACACGTGATCAAATCTAAGTTACACGTGATCAAATTTACGTTACACGTGATCAAATCTAAGTTACTATTTTAAAAATTTAATTTATACTGTAGAAACATTCTCTAGTCATTGTCAACGGGAAACTCCCGTCTGGTTCAAGAAAAACTGGTCGCCCCCACCTCCTTTACGTGGATGTAGTCGAAAGGGACCTCAAAACAGTGAACATTGATACTGATAATTGGGAAGACATAGCTCTAGACCGCACTACGTGGAGAGAGATGGTGACCAAGAAAGTTATGGACAACGAAACAAAACATTGGCCTCAGCTCTGGGAGAAAAGCGTGCCACATTAAAAATGGCTGGCTCCTCTACCACAAAAGCGAAAACCTGCGATATTTGTGAACGGAAGAGTCTCTCCAAAATAGGGCTCCCCAGGCAAATGAAAAAAAAAAAGCGTTCTACAAGATGACCCATAGTCGTTCTACGATTTATACAGGCCAACAACAACAAAGGAAACATTCGTTCTGACAAACAAATAAATGGTGCAAATTTTACTCTTTAGAATTGAAATTATGAAGGTAAAAGTCAAACTTACAAATACCTACTAGCATATGTTATAAGGAGACATTTCCTACTTTGCAGAAAATTATAAATAGCAACCTTTTTGGTGTATCCGGTGTACATATATATATATATATATATATATATATCCGGTGTACAAAATAAATGTGTTTATACACTATGTGTTTATAAAGGATACAAGATATGTTTTGTGTGCACTGTGGAGCATACAGACCATGGGCGTAGCCAGGATTTTTTTCGGGAGGGCTTTTGGGGGGGAGGATTTGTTTGCCCGCCGCCAAGCACTATTTCTGGTATTGAAAGCCTAGGCCCCCTGTTCTGCCTCATCGTGGCACCTGGGTGGAAACGGCTACTTGAGGGGGTAGCTAGGCGAAACGAATGGCAAAACATAACCCCCGTGAGGATGCCCACGGGTAGACGAGAGTCAACCCCTTGCACGGGCGGGGTTGTAAAAAAGTCCCCACAAAACTGTCACACATCCTTGCGCCGTTCCTCAAAGGACCGTTACATAAATGGCGAGTCCCCACGGTTAGCTTGGTATAGTGAAGGAAAATGACGGACGCTCGCGGTGTCCTCGGCCTTCGGCCATGAGTCGGGGGCCAAAGGCATTGGAAACAGCAATGCTTTACATAGGCATTGACTCGGGTCGCTCTCAAACAGAACTGTGTGTTCACACAGGTTTTTTTTTTTTACTGTTCAGGCTGGACAACCTAACAGTTTTTTTTTCAAACTTTGAGCTCGAAGAGCCTTCGGCTCAGCTCAGACGACAATCAAACGGTATTGAAAGCCAACAAAATGAATATTCTGGGTAGCTACTGTAAATTTTCCTGCTATAAAAAAGTTTTATTTCAAAAACCTAAAATGCTATTCTTACATCCTTACTGGCGCCAAGTTGTACTAGAATGTCATCGCAACTTTTAGTTTGCGTACCTCATTTTGTCGGAAAACATGTCCAGCAAACCTTATGCGACGCTCTGTCACAACCTTACTAGAGTGTCGATCCCAATTCTGCATAGGATATCCTTGATTTAGACCTGATCTCTATAACTGACTCCTAAATCTGTCTTAGCCATCTTTGTTGAGCCACATTTAGTGTTTTTCAATTTCGGCAGATGACTATTCAATGCACTTTATTAATGGAGTCCCGCCACTGGTAGAAATGTGTAACCTCTCTTGAATACGCTCTTGGAATTAGGTGACTGTAGTTTGCTTTAGATTTTATATCGAAAAGGGATGTTTAATCGTCAAAATTATCTGTTGTGGATTTTAACTTAAAAAATCTCTGGAGTTGTTTTTTTCTTAATTCAAAACCCCATTTAGCTACGGTCTTAGAATTTGGTAACTGTAGTTTGCTTTACAATAATATTGAAAATAGAGGTTTTTCACCTCAAAACTCTTTGTAGTGGGATTTTAAACTCAAAAACCATCTGGAGGGGTTTTTAACTTTTAAGAAAAGCCATCTGTAGGAGAGGGGTTTAAACTCAAAACCCCCAATTGGCTTGGCTACGCTCAAATAATTTTAGTGTGCAATTTGCTTTTTTATATTAAAGAGGTATTTTTTTTAGCATCAAACCCCGCTGAAAGAGGGCTTAAACTCAAAACCTCTTTTGGCAACTCTCATAGCGTTTTGAGTATGTAATTTGCTTTTTTTTTATATTGAAGAGTTATTTTTTTAGCTTCAAACTCCACTGGTGGGAGTTTAAACGCAAAAGCCCTTTGACTACACTCATAGAATTTTGAGTGTATAATTTGCTTTGTTTTTAATATCAAAAAGGTATTTTTTACCTTCGAACCCCGCTGAAAGGGGTTTAAACGCTCATAACATTTTAAGTGCATAATTTACTTTTTTTTTCATATTGAAGAAACATTTTTAGCTTCATACCCAGTTGAATGGGGTTTAAACTCAAACCTGAGTCGAAACCCATTAACCTACGCTCATAACATTTTGTTTGCGTAATTTGCTTTTTTTTTATATTGAAGAGGTATTTTTTAGCTTCAAACCCTACTGAAAAGGGCAGGGGGGGGTTAAACTCAAAACTCTAATAGAATTTTTAATGTGTAAATTGCTTTTTTTTTATATTGACTAGGGGGTTATAAAATCAAAATGTTCATTAACTGTGGCTCTTGGAATTTGGGGATAGTCGTTTGCTTATTTTTTTGTTTTTGTTTTTAGAAGAGAGGGATTTAACTGCAAAAAACCCTGGTAGGGGGTTTAAACTCAAAACCCCCAGATAGGGTTTTTTAACTCAAACCCCCCTAGCAGGGGGTTTTAAACTCAAACCCCCCCCCTAGTAGGTGGTTTTAAACTCAAAACCCCCTTGTGCGGAATTTAAACTCAAAACCCCTTGGCTGCGCTGGGCAAGTGATGGTATAGTATAAAAATGTCACCCAAAATAAACCAAATCAAAGCAAAAAATCAATTACTGAATTTGAGGGGGGGGGAGGTTGAACCCCAAAACCCTTTCCTGGCTACGCCCATGTTACAAACAAAAATGTTCTATATGCTTCCGTTAATAGCACACGATGCATGCAAAAGGTTGAAGCATTAGAAGTTCATGTTAATACTTCCAACTAAATATCGGTAACCAAGAAGATTTGATATTAAGATATATTCCAAATTATAACAATTTATTTTCATTTTAAAGTCGGAAATAATGAAATTAATTGAGAGTCCTTGACATTGTTTATTTGATCGTGAAACTATCCAATAAAATTTCACCAGAACAAAAAATATAGCTAGAACAATGGATTCAGACACATATTAATTCAAATAGTACATCGCAAATCTTTTATTTGGTATTTTATTTAAAATCGCTATTTTCCATGTGTAAACATTTGATTACTACTATCTTTGAAATTGTATAATGTATTCTTCATTCTATCATACTCTCTTTTCTTGTTCCTATTTTGTCCCTCATCTCTTTCTCTCTTTCCTTTCTCTCTCTCTTTCTCTCTCTCTCTCTCTCTTTTCAGATTGCTGCAGACAGAAGTATGATTTTTTGTTTCTCGGGTAAGGGCGCTATTGATTTCCAGTCGAGTTTAAATTGGTTCTCCACTTGGAAATAAGATGGGTACACATGAGAGAGAAACGAGAGGGAAGGACATGGGACAGGAGAGAGAGAGAAGGACATGGGACAGGCAGTGAGCAGTCGGACATGATAAAATAGCCATTAAAAATAGCGAGAAAAAAAAAACGGAACTTGCAAATGTCGCATTCAAATGTTGCAACATTGATTGAGTGACTGACATGAGATTTAAATGATCCGATGTATACCACGTGACTCGAACGTACTGGTTAGGCCTATAGGACCACAGAGTAAATCTGAACACGGACGTACTGGTTAGGCCTATAGGACCACAGAGTCAAATCTGAACACGGACGTACTGGTTAGGCCTATAGGACCACAGAGTAAATCTGAACACGGACGTACTGGTTAGGCCTATAGGACCACAGAGTCAAATCTGAACACGGACGTACTGGTTAGGCCTAGAGGACCACAGAGTCAAATCTGAACAAGATTTTAAAAACAAAAAAAAACAAAAAAAACCTATAAGTGCTACCTCTACCCCATACCCTAAATAATATGTATTTTTTAAATATAAATGTTCACTAAATTCTTATAATTAAGTGGATGTTTAATATTTGTATAACAATACGTCTACATAGGTCAGATATACACCGTAGCATACTAAGTAAATACACACATATCTATCTATCTATCTATCTATCTATCTATCTATCTATCTATCTATCTATCTATCTATCTATCTATCTATCTATCTATCTATCAATATAACATAAAACAAAATAACAAAATTATTTAACTACCAATCTAACTATCAATCTAACTACCAATCGATCAATCAATCTCTCTCTCTCTCTCTCTCTCTCTCTCTCTCTCTCTCTCTCTCTCTCTCTCTCTCTCTCTCTCGAGCAGTTTTAACTATTCCTTTACTGTTTTCTGATTCCCGCTAAATTATCTTTCATGAAATAGTTGAGAGTTCTCTTTCCTTGCACTATAACAAATTGGCAAGTTAAAGCTTTTGCTGCAGAACTACTGAAGTTTTGGCTTTTGGAGCTACTTTTGAACTGTATTAAAAAACAACGAATGAATGCTTAGGGCTCATTACAAGAGCGTAAACGCCATGTTTTGGCGTAAAAAAATATGTTCCTGCACGGAATGAAACGACAAGGAAACTGCGTGGAAAGCCTGAAATTTTTTCTTGCCATTTAATTATAAAAGACTCAAACATGGGAAAAGGTTTGCGAGTCGACACCGAGAAAAAATCTGGAGTCGGTGACCCTTGTAGCTGTCACAATGCTGACCCCTATCTGCTATTTTCCAGTTTCCTTGGACCCAACAGCTGCGTTGAGAGGGGCTACTGCACTGTGACAGACAACGTTTTGGCTATAGTCATTTCCCAGGCTGTCACCTAGTCCACCACAAGGTGAGCCATTATGTACTTTCAACTTTGAATGTATCAGTGCTCTTATTGCCTCTGAATGAAATTCTATCCTAGGCAAAAGACAGAGAGGAATGGAGAAAGACGGTTGACAGTTTCTGTATGGTGCCCCAACGGATAGGTGGACGCGAAGTCCCGTTCATAGGTGCCATGTAGTGTTACATTATATTGGATCGTTTCATATACACACAATAATCACGTAGATAGTGACATTTCTGTCACATTTGTTCTAGTTAAAACAAATGTGTCCACATAAATCTTGTATTGTTCAAAGTAAACCTATTTCATAATGGGTTCTAGTTCTACGTCTACTGTGTTTGGAGTCCAGTCTGTCTGCAGTGGATACAATTACAAACATAGAAATATGGATCTAGCCAAATGAAGAAAAACGTATGGAAAACGTCTCTGTGCAGTGTCCAGAGTTTTCAAGACCCCCCCCCCTTTTTCTCTTTCTAAATGTTAAATGATTCTTTACCACATGTCCCCCACCCCCTTTGTCCCAAGAGACCTGGCATGGTTCCAATTTCTTTTCTCCCTATCTGTCAAAGCCACGCGTCTGCATGCTGTATGTGGACAGGAAATTTTCTATTACTCGGCCACAGGCAAATTTGGTTATACCAAAAATAAGAGAATCTGGTTCCCAGAAAGATCATGCTCTAGAATAGAACAATAGACGTAAGTTCAAGATAGCTACAAATAATTATAGGCCTAAACGATATAGATCTACTTTTAATACAATTTAGCATGTAGGCACGTATATTTCCATTTCGTAAGTAGGCAAACCTCAAACATTTACACGTCAGTATTGTTTTACATGCGGCCTTAGCAGAACGCTGGGCCCTGTGGGATTGTCATATACGGGGCCTAACTCTAACTCTGACCCAAAATATTCATACCAAAGGCTTTAATGTATATAGTATAAATGCCTGAATGGTGGCGCACCTACAATACACTGGCAAATAGGTCGAATCAGTGGCGTAGATAGGGTAGGAGGGATAATTTGAAAATCCCACGGGCACCCACTTGAGGAGGTCCCCCAAATGAGTTTTCGAAATTTTTGTGTACATTAGATATTAAATATTACGCAAAGTGCAGGGGCCCCAGATGAGGTCAAGCCCCCCACCCCCGGGACCCAAATAATGACTAATACCTAGCTACGCCATATGGCCGTGTATCATGTCCCAATTAAAAAAGAAAATTACGTTTTTTTGCTTTCATTTTAATCTTCTCGAATAACAGCTAATTATGTATTTATATCATAGATTACAAAGATTACAAAATCTGATATCTCTGCTAAAGATATTAACGCTGGTGGAACACATGTGACAGTGAAAGCTTAAATACTATTACACCATCGTTGAGGAAGTTACAAATTTGTCTACATGAAAAATTGCGAAAGTATTTACACTGTAATAGTGAACTTGAGCTAAAGCCTCAGTCAAACAATAATGACGCTAAAAGGTATCGTAACCTTAAGTCTAAAGTCTAAATGAAACACTTGTAATATGCCAATACATAAAACAACTTCTCAACAACTATATTTTTTTTACTCATTTTTCGCTAAAACAAATTTTCAAACTCCTATGAAGGAAGAACTCTTGAGCATCCATACAATTTATCATTTCCCCCCCCCCCCCCCCCCCCTCCTAATTTTTATTTCGAGATATAATGAAAATTAAGATAACATATTCTACACTGTAATGTTAATTTAAAAAGTATTGTAAATTGAGGGTAGATGCATATGTATAAACATCTATCTATCTATCTATCTATCTATCTATCTATCTATCTATCTATCTATCTATCTATCTATCTATCTATCTGTCTGTCTGTCTGTCTGTCTTTTTTCGTCTTCACGTTTTCTTTAAATTTGTTAATATTAGAAAAAAAAAAAAGAAAGAAAGAAATACAATAACTAAATTCTAAAAATCTTAATATTGATATGATTTGTTTTCACGTTTGTATTATTAACTATATTATTATATTCCTTTCGCTAGTCTTATTCCAAAATGAACACACACACACAGGGCTGACTTAAGCTTACAATTATTTGTTTTTATTTATATTTCTTCTGTATGTTAGCTTACGCTAGTATTTTACTTGATTAAACATGGTGAACAATGCAAACTAATGCAATTTAAAAGTATCCATAATATAAGTCAAACATTAAACTCTCTGCAATATAATAATCAATGACTAACTTTCAGTCACAACCCCAGAAATAAAAAGTAAATTACGTTTTCAGAGCTTGCGGTTAAAGATAAACATAATGTTATAACTCTGCCATTCGCACCGCCATCTAAGCTAGAAAGTGCGCACTGTGATAAACTAGACTGGAAAGGATGTCAACATTAGAAGAGGAGAACGATTTCCGCCCAAGTAAAGAGCCAATATGGAGAGATTATGCCTAAGATAGATGTTGTTTTGTGTACCTGTGATGTCGTGTGAATAAACGTCTATGTCTCGTTGAGTTGCCTCACTTAAGTTATTACAATATATATATATATATATATATATATATATATATATATATATATATATATATATTTCTGAACTATTTCTATAATAGACTTATACTGTACATTGCTTACAAAACCCGTACAGGGCATTATATTAATAACGCCCTTCTGTGTATTTTCTTGTTGACTACAATTGGTGTCGGAAGTTTCTACATTGGTCTTGGAAGTGACTGGAGAAATGCATCAATCCCATAGAAAGTCGATGTGTCCAGCCTGGCCTGTGGACAGTAAGACGAATGTTTACCCTTCCTACTGGACCGCTTCTTTTTCTCGTTTCCTTCTGCCCACTAATTTGCCATCCTCTGGTGCTATGGCCTGGGATAGAATTACTCACCCTTTGGTCATTAGGACCGGTCACTGACTGGACAATTGGTTTCCCTGTCACACTTCATCTTGACGTTTGCATCACCTCTCGGACTTTACCATTTTTTTTTAATTTGTATAGTAGCCCGTGGACTCTGCTATACATTCGGGTGCGTGGTTCAATTTAAAGTACTAAGTCTTTTTTTTATCTCTCTTTTCCTATCTTGCTCTCTCTTTTGTTCCCTTAAAATAATATCTCTTTCTATCTTCTCTCTCTAATAGAACCAACTCTGTATGTATCAATCACGATGTTTCCAACATTTGCAATGGTGTTGATTGTTGTACGTCACATTTCTTTAATTAGCTGACTTTAATTTTGATATTTGTATTAGCAAATATTAAATTCATGATGATAAATTGTTAAAAGTAGCTTTTTATGGTGATTTATTACAATTCCTCTTTTCAGCTTACAAATTCTTCATCGACAAAACCTGAAACCTGGGATAACACGGATCTCGAAAACGTCTCTAACGATTTTTATAGAAAATTGACAGTTTATGTATATTTTTGTGAAAAGAATTTTACTAGCTATTTAGCCACATGGGGAAAACTCTGGTTGGACCGTTATAATTTTTCAGATAATAATCATCTTTAAAATTTCACTTTGTCTGGAAGTCTAGACATTCTACATCCTGAACACAGTTAACTCAACGTGTGTTCAGTAAATAATTAAATTAAGAAAAAAAAAAGTTAAAAATAGTTTAATGTAACTCTGGATGTACAGGCCTATTCTGATTGTATTTCTGCATTCATTAAACCAGGGGAGGAGGAGTGGGAAAATAGGGTCGGGGTAAGAAATATATATATTAAAATCTATCATTCATTAGTTTTTAAGAGCAAAACAATCGCTGTTACTAAAAGTAATCAGCTTCATAAAGAAGAAATTCTCTTTAAAAAGGAAGCTCTACTTTGTTAATTGTTAACCTTCATCTCATTGTTATGTCAATATGTCTCGTTATACTCCTTTAGTGGCTATTGGTTGAAATTGACGTTCCATTGGTCAAGCTCATCGTCTCATCATTATGTTCCATTGTTAACCCTCATGTCCTTAGGATCAACTTATCAATCTTCAGTTCATATTATGTTCCATTGTTAACCCTCATGTCCTTAGGATCAACTTATCAATCTTCAGTTCATATTATGTTCCATTGTTAACCATCATGTCCTTAGGATCAACTTATCAATCTTAAGTTCATATTATGTTCCATTGTTAACCCTCATGTCCTTAGGATCAACTTATCAATCTTCAGTTCATATTATGTTCCATTGTTAACCATCATGTCCTTAGGATCAACTTATCAATCTTCAGTTCATATTATGTTCCATTGTTAACCCTCATGTCCTTAGGATCAACTTATCAATCTTCAGTTCATATTATGTTCCATTGTTAACCCTCATGTCCTTAGGATCAACTTATCAATCTTCAGTTCATATTATGTTCCATTGTTAACCCTCATGTCCTTAGGATCAACTTATCAATCTTCAGTTCATATTATGTTCCATTGTTAACCCTCATGTCCTTAGGATCAACTTATCAATCTTAAGTTCATATTATGTTCCATTGTTAACCCTCATGTCCTTAGGATCAACTTATCAATCTTAAGTTCAAATTATGTTCCATTGTTAACCCTCATGTCCTTATGATCAACTTATCAATCTTAAGTTCAAATTATGTTCCATTGTTAACCCTCATGTCCTTAGGATCAACTTATCAATCTTCAGTTCATATTATGTTCCATTGTTAACCCTCATGTCCTTATGATCAACTTATCAATCTTAAGTTCAAATTATGTTCCATTGTTAACCCTCATGTCCTTATGATCAACTTATCAATCTTAAGTTCAAATTATGTTCCATTGTTAACCCTCATGTCCTTATGATCAACTTATCAATCTTCAGTTCAAATTATGTTCCATTGTTAACCCTCATGTCCTTATGATCAACTTATCAATCTTCAGTTCATATTATGTTCATTTTTTTTGCGTTCTCTATCTTCATCTGTTTTTCTATAAGTCAGAATGCATTTCGCGCTTTGCTTTGATTAAAGATATATGACTCTTTAATTGATCTATCTACTCTCGCAACATGCCTCTATTCATATGACTTTCTCTCTCCCTTTCGTTTACCGCTCATTGATCTAAGCTGTCGATACGCTCCCCCCCCCCTTTTATATATAGTTTACAGAGTAACTAAAATATTCTGTTAGTTAAACTCAGATCCATTGCCATTACATTATGTAAGCTGTCATTGAGATAGAACATAAAATCACTCAGTGGAGTGGCGACTGCTATGCATTATTAATTTTTAAAAAGCCGTTTAAAATCTAGAGACCATAGAGCCCCGCTGCTCTATACACGTTTCCCAGACGGGGAAACCAAAACAAACTCGCGGCAAGAGAACAATTAAAGTCAGCACTCCCGCGACCCTGCTCTATCCACCACATTTCTCCTTCTCTCCTGCCCTAAGACGCACTTTTTATCTAGCATTGGCAATGGAGACGCCATCTTTAAAACAAACAATAGAAAGAAAGAAAGATAACTTTATTTATTTAAATAGCTTATCAAAGGGAATATTCGCTTATTACTGTCATTTATCTGAAAATGTCGCGACTGAGTTCCCTTTTTGATAAATAAAACAAAATTAATTAATAGTAATTAATTAACTAGTTGGTTACATTATGGATTGATTCCTGTCTTGTCATCCACCAAGAATAATTGTGTGCAAAGTTTCAACTTGATCCGAGACTGGGAAGTGGGAGAAACAAAAAGTTAAAACGTAATTCTGGAATTAAATCCATATATACATCCACATCTCTCATTAAGTAGCATTTTACCCCTTATTTTGATATTAAGCTCAATAAATATTCACCAATAATTAATAAACAAATTGGTTATTTTTTAATTGGTTCATGTCTTGTTAGGCTCAATAAATGATCAGGCAAAGTTTCAACTTGATCTGAGAATGAGAAAAGAGAGAAAACGCCTGTTCAAAATTTTTTACTAGACAGACAGCGGACAGCAGACAGACATAGTGAGTTGATATAAGCTTTTTTTGGAAAAAAAAAGGTTAATGTCTGATGGCATTATTTTTTTTTATGTATTCAGCGAGTTCTAAAGGGGAGAAAAACACACACACAAAAGGCATTGTCTTCGCACAGGGCGCAAAGATATGGGGAGGAGAAAGCACCATTGAAGTTGCCCTCTGTCGTTGACTGGGGACGCTCAGGGCTTCAGATGGTAAATAACTATTTCCTTAGGACCACACCGTCTGTTGGTTTAGGCGGAGCGGGTTTTCATGTCTAAAAATGGCCGTTCAATACAATGGCCGACCTTAGTTTTGTCTCTAGTCATTCTAATGTAGTTCCCTGGAAAATAAAGTGAATTATCCTTGGATTTTTAAAAATTTAATTATTCATTTTAGCCGTTAAAATCAACCAAATGAGAATTGTTCAATAAAAACAACAAATGATAGAAACCTTTTAGTGACATTTGAAACCCTGCACTGACTTGACGTCGTTGCCTAGTATTTCAAGTTTATTGTTGTAGATAAAACGTTCAAAACTCTGGCTGGCAAAAAGGAAGAAAAAAACTTCCCAATGCTATGAAGAGAGGAAAGCATGAGTCACTATCAAAAGTCATCCTTCAAGGTACAGTGGAGGGAGCCCGAGGAAAGGGTCGTCCAAAGGAAAGCTGGCTGGATAGCGTAAAAGGATGGACCGGCCTCTCTCTTGATGTCCTGCTAAGCATAGCTGCTGACCGGGTAAAGTGGAGAGATTTGGTGACGCGAATTGTCACAACACCTGTACGACTAAAGTCAAGGGACAGTTGATGATGCTGAAAAGTTTATTCAAAACGAGGCAACACATTTGAGAGGCTTCAAAATAGAATTACTGTGGATCATATCCTCTATCTGGAACTGACATTTCAAACGACTTTATGTTTCCAGCAGCCTCCTGCTAGCTAGAATGATCTTAAAACCTCAGACTTAGGCGTACATTGCTCAAGACCACAAAATTCCGACCCGTGAATACAGCGTCCAACGAGCTCCCAATCCCTTATCCTCGAAGACAACTCACACGACCCCATATTCTCTGAATCCAAAAAAAAAGCAATGACGTCTTTTGCTTCAAGTGACTGTACGTCAATAATATATGACATTGTCTTTAACATTTTATGACCAAAAAGAAAGATTATATATTTTTTTAAATCATATCTACAAAGTAGATAAATAAAGTGTAAGGACACAACAAAATGAGATAATAAAAACAAAAACTCAGAAAAACAGTAACGAAAAAAAAAAAGATTTACGTGTGCACACACACACACGCACAAACACGCGAAGCAATAAAAACAGAACAATCAGACATATTCTACTGAATACGTTTTAATGAAGCCAGACCAGACAGCACTAAACGATGAATGTCCAAGCCTTCAGATGGAATAATTAATCTCTTCGTTTCATTATTTGTTCCCTGAGTTTTTCCACAGTTAATCTTTTTATTTTTTAACACAGTTTAATAAATGAATGAAATGTCTGGAGAGTGTAAATCTTACAAGATAATTATCTCCTAGAGAAAAAAAAATAAGTTTAAAAAAAAAGGGACGAATGACAACAAATGTTATTAAGACGTGTAGTCGCGAAATAAAAAAAAATCTGCCTCGTAGTTGCCTGGTTCAGAATAGACAGAAATCATTCCTTAGCACCCACTGAAACATTGATTTACTTATCTCATTATTTCAAGTTCAATCAACGGACAACCTGAAAGTAAACGCACACACAGAACTTATATTGATTGATTGGTCTCCTTATTTTGAGTCCAGTAAAATAATACAATCTGCTACGATAATTGGTATTTTTAGAAACTGAAGTCACTACTTTGAACTTTTAATAAGTAGGTAGATAAACAACTGGTGATACATTTCAATCGATAAGAACGACTTTCTAGTGCAATTAAAGTAAATGTTAAGTGATTAATAAGAGATATCAAGAACGGACAGACCCGAGTATCAAATACAATCTAACTTTCTGGGGAAACATTCACATGTATTGAAACTGTGGTAGAAAAGTGTGTTTTCTTGACATAATAACACGTTTTGTTTGTGTGTAATACACAACTCTAAGACCATGTTCCTCAGGGATAACAAAGGTTACTATGGTAGCAATACAAAATGGTGGCGGGTTCGAAAAAGCCCTTCCAGAATGATGTTGGAGGAGAAATAGATTTTGAAAAGACACGGAGGGTCAAATATAAGGACACTACAAAAGAGAAGGTCAAGGGGTTAACAAAAAAATATAGGAAGAGTGTGTGTGTGTGTGCATGCGTGTGTGTGTGTGCGTGCGTGCGTGTGTGTGCGTGCGTGCGTGTGCGTGTTTGTGTGTGCGTGCGTGCGTGTGTGTGTGCGTGTGTGTGTGCGTACGTGCGTGTGTGTGTGTGTGCGTGTGTGTGTGTGCGTGTGTGTGCGTGCGTGTGTGTGTGTGCGCGTGCGTGTGTGTGTGTGCGCGTGTGTGTGTGTGCGCGTGTGTGTGCGTGCGTGTGTGTGTGCGTGCGTGTGTGCGAGTGTGTGTGTGTGCGTGTGTGTGTGCGTGCGTGTGTGCGTGTGTGTGTGCGTGTGTGTGTGTGCGTGTGTGTGTGTGCGTGTGTGTGTGTGCGTGTGTGCGTGCGTGCGTGTGTGTGTGTGTGCGTGTGTGTGTGCGTGTGTGTGTGTGTGCGTGCGTGTGTGTGTGCGTGCGCGTGTGTGTGTGTGTGTGTGAAATAAAGAGGAAGAAGGAGAGCAACAACAGTGACGACTAAACGCACAGTGGAAGAACATTCTCCTACGAGACAGAGAACGAGAGAGAGAGAGAAAGGAGAGAAAGAAAAAAGAGCAAGAGGGGGAAAAAAGAGAGAGATAAGGAGAGAAAGGGAGGGAGATAGGGATGGAGGCAGAAGAAGAAAAACGTGAGAGTGGGAGATAGAGGAGAGAGAGGAAGAGAGGGAGAGAGCGAGATAAGAAGAGATGGTAGAAAGAGAAGAGAGAGAGGGTGGTAAAGGGAGGAAAGAAAAGACGTGGAAAGGGAGAGAGAGAAAGAGAGGGAGGGAGAAAGAAAGAGATAGAATTTGGCAGAGAAACATAAATAGAGTGACAGGAAAAAAGTAAAAGTTAGAGATGGAGAAAACAATTTTTGAAAAGAACCTCAGAAGAAAAACAAAACTATGAGTAATTTAAAATGGTAGTCAAACAGATAAGAGGGAGTAAAAAGAAAGACACAGAGAGAAGAGATAGAGAAGAGATAGAGAGGGAGAGACAAAGAGAGACAGAGAGAGAGATTGAGAGAAATAAAGTATAAAAGAACAAATAACGTTTCAAAATTTCTTAAGCTAAGATCTAAAATGAAAGTGGGAAACGAGCCTAGTCCTGGGGAGTGTGAGCATTCAATCCTCATTCAATAATGAATAGGGATGTAATGACATTTCTCTTCCTAACTGTCCAGATTGAGCAATGTCTGTATCGACCAAACAAATTAGTCAAACAATGCCAACTAAAATAATTGTCTTATCATACCCACGCTATTGTATTAAGTTACACTTTTTTTGTACAATTTTTTCTAGCTAGTAGAATGCAGTGATTCCCAAACTACGCCATGTCTGGCCCGTGTTGCATTGTTATTTGCTCCTTCAAGCTTCTACCCACGGTACGTAATGGGATTTATTTTAACCTCAAAAGGAAGGAATAACACTGATATAACGTATTCATGTATCTTTTAAAACAACAAACATAAATGTTAAAAGGTTATTGGTTTTATCGTATAAACATAAAAATTAACTTATTTATTTTTTTTACTTTTTTTCCCCAGTAAATCGTTACCACTAAGTATAAAATCTCTCTAGTGACACTTGGAGGAACTGAATACCTAATTATAACTCCGTATTTGTCTATTCAATCTTCAGCCTGGCTAATTTGTTGTTTTCGTTCCCAAATGTTTACTTTCTTGAAATACTCACAACCCCTAAGAAATAAATATAGTTAAAAAACAAACTATCTTCCAATACAATGGCTTATAAATTAGGGGAAAGTGAAAGATAGAAAGAGAGAGTGAAAGAGTTGGAGTGAACTAAAGAGATTGAAAGAGAAAAAGAGAAAAACAAATACAGAGATGAAAAGAAACAGAGAGAGAGAGCGAGAGAGAAAGAAAAAGAGAGAAGTAGAGTGAGAAAGTGACAGGAAGAATAAAAAAGAAAGAAAGAGAAAGGTGACAGTTCACAGTTAGTGAGAGGAAATGGAATTAAAATTCTTCTTACAAAGTTGAATGTGAAATCAATGCTGACTCAGTTCTACACTAGGCCTAATAGAAGAGCGCTACTTTGGAGAGTTTTTCTACATTTTTTAAAATTCTCCACGTCTTTGTTTATAATAATGTGACATACAGTACTTCCTGTTTGTATCAACGAGAAGTCAATACTATCATGATGCATTACTTTTGTTGGAAATCTAATCACGTAATCATTGCTTTGAACCACCAACCAACTGTCCAGCACTTCTATGACATGCCAGCTATTCTTGTCTGCAATCTTACCCCTATCAATGGAAACAGAACTGAAAGCTTATTTAAGACACCTTTTTTTTTTAAATTATATTGTCCAATTATTGTATTTTGATTGAAAGGATTGCAGCAGAATAACTATTAATAATTGTAATTGTTTCTTTCTGTTTTTTTGTTTTTTTGTCAAGTAAAAGCAAATATTGTTTTTACATATTGTTATAACCCTGACATGCATAGCGCCATCCAAGCAAGTGCAGAAGGTGCGTACTGTTAGAGACTAGACTGAGAATGTGCGTAGTGTTAGAGACTAGACTGAGAATGTGCGTAGTGTTAGAGACTAGACTGGAAGGTGCGTAGTGTTAGAGACTAGACTGAGAAGGTGCGTAGTGTTAGAGACTAGACTGAGAAGGTGCGTAGTGTTAGAGACTAGACTGAGAAGGTGCGTACTGTTAGAGACTAGACTGAGAAGGTGCGTACTGTTAGAGACTAGACTGAGAAGGTGCGTACTGTTAGAGACTAGACTGAGAAGGTGCGTACTGTTAGAGACAACACTGAGAAGGTGCGTACTGTTAGAGACAAGACTGAGAAGGTGCGTACTGTTGGAGACAACAATTACATTCAATAATTTAGTTTTTAAAGATCATATTAAATTTGTCAGTTTCTAAGCGATACAAAGCCTGCACTATAAAAGTACAACGTAATTTAAAATCGGGCATTGTATAGTCTTTCTACAACTCTTGTTTCAAGTTACTTTTCAAAAAGTACATCTAACTCCTCGTGATATGTTATTTAAAAAAGTAACCCACAAAAATCACTCACTTTTCTCTTTAAGCAAATCTCATATTTGCAGTCATTTCAATTCTCTCCTAACCCTGTCTTGAGCATGCACTTACAGCTTTATGTTTCAAACATTGACACTGTGGTGATTGTGTTTGTATTGAGTATAGAGCAGGGGTGGGCAACCTTTTTGTATCGAGGGCCGCATTTTTAAAAAAAATTGGGAATGGCGGGCCGCATATGTATATACAATTTAAAGAGATACTCTACCTAAGTGTGTAGAATGTCTTTTAATTCATATTTACACTGTATTATATTTACGTTTCTTTTTTTTTTTCACACTCCACGTTAAGGAATTACAACAAAAGCTAGCAATTTTTGAAACCAATTTAAGTTTTTTTTTTCAAATTACTGTTTTCTTTTTATATTAAAATATCCCCACAAATATACAGTTGTACTCAATGAGCAGTATTTTATTTTTTACAATTGTGCATAATGTTCCGGAACTGTGGAACTAGCTTACTAGTTTGTTATCCTTGTGACTGCTGTCAAATAACAGTCAGTCAAAATCGACCAGTAATAATATTTCATTAGTTTCCACAAAAGAAAATGCTTGTTCACTAAATGAGACAATATATGTTGCGGAAGTTAAATGTCGGGACGAGAGAAACTTGCCCTTGTAGAGCATCACCAGAGAATGCTGACCATTACTTCAATGGTGCATTCTAAATCAAGAGACCCAAAAAATAGAACAAAAACTATTCAGATATAGGATTACTGATCTGAACCCTCCAACATGTAAAATGAGAACGAAGAAGAAGAACAGATGCATGTGTACCCAAATAGTGTGAACAGCAGCAAGGTTTTTTGTAAGTGTGGAAATACAGCTTCTGGCAGCCATAAGACTCCCGTGGAAATACTGACAGGAACTTCTCTTTGCTTGGAGATATGTTCTCTGAAGCTGAATCAGCTTCTGTGCTAAATGGTGAGAACTGTTGCTTGACGTTTTAAAATTTATTTGTTTAAATTTCACAATTAAGAAATCTAAATAAGTGTTGTACTTTTAATGAAATAGTTTCACCTTTCAGCAAAGGAAAATGACAAAACCATGTTATCTTATGCTTGTTTGTAGAAATGGGAAAGCTTTGTTAGAAAAGATTTAATATGCATTTACATTTCATATGTAAAAAACAAAAAGCATTTCAATAGCAATTATGAAACACACGAAATCTGTCTTCATTATAAATATTGGTAACAAAGTCACACTCAAGTCCTTCAAGTAACTTTCCCATGCTAAGATAGCGGAAACCTTGGATTATTTTGTTCCTAAATCAGAAATACCTGTGGTTTGCGTACTTCATTATAGCAAGTTTGATTTCTATGCCATCTTTATCAATAGTGTTTTGACATTTTATGAAGCTTTGTGCAAACTTTCCTGTTTAGAGTTGATGGTTGGGATATATTTTATATAAAAAAAATATATTGTACTCAGTCAAGGATCGAGCTTTATCATTTGTTACACTTGCCCTCTTGTTCAAGCCAACCAAACACATTCAACACAGTTTTTCATAGCATTGAATAAATAGTTATCAGAGATTGTGTCTTGAATTGAGTGTATTGATGTAAAGTCAATAAGCATAATCTTCGTTTACTTGAAACTTTTTATAATAGACAGTTTCAATAATTTATATAGATATTATTTTTAATATATTTGCTTTTTAATCTGTTTTAATTGTGGGCACACCTGATTTCTGTAGGTGTCTGCGGTCCGCAGAAAACACTCCGGTGGGCCGCATGTGGCCCGCAGGCGTACTTTGACCACCCCTGGTATAGAGCATTGTAGACAGCACTTGATAGAACCTTGGTTGTAAGAGTTGAGGAAATCTATGTTATTTATTATTATGTATTAGTATTTCATTGGTTGACTAGGTAAAGTGGGGTGACAGCCCTTGAGTATTTTTTTATTGTTGTCAGGGACCAGAGTTTTGTGATTGAATAGTAAGAGTACAATATAAGGCAGTTTTATAGTTTGATGTATATTTAGAGATTCAACTTTTGTTGGCGTTATCTACAGTTACAATTATTCCTATTGCTTTATTAAAGATATCTTATTCCTAATGCATCCCTGGTGTTTTTTGAACTGTTGCATACATTATGTGTCCATGTCAAAGTCATAGGCCAAGGAGTTTACAACAGACACTAAATGACCATTACTTCGTCGCGCCTTCCCTTAGCTCTTGTCATTCTTTATCAACAAAGTTGCTCAAATTGTGTTACTTCTGTTTCAGTTAAAAGAACAAAAAAAACAGATCATATTATTTCAAAGTAAATCATTTCTCAAAGATAAGTAGATCAGATAAAATAATAAACATTTCGACATAGTCCTAAAATACATTCAGTGTTAAAGAAGACTCTTTATAGAAACACTATTGCGATAGAGCTTAGATACAAGAAAGTAGTCATTCAAACACGAAATCTCTTTATGTCTTACTAAAAATAGAAAGTATCCATTTACTTAAAGCTATTCAAAACCTCATTAACATTTGCAAGATTTTTGTTTTCCATTCAAACAACAGCACACGTTCAATTTGAACAATGGAGGATAGATTTTAGTTGCAAAACTTGTGTGCAGGCGTTGGCTGCAAATAATAGATCTCAGCATTGAAATTAATTCAGATACACGACACTTGGTGATGGCATTTTTATTAGAGTTTTGTAATGTTAGAAGAAATATATAGAGTTCTAGCTGTCTGTGTCTTGCCAGTGTGTTGGTTCTTTCTACATATTTGAACTTATTGAACGAACAGTAAATTGTGACCTATCTTTGTATTCAGCAGAACTCGAATCCGATATATCAGGTTTCTGTTAGTACATGTACTATTGTAAGTCAATTCATCATCATCATCATCATCAAACTCCATTTGAGTGAGGGCTTGACAGGTTCAAATCCTCTCTTGCAAAAGCCCTGGACAGAAACCCTGCTGTTTTGTGTAGTGCATACATGGCACCATCCAGGTCGAGAATTTTTGGTTTCCCAGACTTCTTACCTGCCACAAGGGCACCCCGAGTCAAAATTTGGCTTCAGCCGTGAGAAATATGAGCCAACAGGACAGGGGCCTGTCTTGCACTGTGCTATAATAGCTTGCTCAGGCCTGGACAGCCTCCATCACGAGGAAGTGAGGTCAGGGCGCCTCATGCGCTCCCAGTCTCCCTGTCCGAGCACTCAAACCACTTTTCCATTTCTAGTTTTTGGATTATGGTCAGAGCATGATGAAAATTCAAAGCCTGCTCGGTGGGTGGTGTTAGCCCCTCCTTGTGAGTCAAATAAAGTGTTAGCCTTTTTGTCCCCCCCCCCCCCCCATACTTCTAGACATGCCATTGCCTGATACTCAACCCCAACATTTTGTCCCCCCCCCCCCATGCTTCTAGACCTACCATTGCCTGATACTCTCAACCCCAACTTTTTGCCCCCCCCCCCCCCCCCCATGCTTCTAGACCTACCATTGCCTGATACTCTCAACCTCAACTTTTTGTTGGTTCAACCCCAAAGTGTAGACAGAGTTCAAGGAAGCAGGAGACGGTCAAAGTAAAAAGAGATTATAAGAAGAGAAAGACAGTGGAGGATTACTCTCCCTTTGTTAACACTTGTATACTGTCAACTGCAGGATGCTGATATAGAAGTGTAGAAAAGGAGATATTAGGTATGCAAGGGATAATTAGTATTTTCTGGGATATAATATTCGGTTAAAGTAATTAGACGTAGGTATAATTAGACTGACGATATTGACACCACGAGATATGGGGAAACTAAATATCTATTGAATATTTGAAGCTAATTATTTCTAACAGAAATACGGTAATAGGAGAGGTAAGAGGAGAAGACTAGAAAGACAAGAGCCAGTCAATTAAATAACACAGCTATAACAAATCACTACAATTATGGTGTTCTCTAACCTCAGATATATATCTACCAAGAAGCTGAGGATATTATTTATTATTATAGCTTTTATATAGCGCTACTTTCATACTCATGCTCAGAGCGCTTTTGGTCCAATCTCATTTGTGGACCAGTTGGTTTTCCGTGCTGCCTTTAGGCGCTCAGTAAACACAACTCTGCCCAAGTCGGGTGTCGAACCTCGAGCCCCCTTCTAGGTAGCCAAGCCTAGCCAAGTTAAAGCGCACTTGGCCTCTCGACCACGCTTCCCACATTGGAGTATAGTATATAGGAGTAGGTCAGCCAGAGAAACAAATGTACAAATGATGACATTAAAGTGCAAAAGCCTAGGGAAACTTTTTTTTTAACTTGTTCAATAATGTAAAACAAAACCTCAATGGGAGTTTTCAATGATATTTTTCAAATAACCCTAAATCACTTCATTAGACAGTGGCAATATCAAGTAACACTAAATCACTTCTGGGGGGGGGGGGGGGGGGGGGCTTAGTTACGCGCTTGGCTTCCGAACATAGGGTCCTTGTTTCGAATCTCGGTAAAGACTGAGATCTTTATGGCGCCCCTGAGTCCACCCAACTCTAATGCGTACCTGACTTTAAGTTAGGGAAAGTAAGGCGGTTGGTTGTTAAGTTGGCCTTAAGACATCCTACCCTTCAACCGTTGGCCAAAGAAATAGATGACTTTAACATTATTCGCCCTATAGGTATGAAAAGGAATCTTTACTTTTTTTTATTACTTTTTACTTCATTAGACATTTGCAATATCAGATAACCTTAAATCACTTAAAGACAGTGATGACATCAAATACCCAAATAACTTCATTAGACAGTAGCAACAGTAGCAAATCAAAATATCAACTAACCTTAACACCTTAAATAGAGAGTATTTTTGATCATTTAGCCTAAACCACTTAAGACATTGGTGTAATCAAATAACCCAACACCTCATTAATTAGAGAGTATTGTAATCAAATAACCCAAAGAATACTCAATTAGACTGTTGTGTTATCATGTAATCCCAAACTATTCAATTAGACAGGGGTGTCATCAAATAACACTGACCTACTTAATTAAATAGTGGTACCATTTATTAAACTTGACCTACTTAATTTTACAGTGTGACATCAGATACACTAATCTACTTAATTGGACAGTTGTGTCATCAAATAATCCTTGACCTACTTAATTAAACAATGGTATTTTAAAAAAACAGAAACCTTCTCTATCAAACCTTAATTTACTATGATATTTTAAATTCTAATAATAATTTAAAAAACATCTCTAGTACTCGATTATATTTAAACATCGTTCGCCAATGCCCCCGGCTTACGGCAGAGTGTGGCACTAAACGCCCTGGTCTCAGCATTCCTGTACTCTGGTGTGTCGTTGTGTCACTGTGACTAAAAGTGAGCGCTGGTCCAGACCATTTAACAGCGTGTACAGCGCAGCGCTATTGATTTCCTATATCGGGATTTAGCGCTAACAGGACTAGCTGCTTTGCGCCTTTGTGGCAGACGATATAGGATTGAACCGCAAGGCAAATGCAAAAAAAAAAATTGTAATAATGAGTTGAGAAGACTTCAAGTACAGTTATTTCAGCAGAAACATTAAACAAAAAATAATAAAATAAACAGCTTTATAACCAAAAATAGATCATGTGCATGGATTAAGACCATGCAAAAAAAAAAAAAGAAAAAATATCTGACAGGACAGATAAAAAACCAACCAACTAGAGAATGAACTCGATGATTTGGGTTTAGAATTGGATAAACCCTGTTGAATGAGACGTATGAAGTGATAGAACAGGGCAATCTGTTTGAAATGATCCTTTTGTTATAAGCAGTGATTTACTGAACATGACCTCCTCAATATATGGTACAATGTATTCTATGCTTCAGTCGACCGTTGTTTATTCACTAGTTCTAGGGTACTGTTTAGACTAAACAATTTATAGTTAATCCAATATGTTTTTTAAATATTTAAATTTGTGTTCATTCTATTATACACATTTCTGTTAAAGTTTATCTATCTAAAAGTGGCTGGCGTCATTGGATTCGTGGTAGAAGCAAAATGAAATATTCAAATTGTACCTAAAGACTATTTATGTTTAGTTGGGTGTTTGGAATATCCTTCCTTTGGATCGCGTTGATAAAGTCAAGATATATATCATGACTTGGTGACCACTAATTACACCTTTCGTTTAAGGCCGAGAAAACAAACCAAGCGAGAAGACACCTGCAAGGCAGCTAAAAAATAAACACAAAAGAAATATGGCCAAATTGATTGGCATAAACAGAAGCGAAGGGGTAGCTAAGGAAATTGTGTCTCCTAACCTACTTAACAGAGTTACACATGATCTTGAAGAAGTGTTCATTGACAGTGCATTACAGCGTTATTTTAATCAGAATAAATTACGGATTTGCGTTGCATGTGCACATTTGAATCACTGACGGATCCAGGGGGGGGGGGGGCTGTAGGGGCGATCGCCCCCCCCCCCCCCACTCGGCCGACCCCCCAACCCTTAAGGGGGGTGCGGACGAATTTTAGTATAGAATTCACACAATTTGTATACGAATTTATTACTTATGTTAATAATTTACTAATTATTTATATTTCAACCTATTTTTAGATTATTTCGCCCCCCCCCCCTCTTTCTATTATTTTGGCCGATTTGGTAGTGTCGGAAGGGGGCGATGGCATCAATCCGCCCCCCCCCCCCCACTCGAAAGTTTATGGTCCAATTTATTTGTAGAAATCACAGCTTGCTAACAGAATCAATTAAATATCTATATGATTAAAACTTGTTATTGGTATTTTAACCGGTCTTTATATTATGTCGTTCACCTGTTGGCCGATTGGAAGGGGAGGAGCGAATACCTCTACTGCCCTTCCCTTCTAAACCTTTGAGTGGGGGGGGGCGGTCCTACTTTTATGGAGAAATCATAGTATGTGAACTAAATAAGTCGAATATCTATATAATATAAACAGGTGGAAGTGCGATACATGCAATCACCTTCTCCCCATCGGACAAACCAATACTTTTTTCTTTTTGTATTATAGTAAGAAATTACAAAATTTAAAAAATCTATCACTAATATAATTTATATATGCTATAAAGTAAATTCTTATATCGAGTCGCCCAACCCCTATTCTTTAATGCAAAATGCAATCATTAGCAAAAATTATAAAAAGCGAGTATTAATCGTTTTCATTTTACCGCCCTTCCCCTTTCCAGACAGAGTTTGTGTAATTTCACATGAATTTATCATAACTACTTTAAGAAAGACTTTGCTTTGGAAAAGTTATAATTCAAACTAAATTTTTCAATATAACAGTCACGGTTGAGATGAGTGCAAAAGCCAGATAATCTTTTCCTAGTCGACTTTTTCCAACCTTTACTCTATCTCAGGGGATCTCAACCTGTGGATCGCGACCCCTTTGGGGGTCGCGGGTCGCGGCAGAGTTAGGGATGCTAAAAAGAGGTCGGCGAGCATAAAAGGTTGAGAACCGCTGCTCTATCTCATATTTTTCTAGTTAAATAAATTTAGGACACAATTTATGCTTGAATTTTATTGAATATTATTAATCGAATTTATTTTTTTCGGCGGCGATCCTCAAAGCCTTAATCTAAATATGTGGGGTATCTTATATTTCAAATAACAAATTGGTTGTATTTGCAATGTATTAAGGGACTATAAATTCATATTAGAATATTTTTTCCCATAATTCGAAAGGTCCTTTAAAATAGAAAAATGCAAGAAGACGCTTCGCCCCGAACCCCACTGAGGAAACTTACAGCGCTCTCCCAGACCCCCAAGCTTGCAAGAGAAAGAGCCTCAACATGACTGGGTTTTTTTTTTCTGTTTTATTTTTTTGTGCGACGAAGATTGAGAAACAGTCTTATTTTATTCTCATATATCGAATATATATATATATATATATATATATATATATGCTGTACGCACGTTAATGCATAGGGTTAGAGTTTACTGGGCGTTAGGGTTAGGGTTTGGAAAAAAATTGCCCCCCCCCCACTCCAAAGTTCTGAATCCGCCAGTGATTTAAATAATAATACTAAAAACAATACCGAAAATGTGATATATACGTGTCTGTGTCGTTGTTGTTGTTTTTTTTTATTCCAATTGAATACGAGTGTATTTGCGAAACGCTATGTCGTAAATATTCGGACATTATATTCTTTAGAAAGTCGCTAAAAATTTTAGTAACTAAATTGTTAAGGTTATACATCTAGCTTGCTTACCCTCAGACTCATTCTTTGTCACAATTGTTTTCTTTAAGTAAATACAGAAACAGTGTCATCATGTCTTCTGCATTTATCCATTTCTCTAAGTGTTAAGATATTGAATTTTTACGATGAAGGAATCATTAACTGTGATATTCATTGAAATAATATAATAATATGATGGGCAATTTTATTTTCTCCTTAATTCAAAGTTGAGGACACAAAGGAAAATACATTTTATTGTAAATTATTTGACTTCAGTTTCGTGTTTTGATGAATGGGGTGTTGAGATGTCGCTTCAGATTTCTGATCCAACCACAAGTTTTTGGCGTTTTTTTTTTCAACTTAATACACAGATTTGAATAAAATCTTAAAATCCTTTATAATATATATAAAAATAAGCGCATTTATAAAGATCCCTTTCCTATTATGGACTTCTAACACAGACGTTCGTATAGCTTTTTCGTATTTTGGAAAGAAGAATCTATTTTTTTCAAGTTTTTACATTGGCGAATTACGCATCCAAAATAAAGTGCGATTCAGGACCAAAGAAATAATAGTAAAGTTGCAGTGTCTTAATCGCTGGTCGTTTCGAACGTGAAAAGTGATGAGTTCTAACTATCTGCTTTTCATCTCGCTACTGTTCCTAATTCTTTGTTGAACGATTCAGTGAACTAGACAATTACTGACCAACTTTTATTTAATCTTAAGTTTCTTGTTTTTTAAATATATAATTTTATTACTTTAAAAGTCATTGGGACTTTGCTCATTTCGGATTAGCCACAGGTTTATAAGGACATCTTTCATACAACTTTAAAGGGGGAAGTCATTCAATAATTAAATGGCTGCTAACCCAATGAGTTACAGCCCATGTCAAGACTTAACAATCAACGCCTGGGTTCAAAGAGTCATCTGTGATCGTTACTTCTGCTAAAGATATCGACTTAAACCCCGCCATTAAAGTACGAAAGGGTAAAGTGGAGTAGGGAGTGGCAGAGGTGTTCACACAGTCGGGGGCCACTGACGCCAAAGGGCAGATAAGTAGTTGGAACTTACTGCATTAAATGGAGAAAATCTCTAATCGCTTTTATTGAGAGGGAGGAATGGTGAACGCCACTCCAGTTCTAGGTTATTCTCCCAAAGGAGTTAAAAACCTGTAGTCCTTTTGGTGGTGGGAATTGTGTAATGTGTGGGTGGGTGAAGGGTAGTTGGTCGAACACAATGGGGGTGCTCCCAAGTGGTTTAAAAACGAACACAATGGGGGTGCTCCCAAGTGGATTAAACTATAAAGTAGTTGGCTGGATGGAGTTATTAGATCATTAGATGTGTTGAGGCTTTGTGTGGGTTCAGAGCATTTCTTTTGAAGTTTATCTTTTAAATAAATTGCAGAGTAGTGTTACTGCATTTGTATCGACCCATTGAACCTCATTCAAGATTTCACTCACAGTCACTTATACATTTATATAAATAGACAGATAAGTACATAGTTAGATACATAGATAGATAGATAAATAGATAGATAGATAGATATATAGATAGACAGATAGATAAATAGATAGATAGATAGATCCTTCTCTCTCTTTCTCTCTCTATATATAGATAGATACAGATAGATAGATAGATAGATAGATAGATAGATAGATAGATAGATAGATAGATAGATAGATAGATAGATAGACTAAATATGTCTATATCTTTACAAGTCTGTGACAAAAGCCATGACTGTTAGTGATATGCTAAATATAAATTGCGGGGCCCACATTGGCGCAATTAGCTTAAGGCCGGTCTGCATCTGATATCGTGCACTGCAAATGGAGCGATGGGTAAAGCATTAAGCCATAGACAAACTTACATGTTGAAAAGGAGCTATAGGAATTTCGGTTTAAACCGTTCAGACTGGAAAGCAAGACTTACTAAAGCCACTCCACCAACTGCTAATACTTGTGTTGGGTTCGCTAGGTTTAAACAATTTTAACATTCTTTCAATTTATGAAATAACAATGGCGACCGCTCTGATTATAAAAATTACGGAGGTATCTCATTTCTAAGCATTGTTGAAAAGACAAGAGTACTACTTAAACGACCTGTAGATCTTATCAGAACAAGATTAGAGCCTGTACATCTTATTAGAACGAGGTTAGAGCCTGTAGATCTTATTGGAACGAGGTTAGAGCCTTTAGATCTCATCGGAACAAGGTTAAAGTCTGTAGATCTTACTAGAACGAGGTTAGACCCTGTAGATCTTATCAGACCGAGGTTAGAGCCTGTAGATCTTATCAGAACGAGGTTAGAGCCTGTAGATCTTATCAGACAAAGGTTAGGGCCTGTAGATCATATCAGAACGAGGTTAGAGCCTGTGTATCGTATCAGAACGAGGTTAGAGCCTGTAAATCTTATCAAAACGAGGTTAGGGCCTGTATATCGTATCAGAACAAGGTTAGAGCCTGTAAATCTTATCAGAACGAGGTTAGAGCCTGTAGATCTTATCAGAACGAGGTTAGAGCCTGTAGATCTTATCAGAACGAGGTTAGAGCCTTTAGATCTTATCAGAACGAGGTTAGAGCCTGTAGATCTACAACTGATATGATTTTCTCCTTGCCTTTGTTGTTGGTATCAAACAAACTAATTACCATTAACTAATTACCACTAACTAATTACTACTTACTAATTACCACTAACTAATTATCACTAACAAATCAAATATTTTGCAATTTTTTTTATTGAAATAATTTTCTAGTACAATAAATCATTGCGTACAGTTTAAACTTGATCTGATAAAGGGTGTCGGAGAAATAAAGTGTTTAAAATGTTAACCAGACAGATAGACTGACATACAGAAAGAGTTATATGATAGAAGCTATGTAAAATATATATAATTTATTTGTTTTTCTGAAAAATGTTTTCACTTTTCAAATACTGAGTGACCGCTCTTTTTTATTAATTTTGTGACAATTTTGCAACGCACTCTCTGACTAACGTTGTCTACATTAAGTAAGACCTGTCTAGTGTTACATTTGTTAAGACCTGTCTAGTGTTACATTTGTTAAGACCTGTCTAGTGTTACATTTGTTAAGACCTGTCTAGTGTTACATTTGTTAAGACCTGTCTAGTGTTACATTTAAGACCTGTCTAGTGTTACATTTGTTAAGACCTGTCTAGTGCTATATTAAGTAAAACCTGTCTAGTGCTATATTAAGTAAAACCTGTCTAGTGCTATATTAAGAAAAATCTTATAGTGTTACATTAAGTAATAAGTAAGAGTGCAAGTGCTACATTAAGTAAAACCTGAGTAGTGCTACATTAAGTAAGACCTGCATCAAGTTCTTTATTATTTAAGGAATGTAAACTAGAAGAGAATAAAAAGGCTGCGGGACCAAAGCAATCTCGGAGGAGATCGCTAAACCAAAAAGCAATGATGACAAGATGGACAAGGATCAACTCAAGGGAATTGACCAGAACAGAGTTCGGTGATGTAGAGTAGACTAGTCCGGCCCTATGTTTTACTGGGAGTCAAAACGATAAAGTATAGTCAAGTCAAAGTTCCCCTTCAAGGACCACATTATGTTAGCTAACTTAATCTGTTTCGAAACGAATGTTTCACAAGAGTATTATAACAACTTTCCCTGTCTGAGAAGTACAACCTTCTAGAGATCAAACCGTAACATGAAATAAAAAAAAATACTAAAAAAAAAACAAAGCTTATGTTAAGCATAGTTGTATCAATTAGTATGGGATCAGTCATGTCATTAAATTTGTAATAGATCTAGACTAATAATAAACAAGGTTACAAAGACAGTTTGTGTGGAACTCAAAATCGGCCCCCGAAGTGGTCCACTTAGGCAGGTAAATAGGAAGGTTTCAATATTTTCCGAAATAACATCACAATGAAAATCTATCACAGACAAATGACACCACTTGTGTGGTGTCCCAGCGGTCCAGCAGACCGGCCTAACTGATGTCTTACAATGAATATCTAATTGATCTAAATGTTTGGTCAATCTCTTATTCAAATCCTTAAATTTATTTAATTTCCGTAAAAAATAAATTCCTTTAGTTAAGTGTTGCAGCATTGCAGTTCAGGCGATTATAGGAAAAAAACCTAATTATCAATTGTTGTTTTAAATTATGTCCAACTTACATGCATACTAAATAGATTTTTTCTCTTTAAAAAAATATATTTTTGTTTGTAAATGTAGTAGTTAGTATGACAGAACTTGCATAACTTGGTAATACTAATGTAATTAAAACCTCTCGTGTTTGTAACTATTAACATTGTATAGTTGTAAATGTGGTGTATTTTTTTTAATCTAAAAACTGCTTGCATAAGTGATTTTAAAAATTTGATTTTTCACTTTCAGAAAATAAAATAAGTAGCCTTTGCATCAGAATTTTGATTGGTCTAAAATATTATGGTGTCAGATTTTCACTATCTTTTCTAGTTTACGAGATCTAAACGACAGACGGATATAGGGACTGACAGACATTCCACACAAAACTAGTAGCATCTTTTCCCTTTCGGGGGCCTCTAGAAAAGCATTTATAAAAATTATTTTAAAAAAGGGGCAACGACATGAATTCGAACTCATGGCTCAAGCCTTCCCAGGCTTCTCAAGCCAACACGGTTACCCCTCTGCTAGTAGAGAGCATATGGACATGTAAGCTTGTATAGTTATCTATTGTTTCTATAGACTTCTCCTTTTTTTATGTTGTGTTCACTAAGACTCAGACGACGACCTATAAAGCGGACAAATTCAGCCTATACCACCACTTCAGTACGAATTCTTTCCCTAGTTTGAGATACCAAACAAAATAGTTAATTACCAATAATGAATTAAATAATTGATTGTATTTTTTTTTATTGATTCTTATGTTGTCAGGTAAAAGAAATAACTGCACACAATTTCAGCTACATCTGATATTGGGTGTGGGAAAATTAGCCTGAACATTTTTTTACCACACAGAGAGACCAAGTGAGTTGATAAAAGCTTTGTAAAAACATATACTAGGGCAGGACTTTTAAACAGGAGTGAAGATATACTTTCGCTCATCCAACACTGCACTTATACATATATTTTGGATTGAGAGTTTAAAAAAAACAACGCGTTAATAAAAGTGTTGAAGAAAAAATGTATTCTGATCCTCAATGAGTTCATGCCTCATTGGCTTGATTAGAAGGTCTGCATGACCTCGCTCAAATAATGAAAGATCTGTGATGGTGGCGGCTGGTCTCTGGAAGCATCGCTCTGCTCTAATTGGGCTTTTTACACCGGAACACGGCTAGATTGAGCGTAGTGAGCGACTGTTGGACACGGTCCTTTGGAATCAGACTTAATGCTCTCTGATCTCAGCCTCGTAAACAGAAGCGTAGCCAGGAGTGAGGGAGGGCAGATAAAGACTGAACCAACAAACACATGCTGAATGGGGGCAGGAGGAGTCTACGGTAAAGGTCAAAAGGTGAAAGTTCACACACAAAAAGTATGACACAATGCACTTAATGACTGGGAACAGAGTGAGGTGTCCGTTGTTAAAAGTATAGTTGTACACACTTAACATAGCGCAGCACAAATATAGAAACAATAATTATTTAAAAAAAAGAACCTTTTAAAAAAACGTATTCTGAGTGAAATAGAATAAATTATTTTGTATCAATCATGTAACTCTGTTTTAAGTAGATCTAGACCAACCTCAATAAATATGTGTGTTAGGAAATATATTTTATCTTTTTTATTTTTTTGGTTAGCGCAACTTTCGGGATTATAGAATGCTTTATGCGCTATGGTCCGACCACTTTTGTTGGACCAGTAGGAGGAGGGGGGGGGGGGGGAGAGTAAAAGGGTATCTGGGAGAAGGTTTCCGTGCTGGTAACTCTATTTGCTGAGTCTGAATTCGAACTCGAGGTGTGGAGCTTTCATGATGGAGGACCACTGAGGTATTCAATAACTTGTGTACAAGTAGGTTTGGTTTTAAGTTTAGTGTTTGTTAAAAATGTTTAGCGATCGAAAACGACCTTATTCTCTATACAAGGTTTATCTCTCATTTGGTAAGTACATTCCTATATAAAAAAAGAAGTAATCAGGACTAGTTACTTAACTAATTGTTATTTTGTTTTTCTAGATTCGTGTGCTTTCATTGACAATGGATAATTTCAATTTCGCAAAAGATTCCGCCTGATCCCAGATTGGGAACTGGAAGAAGTAACGTGAAAACGATTCTGCCCAGACAGACCGACAGACGGAATGAGTTAATATAAGCTTAGTAAAAATATTACGTCAAATGCATCGAAGTTTTCACTAAATACATTAATCTAGTACATAAATAGATATGCTATTCATATATCGATAGTAAATTGATATACGTAATACCTTTTTAAAAATGTATATAGATTTACTGTTTAGTTATAGCCTACCATACACATAGAATCTGTGAGTAAATGGCCTTCAAGTTGGGCTATCTAAAGGAAGCTCGAATTGGAATTCCGCCTCAAGATGAATTGTGTTTAGCCACTAAACGCAGCACATCCAGATAGCCTCCTCCTTCTGATCCACAAGAGATTGGACTAGAGCTCATCTTTGACAATAAGAGTGAACAATGGTCTAATCTATTCACTTTTATGTATTCAGTGGGGAGCCTAACTGGGCGTTAGTAAGAGATAGGCTTTACAAGAGAGAAAAATTCATTGAAGTTTATTTAACTTAGATATATTGGAACACAATTGATAATTATATGTCTAAATCGATTACAATTATGTGTAAAATTTTAATCTAATTTTTGAGCTTATAAACACACACACGCTCTCTCTCGCTCTTTCTCTCTCTCTCTCTGTTTGTCTCTCTTTCTCTCTCCATTTATATATATATTTGTATATTTTTAATTGATTTTAAACATTAAACTCTACCAAAATAATCGTAATAAGCTAAAAAATATTCCATCAAATCAAATCCAAAGATTATCGCGAAATTTTTGAAAGATTTAAACCATAGCTATATCCCAGTACACACGCCTGCTCACAATGTTAGTCTAGCTATTCAATTCGTTAAGTCGCATCCCCCCTGCAATGAGAGCGCGACATGGCCAAGTAACAAGGTAAAAGAGCCTTAAATTGGATTTGGTTTTAGATAACGTTTTCTTTTATCGTCTCTTTTCATTTGTGTGTGTGTGTGTGTGTGTGCGTATGTGTGAGTTTTTTGTGCATGTGTGTGTGTGTGTGAACATGTGTGTGTGTGTTTGTTTTTGACGAAATAAAAAAAAAACCACTAAAAAGAAGAGCAGGGGGAGACAAACCAACACAAAAAAAACCAACAGCGGACTGAGAATTGATCGAGCTAAAGATGATTAAATATTAAGGAATATTGGTTTGAGATTTACGAGATGTATACGTCCGCAGTGAAAGGGATATAAAGAGTACACCACAAATATTGATGTTACACAGTTGAATGTCGAAATAGCTTAGATGCATTCATCCCCCGATAGGGGACAACTGTATACCGAACGTGATCAGTTTGGCCAGGTTGAAAGGAGGAAGAAGTAACAGAGACAGACGATAGTATACACTATAAAGACTTTTGTCACCGTTAGGGAGAAAAACAGCTGGCAGCAAACAGTTTTTGAACAGGACAGCTGGAGATGTTTTAGAGACCCAAAGGAAAGTTACCGAAGACAGGTGCAGACGGCACAAAAACAGGACAGCTGGAGATGTCTAAGAGACCCAAAGGAAAGTTACCGAAGACAGGCGCAGACGGCACAAAAACCTAACTTAAATTCACCCCTGATAGACCTACAAGTGACTCTATACACCATGGCAGTATTGCGACGTTGTTGGGGACTGCTTCTGATTGTTAAAAATTAATATTTTGTAGTTGATAATATGTTCATAAATTTAGATTCTTATAATAATTTTAAAAAATTGAATGAGCCCTAAAAAAATCAAAAACAATCTACAAAGTAATTTAATTTTATGAGTATTCATCAAAATGTATTCGACAGACTTTAAGCAGACGTGTTCTGTTTCAGAGGCTAATCACGAAGTAAATACGCCCAAACCCAAATCCCAGGTCTCTTATAAATGACAGACGTTAGGTGAAAAGAAAAGAAGAAATACATCTGACGCGCTTTCATGTGTCATGTATGTTAGTCAGTGACTTCAACTCTGCTAAGTCCTAGAATTTCCTGGCTGAATCAGGCAACCCATTTCATGCTCTACAACTTCCAATTGCAACTGACCTTTTCAATAAAGACTAACTAACTCAAGATGTAATTGAACATTTCTCTTTTAGTTTATCCACCAGCAATGTAATCCTAGTAAGACTTCTGTAATCTGGAGCTAAGACTGAAATGTATTTATATAAAAATAGACTTTGGTTTAGCTTTTCTTTTGGAAGTCCCGGGTTCGAATCCTGGTTAAGACTGGGATTTTTTAATTAGTGATCTTTATGGCGCCTCCAAGTTCACCCACCTTTAACAAGTACCTGGCATTAATTATTTTGGGAAAAGTAAAGGCGGTTGGTCGTTCTGCTGGCAACTTGAAAGGTGATTGTTACTTTGTATTCTTTATTCTGAAATGTATCCATTAACGTACTATGTTAAATGAAACCTATATCGTCAAAAGAAATAGTATGGAAATGTATGTAAGTTTTAGTTACCATAAATTGTATGTTTTGTTCGGGGAACATTGTTAAAAATATGCAACATGTTGAATTAAGGTTGAGTAAAAAAAAAATGTATGACTTGGGGGTAATCAAACAATTAGCTTGTTGTGTTGTTAGCATTAGTTGCTTCTTTGTTTCTTTGTTTGTTTTTGTTTTTGAAAAATATAATTAAATCAACGCAAAATTATAATCGAACACTAGAATAAAGTTTGTGGCCCGGTGAAATTTAGAGAAATTAATTGGCCAGAGAGTTTTTATTTAAGAGAATACTTAAAGTTCTCATAAAGCTTGTTGGGTTTAAGGCTATAGTTATCTATTAAAAGTACACATTTGCAGTAATATGTTTTTAAATCCATGTTTACGTCTGTTGAATATTGTGTCTGTACATATTGATGTTTGTTAAAAGAAATCGAGGTGGTCAAGTTTTGTGCCATTCAGTGTTGGTGGGAGTCAAAGATAATTGTTATCAAGATTCTGGTTAGACCGGCTTTGTTCCTTTAATAGTTGGTGGCTATATAGGTTGCTAGTACATTGTTGGCGGTATGTCTGACACGCGGTGTTTAATTACAACAGTTAATTGCATTTCTGTTTCGAAAAACAGAAATTCAAAATATAACAACAACGAAATCTCTATTTAAGGTCTACCGTGGTAAACACTTTGTACTATCGTCTTAATAGGACTGATTATTTAATGATTGTTGTCATAAACTGCAGGTGTCTATGCCTATGGAGTCTTTATTTCTAATAAAATGTTGAAAAAAAAAAATTTCAGCAATTTTTTAAAATGATATAATTATGCATAAATGTATTTACCTCAGTAATATTATTTTAAAACTCTAATTTAAAAAAGTTAAACTGAAGCCGTTTCACTTCCTTGCCTTCATAAACGTTGATATACAATGCTAACTGTGTATCTATATACCTGTGTCCTCTCATAATCCTTATTGAGAATGAAGGTTTCTAATTATGACTAGAAGTAGACGCCACCTCTACATGTAATTATTAGCTTCCTTATTGCTTTAAATTATCCACCATATTAACTAGAATATTTGTATGTCTTAAGTTTCAGCTTGAAAAAGGTTTTGATTTTTGTGTTATTATGCTAATGTCCCTGCATTTAGTTACGCCCTTTTCAAACAGATATTTTCAAACAACTTAGAATGGCTAAAACAAAATCAGTTGTATGGGAAGAGTGGATGTGTGTGAGTGTTGTTTTTTTTTACATTAAATTTGAAATATTATTCAAAATGCAGGGCCCCCAAAGAGGTCAACCCCAAGGGGCTCGCAATAATGGCGAATTAATAATGGTGAAAAACGTTTGGATGTCTAATGTGATTATAAACTCGTTATATACAATTACTTTGTGAGATTGATCACATTTCTGCGCAAAGAAATAAGTAAAGCGTTCAAGTTTATTTATGGCATTTCTTCAGCACATTACTACATTTTTATGCCGAAATGAAAAGTTGTGTCCCCTATAACATGACACTGAACTGGTCGTCTATTTGTACTTTCTAGAACTAGTTTAAAATTCAGAAAAAAACAAGGTTACAAAAAACAGTTTGTGTGGAAACACAAACTCAAAATCGGCCCCCGAAGTGGTCCACACAGGCAGGCTTCAATATTTTCAGAAAGAACATCCGAATGAAATTATATCAAAGACAAATGAGAGATAAGAATGGAGAAAGAAGGTTAACAGATCTTGTGTAGTGTCCCAACGGTCCCGCAGATCAAAGGATAGGTGAAAGTGAATGTAAAGTTAGATGTGAACCTGGCCTAACTAGTTCCCCTTTCAGACCTTTGTGGCCTACGGTTAACGAGGGTGTCATGTAGCTAGAACAACGACCAACCGCCTTTACTTTTTCACAACTAATGTCAGGTACTTATTAGAGCTGAGTGGACTCAGAGGCGCCCAAAGATTCCAAAGTTGAAAATCTCAGTCTTCACCACGATTAGAACCCGGGACCCCCGGTTCGGAAGCCAAGCGCTTTACCGCTCAGGCACCGCGCCTCCCCTGGACTAACTGATGTCTTATAATTGATCTAATTGTTTTGAAAAAGCTCAAACTCTTGTTCGAATCATCAAATAAAAAAAAAATATAACAATTACCGATTCTACAATAGTAAAAAAAAATTTGAAAAATGAAATTGACAAGATTACTATTTGTTTTAAATTAGGTCTAAATTATAATGCATACTAATTAGCTTTTTCTCTTTAAAAAAACTGATTGCATAACTGATTTTAAAAATTAGATTTTTCGCTTTCAGAAAAAAAAAAGTAGCCGTTGCTTCAGAACTTTGAATGGTCTAAAATATTGTGATGTCGGATTTTCAATATCTTTTCTAGTTTACGAGATCTAAACGGAACGGAAGGACAGACATTTCGCACAAAACTAATAGCGTCTTTTCCCCTTTCGTGGGCCGCTAAAAAGAGCGCCCCACTCTTTGTATTTCTTCACCAGAGCAAATGGGGATAATACAAGACTATGATTCGAAAAAGAAAGATAAAAATTGAATTACAAATTAACATTATTGCGCCATTTTTTTTTCTCCACAGAATGAAGTACAATAAATATTACACAAATTGTGTTGTTTTTTTTCTCAACAAAAGGAAGAATCTGGTTGGATTTGGGGGGGAAGGGGGGGGGGGGGCTAACCGTAACGACTCCTTCCCCGCCAAGCTTCGGATCAAATAGACGCAGTAGGGGAGTAATATTATTATTATTTACTATTTCTGTTGCTTAGTGAGTACTACTTCTCCCTGCCACTGGTTATTAATGTCTCTACGTTGAGCAGTCCTACACACTTATCCATATCCTTACATTAACACAGAGTGTACTCACCTGTGACAAAGGCGAAAAGGTTCGCTATGATAAAGATATACAAGGCGACTTCCCGTGTCTTCAACTCCATTATGTCCTTGCCGCTCACATCTTGCTAAGGGTAACACTTCCTTGCTCACACGTACGTTACTAGCTAGTGGTGAGTAGTCAAATAGAGTTAATGTTTTATCAAGGAAAGCAATGCGACACTTTCTTAACGCACCAGCAGCTGATTCAAAGATGTCCTAACTCAAAATCTATTTCCTTGGAAAATAAAACAATTATGAGTGGGGGGGGGGGGGGGGGAGGATTGATATTTACTTGTGAGGCAATCACTTAGGGGGGGGGGGGGAGGGTGAACGTTGCCCTACTCCGTGGGGCAAAATAATCTAATGATATGAAAGTTGATATTTATTGTAGTTAATAATGTTTGTGAGAAAGTCCCGTGAGTCTACGTGGAGAGCGCTGAGATCAAATCCCGTTATGCTCCCAGAGTGACCTTCTTCCAAGAGAATTGTTTGTCAAAACTTGATCCACATGACGTCAGAATTATGTTGTTTTGTAATGGGACGAGATACACACTACACAAGAGAGGTCAATGGAGTTCAAGAAGCGTTGTCAACAAAATTTTCTCCCTTGCATTTGAGACAACTTCGGGTGATATTTTTTTGGGGTTGGCTGTCCGATGCTGAAAGCAAACATGTGTTCCATTAGCGTGAAGTGTCCTGGAACAAGAAGGTCCGACACGGCCGGTCCTACCGAAGCCCCGAGAACATGGCATGCTACTGGTATTCAACAACAGTCACTGCGTGTTGGAAGACCAGATCCCTAAAGCATTGAACAATGACCTAATGTGTGCAGACGAATCAGATATTCCAGAGTACATAGAAACAGACTAACAAGCACACAGGTGCATTGAATAAGTTTCCTATTGCAGATAACGTAGTCATTTAGTTCATTACTTTGTTGACAGCTTTTTGTAACTTTTCACTTGGAGATTCGAACATCTTGGCAGTAGTTGATAACTATGTGAAAGAAAAATAAGTCTGGATTACAATTATGCTTATATCCTACAATATATTGTAAAATACGTATACATGTATATATAAAAAAGGTATCAAACAGGCAAACAGGACTCTAATCCGGGGCAAAACAGAAGAGATGGTCACTTCACCCTTTTTTTTATCTCTAATATTTGTGTTTTTTATAATTAGTTTTTTATAATGTGGCTGCAGGGGGTACAATGAGCATTCAATTGGGGCCTTCGAAAAAAAGAACTTTTTTTTTTCTCTAGGCCTGAAACTGATTGTCTAAAGAATTATTTGCGGTGTCTATTGTCAACTAGCATTCTTGCTTACCTTATGCTGAAAGGGTACAAATAAGAATTTAAAACCAGTAGGTGCCGGTACTCAGTGATGGATTACCTAACTTTTAACTAATAATAAATTAATAATAAACTTTAAAATACAAGAAAAGTAATAATTTATTCTTCACAATTAAAAATGTCCTATCCAAATATCCTTTAGAACTTTAATTAAGTAGAGTCAAATAGCTTAATTTATGTCTTGATCGACTCAATTTCTTCCTAAATACATCATTACTTTCCACCAAGCTTATTCACATTATCACATTTATTAAAATAAATAACAAACCAAACAATCAACTCTGTAGATCCCCATTAAACCCTAGACCTGTATTGAACCCATCAAAACCCAACCGTTACTATTAGCTTCAGATTTATATCCTTAAACTCTTGACAAACATCTTGTCAGAATGTATCCAGGTTCTCTCTTCATGTTCCTGCTACTTCATTGAGCTCTCAGCTCTACTTCATTGAGCTCTCAGCTCTACTTCATTGAGCTCTCAGCTCTCTTGGTCCTTACCTTTCTTTTCTTATGGTGTGTTCCTCTTCTTTGTACTTCCTCTTCTTGTCCTCTTTAGTTTTTGCTTGACTGAGTGATTTGTATCTGAACGTGTTGAGCATTTGGAAGCAAGTCTAGGAGGAGGAGGAGAAAGAATGGAGCAGTAAAAATAAAAATAAAATTGTGATGTGAAGGTTTGGTTTAGCAGGAGAGGAGAGAGGGAGAGAGAGAGAGAGGCAGATGGAACGTTTGTATGTGTGTGAGAGAGAGAAATAATTAAAAAGAAAGACAGAAACACTACGAAAAAAACAGTGAGTAAAAATGTGAAAAGAAAATAGAGAGAAAAAGAATGAAAGAGAGAGTACAAGTGAATGAGAGAGAGAGAGAGTGTGTGTGTGAGAATGAGAGAATAAATAATAAATAGAGAGACAAAGAGAGAGAGAGAGCAAAAGAGAGAAACACAGGGAGCAAAAGAAAAAGATAGAGTAAATAGGGAGAAAGATAGTGAAATAGAAAGAGATAGCGAGAGATAGAAAGAGAGAGTATACAAAGAAAATAAAGAGGAAGAAATCAAAGTACACGAGTCAGACGTGTATCTTGTATGAAAGAGTTTCTACAAAAAAGTATGTATGTGATATATATATATATATATATATATATATATAGAGAGAGAGAGAGAGAGAGAGAGAGAGAGAGAGAGAAAGTCCATGAAAGTAAGACAGAAAAACTGAATCTTGTGTGTGTCCAAAAAAAGGGAATGAAAGTGTGTGTGTATATATGTGTGATAGAGAAAGAGAGAGAGAGAGAGAGAAAGTGAGAAGGCGACACTGATAGGAAGACATGAAGATAAAATAAAGAGGCCATGCTAGACGTGTTGATGAGTCTCGAAAATGAGAGAGAGAGAGAAGGAAGAGATGGGTCGTGAGTGTGTGTGTGTGGGGGGGAGGGTTGAGGGGACATTTAAATGGGTTTGGGAGGTGATGAATGCGGAGGGAGGGAGATCTGTAAAGGAATTGGGAATCGATGTCCCACGGTAAACAAACCGGTCGTGCAGGACAAGATAGCCGCATCTACAGATGGTCGATACATTCTGGCCCCGGACACTGCCTAGATTTCTCTCTCTGTGTTTCTGTACGTGCGTGCGTCGTGCTGTTGATGTGTGTGGATGTGGTACAAGGGGCCACGTGTGAAAGGGATGGGCAGTTTGTTTCAAATTTACTAAAGGTTTTAAGAATGGTATTGGAACAGAACATTTGGAGTGAAAATAATCAATAATATAGAGATATATCACAGTAATAGATCTATATTAGTATCCCCTAATCCGCTAGAGCACTGCCAGATAGCGTGACCTGATAGGATTCAAGAGAATCTAGTTATTTCCAACGTGTAAGGAAGCACAACAGAGAAAATGGAAATAAGAGCAAGACTGGAGCACAAATGGATTTTTCTCTTATCATTTCATTTAGTTATAGAGAATCTTTTAGGACATTGTACTCTTTAGTGTTTATCTTTATTATTATTTTAGAAACTCATCTTTTAAACCTTAAGAAAAATGTAAATGATCGTGATTATATGCGGCCTCTCTGATGTGTTTATCTAGATTCTGTAGCATGCATTATATTAGTAAAATGTGTTCACAAAAATGGTTGTGTTCAGTTGAATACTAACTACAATGTAAACATAAATCCCCTGACATTAACTTCCTCCCCCGAACTCATTTGAGTATTTAAAATACAGGAGAAAACATTGAAAGCGAGTGAGACAATATTCAAGAGGATCAAACTAGTTATGACTACAAAATAATGACACGTTTAACTGTAACAGACCTTCCTCCTACTAGAGAAACCATGAAATTATGGGCGAGGATAATACTCGCGTTATTACGACATTTAATTTTGACATCAATTGACAATTTACTGACACGAACTACTAGTTTAGTATGAGTCCGTTAAATTATATTTATTAGTTTTCCCTCATTTGGAATAATTATGGGAGAAAAAGATATACCAAAAAAAGAAATCAACTCAAAGATTAATTTTTTTAACAATGTGTTTGGGAAGGAGTTATGAGTTTGTCACCGTTGCAAAAAAATATTTAAAAAAAAAATTAAAATGTTACTCATTTTCAGTTTCGACAAACCGTCGGCTTGAGTTTTCACCTGACCTCTAGTTCAAGGTTTTCCAAATTCTTTCATAACGGAACTCTTACCATTTCCGGAAATTTTAGCCGAACCTTACGCTTGTTGTTTTTTAGGTAGGATTGTTTCCGATTTATTTAAATTAAAAATAATAATAGTGAAAGCATATAAGCCACCTGTTTTTAGATATAGGCCTGTACTTAGATTGTGTTGCAATAGTTCCACTAGTTCATGGAACACCTATTCAATCCTCACAGAACACTGTTTGGGAAACGCTGCCCGAAATGGAAGAGGAGGGATCACTATGTTCAAGAGCTTACAGACTTGACCTCCGTGACCTCAGAGACCATCCAACAGATTCGTGACGTAGTAGGTCAGCGACCAAATGTTTATGATCTTAACCAGATCCTGGCTGCGTGTTGAAAGTGTTAGAATTAGTGCTTAGGCGAAGTGTTGTAAACTGTAACATAACCAAAGTGTAGGTGTATTCTGTTGTATCCTCATAACTATAAACAGACATATTTATTAAATAGACCAACTACCACAATATGTATTGACTAAATATACACACTATTTTTGAGAGAGTTAAGTTGTCGTCTGTAACAAATATATCTAAGGTATCGTTGAATGTAAGGTAAGTTGATGGGTTTAAACATAGGGAGAAAAGAGGCTTAAGGACCAATCAACAATTACGAGTTTATTTTGTTTCAAATCTCCGGGTCAGATATCCACATTTTCACCAGTTTGTTGAAGGACAGACTATCCAAAGATGCCAGGTAAATGATACAACCTGATCCTTCATCTTTCCTCCCACAAGCAATAGACCCTTTTCACTCATCAGCCTTAACCAGCACCACATTCGACCCCTCCTCACTCTCGTGCTATAGATTGAATCAGGCCAGAGACTATTGGGGCAATAGTACGAGGGCTGGACAAAGATATCTTTAACCGCAGAAATAACCGTCTTTATTTAGACTGGTCACGTAGGAAGGGAGAATATTGACCAGATCATATTGACCAGATCATATTGACCAGATCATATTGACCAGATCATATTGACCAGATCATATTGACCGCTGCCCTGATACTTGGCGTTCAACAACAACCACAAAAGAGCGGGTTTTATTCAATGTCCATACATCTTGTTGGACAAATACAAAGAAAGGTTTATGCCTGGTTTGTTTTCTTCATATATATTGCAATATACTGATATAGCATATAGGTAACATATAACACATATTTTTTAAGAACCCTAAATTACTAAATTAAAAAAGACATCCCCCCCCCCCATTGCGGTGTCTAAGCACCGGTTCTGTTGCACTGGCGGGGATGGAAGAAATCCCCAACAAACATGTCACTATACAGACTATCCACACACCGTTTCCCAAGGAACTGTATACACCTGCACGGCTTATGTGGTACAGAGAAGGAATATGTCGTTCCCCCTGTTTGCTCGGCTTCAGGCCTCGTTTCTAATTTGAGTGTCCTGGGATACTATCCATAAGTAATAGGGATGTAATTATTTACATCTGCTTGGATCTTTCCCAGACAGAAGTTTGTTAAGACAGGCAGATGGAGACAAGCTTCCATAGGCCTAGAGTTCCAAGAGTCTTAAGACTCAACTCTTAGGCCAAGCTTCCAGAGGCTTAATTCTTAGGACCATTACAAAGAAGAAGAAGAAAAAAGAACCCTTAATCATTTCAGGATACAAGATTTGCATTTTTTATTTAAAAGGAATCAATCAAATGTGCGGGATTAATAGTTTAAGAATTTCAGGGTCTTGATTTTATATATGGCGTACCCCCAGCGTGACGTTCTCAAAAAAGTACACTCATATATATGCCCGTGGAAAGCTTGACACTTATACACATCTGAGAAGTGGTTTATAATTGGGTTTCGTAAAAAACAAATATCAATGTAACAGTATCGCTGTATGTTTTGACTGACTGTTTATCTGCTTATTTTATTGGAAAACACTGCCTCAAGGCTTGAATGACTAAATAGAAAAGGCTTAAATGTTTGATCCAGGTACATCTTTGAATTCTATTGGGTTGCTGATGTAACAATGTTGAAAGATTTTTAAACATAATAAAGAAAACATCCTCTGGGTCACGATTTGAACATTTGACCATCACAATGAAGACACAAGACACGGATCCGAAAAACAGACAAAAGACAGAAATTCTGTTTCCTTGGCAATTGAACCAATGAATACAACCAACTTTCTTAGGTACATTTCATATAAAAAGTTTAAGTGAAACTGAAGTATATTGTTTGTGCTTATTATGTTTCACTTATGCTAAATTGTAAGACTATTTCATCATTAATAAATGCTATTATTGTTATCATTAGTATCATTATTAAAGAAAAAAAAACTATTCATTCTCAGGCACTGTCGAGATGTTTTTGTACATAGAATCAAAATTCATAGATATCCCTTTAACTGTGTGTACTGTTGAGATTTTTTGGTGATGTTACAAGTGTGCAGCAGTCAGTATTGAATCTTTTGAGGAGTGTTTAGGACCTCGTAGGAGTTGTCACTTCCAGGATAGGAAGGTTCTCTTCGTTTCACACACACACGCACACACACACACAATATTGAAGCACTAATTACCATTCGACAGTTGCACTGAGTCGAACACTGCTAAAGGAGGACGGCGTAATAGAGGTGCCCCCTCCCCCCCCCCCCCCGTGTGCGCCATTTAGCCCTTTTTTTTGGCATAGAGGAAAGCAGCTTTTTCAGCAGTTGGCCTCTGAAAGAGACAGTTGGAGAGCTATCACAAAGGCTGAGAGATACACATTTGAGACCCAAAAAAAACCTCAATTAGAAGACGAATAGAGGGTTTTGTCTGCGTTTGCGTAGTCACTGAACTCCTCCTTCGGCCATTATAAGCAAAACCTATGCTAGGTTGTGTATGATTCTAGATCTAGTTCAATTCAAAGTCAGAAAATGTCATCTAGTGCCTTGAGATGGAATCGAACAATATTTTTTTGTTTAAACAATTGACTATTAACTTCAAAAAAATCTGGCCAAGGACGTGTTGATCCATGGTAGCAAGGTTCTTTTCTTTTTTAGGAGAATGGCTGTAGTCATTTTAATTTCACCCCAAGTGCTGACTAGAAATGAAATTTTTAAAAGTAATATTTCTTATTAGATTTCAAACCTAAGAGGCTCTTGTGAGTTACTAGAGAGTTATCTGTATATGCTATTACATATTGCTGACATTATATTCACATTGTTTTCTTATTATCAAAAACATCGAGGAGGACGATACTTGTGAATGACGTCAATGTTTGTACTTAGACAGACAGACAGACAGACAGTACTTCGCCTCCATCTATAACTAATTGGAGGAGGGGAGAAAGACAGAACATTTAAAAATCTAAATCTGACACTATATTAAACTATTTTGTGAGTTTATGATGGGCAGGTGCTAACTTGAAAGACCTTATATTCAAATTTAACTTTCCTTTTTGGTCTTAAAAAATAAAGTTTGGCTACTTTTGGTAACATTTTCTTTTACACTATGAGCTTGAACTAAAACAATTCATCTTTAAAAAGTAAAGCTCTACTTCTAGATCGATATTGATTTCTGTAGTAAATAGCTGCTGGGGATAAGTCTCTGGCTATTGAGATCCCTTGAATTAGATTTTCATTACGGTTCGTTTATAATTGAATAGTGATGGAACGTAATGTGGTTTCAGAAATTGTGTCTGGGGAAGGAGGTCAGAGGAGAGAATGCTTTAGAACTTGGATCAGCCAAAGGGGACCATTGATCAGAGGTAACAAAGAGGCTAACTTATAAGAGGAATAATGTATGCCTCCTTTATACAGTGCGTGTTGCGGGTAGAGGTCCTAAATGTAAACATAATATAATAGCAGACCTTTTGAAGTTGTGAATTTGTTGGGAAATTTGATATCTTTATAGTAGTGAAGTGATAACTCTATGGTGCTTGTGAATGTTGTTATAAATATATTGGTATAGTTCAAGTTTAGTAGTTGTGTGTATTATGTTTTTTTTTTATGGTTTGTAGAGCAAAACTAGTGATTGCACAAAAATAAATATATAAAATAGAGCAATGCATGACTCCATTTAAGTCAAAATATTTTTAGTTATTGGCTTCGGTAAATTAATAATACTACCCTTTAGGAATTGTTAGACTCATAAAATTATAGATATAAAATCAAATAAAACAGCTTTATCAAGAATCAAACAATAAAACTTGTGTCTTTTGTACTGAACACCAGAATTTTCTTGCCGACAGTCATAGAGTTATTGATACGTTTTAGAAGAAAGACTTGTCTAGGTTTTTTTAACCTCACCAAGCTAGTAGCCAAATGTAGCCAAATCTTACAGTGAAGAGTGCGGAACAGAAAATTAGATTAGACCCATTTTTTAAATACTATAGTAAAAACCAGGCCAGATTTCAAAAGACAACTTTTTTTAGTTACATGAATGCTTGGTAGAGCAGAGGCATCTATGTCAGTGATTGGACGTTTGCGTGGCTAGAGGTCGTTACCTCTGTTGTGATCCTAAGAAGTCGATGTAGCAGAACTGTGCATCCATGATTAGTCTGTAGTGAATAACTCACAGAGAGGTCCATATTTACGGCTACAAGTCACATCACAGCAACGGAATGTTTTGATATTGAGAATTATGCCCCTTTATGGTATTGTTTACCTTTTCCTGCTCTCCCAAATGGTGATAAACTCAATTCAACGCCACGGCTACTGTCACAAGTAGCTGTAAGCATTTCTTATAGAAAGAAAGCAAGACATAATGGGAGAAAAGATCCATTACAATTTTCATTCAGTGGCAACTAGAACATAGACTTTAGACTTAAGTTTATTGTACTAAAAAAAATTAGCTGGTTCGCAGTCCGATTTGCTTCTTCATAAAATAAAAAAAAAAAAAACTTAAAAAGGCAAAATTAATCACGTCCCTAAGATTATTTGTAATACTCAGTATAGGATAGCTGCCTGGTCATGCGGTTTGCGCGCTGGACTGTCGTTCAGATTTATGGATGGTCCAGGGTTCAAACCCTGCCCGCTCCCATCCCCCGTCGTCCTGCGGGAGGTTTGGACTAGAAAGTAATTATCTTCAACTCTGAAGGAACATACGAAACGTAAAACATTTTACAACAAAACATTTTATAAACATAGTTCACAGCTATTATTCAGCTATGTTACTGAAGAATAGTGTATAGCTTCATTAGCCAAAAGTGGTTCTCAAACGAAAATAATGAGCATAACTTTTTTTGGAAAATAGTGAACAACACTTGTCAAGATAGATCAGTCAAACTTATTTTGAGACTTTTAGCTTCCATCTTGCCATTGGACTTTATTCGTTATTCTCTTAGACTTTGAAATTATTTGAGGAGGAATTTTTATTTGGTATTTCTTTAAAATTAAAGCCAGAAAACATGTAGTTTTATTAACCACATATTAGATATCGGTTCATATGATCCTACTAACTAAGTATTTGTTTAGAAAGAATTTAGAAAGAAGTCTTACTAAGCTGTATAGTAAAGGCGAGGACTGGTCACATGGGCTAGGGGGGGGGGCAGTGCCTTGTTCGCTGGCACCCTATGGGCTGGGGGAGGGGGAGGTCTGCCGCTGAATGAGCCCCACTTTAATTGAAAGCAAGAAACGATGTTCTCTTATGTTCCAATTGAGTCCTTGCCCCCCCTGTCTCAACGTTTGTGAACGTTTTGTTCAAACTTGGCAGTGCAAGAATGAACTGTGATAACAAGAATGAATGATACACACATACTATGGAATGCTACCTGTTGACTAGATTCAATGGTAGCCTATTATGACACCAAAATCAGCCCTTGTACATAATGCATAGATAGAGAATTTTGTTTTTAAAAACTAGGCTATTTACTACTCTATAGAGTGTAGACAAACAAATCAACACGATTTATTCTCAAAGGAAAGACTTTCTTGTTTGTTTGTTACTGTTCCTGTTTTGTTTTTTTAAACCCTAAAAATGTTATCAATTTGAAAATAATGTTTTGAAACTAATTAGACTACATTCTTTGCTTTCCTCTTTTCTAACAAATTGAAATTAATTTTAATAACACCCTTTATTGTGGTCATTTTTCTTAAAATTTGTGGACAGAAAGTTTGTTTTTTTCATTATTCAATATTTTTGTATTATTATTTTCAAGGTCGGGAGAATGACAAACATACGAGTGGAGAGAACTTCTTTAAAGTTGTTCAGAAGAACTTTCGGTTTGAAAGACATAAACAGAGGAGCTGACCGAATAGATCTGATGGACAGTAATAGCCGGAAGCGGCGATTATAATGATGTAAACACACTCGGCGTTTTCCTCAACTTGTCACGTGACCTGAGAGCTCATAGGATTAAAGGTGAAACAAGTGAAATGATGCTCAATTTGTTTAAAGAGGCATTCAGTGGGGCAGGTGATTGAGGCGTATACACATAGGAGCATCGTGGAAGAGAGTTTTAGAACCTTTGTCAGATGCCCTGGAACGAGGATTATTAGGACACAACTATGACGCACTCTTTGTTTGCTTGTTTGGTTTTGTTATCTTGGTTCTTTTAGGTATAGAAGCATTCAGGGACATGGCTGGGGTAATACAAGTTTTATAGGATGTTTGGATGATAGGCTTGAAAAAGATAAGATAAGATAATTTTTTATTTGTCCAATCGCTTGACTACTTAAAAAGGGGGCTTGAATTTAAATCCCAATACAGGCAAAGAGTTTTAAATTTGTTTGTTTAGTTGGTTTGTATGTATAGATGCATGTAGTGACAGAGCAAAGTTAATTTAAGTTTTATTTCTTTTAGGATGTTTGGCTGACTGTCATTAACATCGATGGCCCTCCCACGGCTAGTGGTGGTACATTATAGAGACACATAGGAACCTCTCGTGGCTCGGCCTCCGGCCTTCATGACGTTTGATTAAGAAGTCGTAGTCTCACGAAAATTGATGTGATTACATGATCATCTAGTTGATGTGGAGCCTCCGGACAAAGGGGTCGGTGAAGAGCCAAGCTCTCATTCCTAGCCACGGGTAAAAGCCTTCACGATGGTCAAAGGATCTTTAAAGGGCGTAATCTTGACCCTTAATGGACACTTCGACAAGGAGCTACATATAAAGAACAATCTATCCACGGCTTCAGTGTTTTCACTTTTGCTAACCATTGCTATACAATTCTTTTTTTTTTTAATTAGACCTTGCAATGTATAGGGCAGATGATGTAAAGGTCACCTATTTCTATAGCCGACGGTTAACAACTGTGTTATGTGGCTAGCACAACGACCAACTGCTTAGAGTTGGGTAAAAAAAATTGGGTAAAAAAAAAGTTCCCCTTTCAGACCTTGCGATCTTTGGGGCAGATGATGTTAAGGTCATCTGTTTCTTTGGACAACGGTTAACGAGCAGGGTGTCATGTGGCCAGCACAACGACCAACCGCCTTTACTTTCCCTAACTAAAGACAGGTAGCCATTAGAGCTGTGTCGACTCAGATGCACCCTAAAAATCCCGAGTTTCAAAATCCCTGTCTTCACTGAGATTCGAATCTAGGACCCCAGGTTCGGAAGCCAAGCGTTTGACCACTCACCCACCTTGCCCCCGTTAGAATTTGGTGGTATCCTAGAAATGTATTGGTTAAATAGACCAGTCTTCACCGAAGTTCGAATCCGAAACCTACCGATAGAAAGCCAAGCGGCCAACGTATCTGAGAAATCCTGCTATGCAGTAACTAGACTAAACTAATTCACTAAAAAAAAACGCTCTTTGTTAACGAAGCGAACTTATTAGGATTAAATCTTCACTAAGTGGACTGCCTCTTGTTCATCACACACACACACACACACACACACTATTCTTTCCTTTCGTCTCTCTTTCCCTTTTCTGGAGATTTGAATCAATAGCAAGAATTACTAGGTCCAGTAATCCAAGTCATTGATCAAATGGGGGGGGGGGGGGGGGGGCTTAAGGAAACGATAATTTTTCCCCCTATTTCTGTGTCAGTCCCAGACACAGGGCCGAACTGGACTGTCAGCAAGGATGACCAATGACTTACAGGGCGAAGGTGTCTGCTGGCAAAATTTTAATTCTTTTTCTATTTATCGATCAACTGGAAAACATATTTTTAAGTGAAATGTAACTATTTAGATTATATTCAATAGTATGCCTTTGAGTCCTAGGATTAAAAAAGATCGAAAATTATTTAACTCAGACCCAGTTGTGACCTAGACATTTCGAAATAGGAGAGGCAGACAAAGTCATTGTCATGCCATGGGTTGATTTACATGTTAACTAGAGATGAATTTATAAGAAGAAAAAAAGGGAGAAGAATATAGGGAAAAAATGGCAAGATAGCAAAAGGAAAAAAGAGAGACATAAAGAGAAAAAGAAAAAGGGAGAAAATGAAAGAGAGAGGGCAAAAAGACTAGACTAAGTGGAAAGGTGAGACAGAGACAGAAAGAGAAAAGTTGGAGAGAAAGATAAGATGACAAAGAGATAACAAGTTAGAGATAAGAACAGATAGAAAGTGAGTGTGAATAAAGAGAGAAAGAGAAACAGAATATATATATATATTTATTAGACTGGTATACAAAGATAAGCTTGACCATTGCAGCCCCCAAATAAGACACGTTTTAAAAAGAGACCAAAAAGAAAAAAAAAGAGATAACGTGGTGTCATCTTCAAAGTCAAGAAATTAAAATAGAGTTCAAACGTGTACTGTGGGACAACACAATGAGATAAAGGGAGAGCAAAGTGGAAACACGAGATACAGAAAAAGAGAAAGAAAAAAGAGTGAGAGAGAGAGAGGCAGACAGAGAGGAGGAAAGGAGGGAGATATGATCATAGAGAGGGAGGTTGGGAGGTAGAATGAGAGAGAACCAAAAGAAATCACGAAAGAAAAAGAAAACAGAGAAAAAAAAATGCAGCTAAAGAGAATGCTCACGATGTGTTAAAACAAACAACAACTGGACGCTAGGCAATGCTCAAAGACTGAAGCAGTCTGACATAAGTCAACAAACTGGGCCCTTGATCGCTTTACAGCACGGCTAGTCAAGATGTCCAGCAGAGGTCAGGAAATCAAGCTCACGAGGTTACTGAATTGCTGTTGACGAGAGTCCGGTTGGGTCAGTGGATGATTAGCATACGATGAAAGGTTTGCAGGACACTGGACGCCTATATAAAGGAAACTGACCTCTTAAAGAAAGACTTCCCGGTCCCCTAGCAATTTTTTCCTTCCAATTTGATTGTAACGTATAAAACAGTGTCCAATAGAACCGCACAGGCTGAAGGAAAGACAGAACCGCTTTCAGTAGTTTTTTTTTATTTCACAAAGATAAAACGGGTGTTTTAAAAATACTTAACAATGAAGTGAGCAAACCTCTTCTGTAAAATGTCATCTTCAGAACTTCGATGGTTTTGGATTTTGAGTTTTTTTGGCACACTTTAAGCCATGTCGTGCCCGTAATCCCTCTGAACTTGGAAAGTTTGCGTATATCCGAAGTCAAAATTGTGGCTTATATATTATTACCCATATGTTAACGAAACTATGATTAAGAAAATGCTATATACGCACTAAAATTTTTTTTTAAAGTGTGTAAGTTTGTAAATAACTGTCAATTTTCAATTCTTTGGGCCTTTTAGTAGGTACACTTTTATTGTCAGCCTATGTACGCTAAACGAAATATTAGCCAGTCATTTGTGTACCTATACTACTGTATTACAAATAATGATCAATTTACAACTAATTACATTGTCGTGCAAAAATTTTAATTAAAATTGCGTAGTCGGAAAGATTTGTAATAAAAATTCCAAATTCATCAAGCGCTGTGTGTGTGTGTATCTACATCTATAATTTTATTTTCATAGTAGTAATGATGATAATTGTGGTCAGACTGAATTTCCATTTGTTTGGAACAATAAAATAATCGCATCTTATCTTATCGTATATTAAGAAAGACATTAATAATAATGGCAATGTCGTTGATTCCGAAGATTAAGGATGAATGCAGTGGTTCATGTGACTATGCAGACCTAGTTGCGACATGCATATATTCCCGCATGTCGTGCAGACAAAGCGGTAGTACGCTAGCGGTCTACATACGTTTTCTTTCCGTCATATGCGCATGTCTTTAATAATGTCTTTTCTTTGAATCTTTAATGTTCGTCCAGTACCCTTTGTAAGAGCTCTCCAACTGTCTATTTCAGTGGCCATTTGCTGCCAGCTAATTTCCTCCATGCCTGAGTTATAGAGCTTACGGGGGGCATGGACTTCTGTTACGCCGTCTTCCTTTAAGCTCGCCAATCGAACTTCAGTATATAAATATGAATACACATAAAGAAAAGTATCTAAATGTTAGTCTTTATCACCAATCTGTTTGCTGGCCAAGAGTTTCAAGACACTTTTTTTCAGGGTCGTTTATGGCTTCTAAATCGCAGATATTAAGGAAAAAGCTAAGTAAACCATAAAATATGAACAGCCATAATAGTTCATTAAGTTTCATCAACATAAACACAAATTTTAAAAATATACAGTAATATATTCATATCACTAATTATCTTTATTTTCTTAGCATTATTTATGTCAGCAAGGGAAAGTGCCAAAACTCTTTCAAATCTTTGTTCCTCTTGCTTTTGAGATTGTTAGTTCTTTATGTCAGTTATTTAAATCAAGTAGTTGACCCAGAGAATCTTTCGGATATTAGAGTAGCTGATCACAAGGTGCACAAAGAAAACGCTTCAGTGACACTCTCAAAGCATCTCTGAAAGCCTGCAACATTGACCCTGGCACCTGGGTGACGGAAGCACATGATGGTGCATCAAGGCGTTGCGCTGCGAAAACTGGCGCTAAAATTGCAGAGGAAGAGAGAACAGCGCTGGCAGAAGAAAAGCGGTAGAGAAAAAAAAAGCAAGGCCAGTGACACTAGCTCCAGCTGAAATAACATTTCGGGCTCACATCGGTCTCACCAGCCACACGAGGAGGCACAAAACCCACACCCCCATTGATGATGACAATGGTCATCATCGAACCACAATACATGAAAACACTGCGTTTTATTATTAGTGTACTGTAAAGTGTTTAGCAGACTAGTGACTAGAAATCTCATTTTCATATTGTTATTAAAATTTATTGTAACAATTATGTACATGTATGGAGCTGACACATTATGTCATTTACAAGTATTTCTTACATACAGTACAGGTATTGTACAAGTCAAGTGAAATTTACTTACGCTATGACACAATCTTGGAATTAATGAAAGAAACTGTTAGCAATATATGAGATCACATGTAGATCCAGCTGCCAAGCCTGGGCAATGATTCTTACGAAACAGTAAAGGAAAGGTTTTGAAAAGTAAAAGACTCGTTAAATACATATACCTTTCCCGTACTTCGGGGAAATTCTCACGTGGGATCAGTATATATAAATTTTATACTTTAATATTACTTGATTTAGTTTCTTTAAGACTTACATATTGTCATACAGTTGAACTTGTACCAGAGACCTAATTATGTGTTACCGGTAAAATGTAAACTCCATGTATTCTATAGTCTCCATTTCATACTTTGTACTTTCCCAATACTATTTATATCTTTAACGTATAGACTATCTTCCCAAAGTTTGGGAATTCTGAAAGAAAGAACCAAGAGTTTTGTGCTACAGCCTATAGCAAATAATAAAGTGAACAATTACTATCTAAAGACTAAATTCCTTGAGCTTAGTACAAATTGGTTTGCTCCACGTGACAGTAGCATTGATCTCTGATTATTATTATGAACGGTTTGGACCAAAATCTAGAACAACAATTAGAAGCGGTGTGGAGAGTTCAGTCAGAATATTTAAAAATTAATAAAGTGGAACAGAAAATAGGACGAATGCAAACTGCTTATAACTTCTTTTTGTATAGACAAATAAGAATTTCGTGGTATTTACTTGTTATAACTGAGGATCACAAGATATCAGTTCGGTGAACAATAAATTCACAAATCCTTAACGATTTATTTTTTCCCTATCAATTTAGATGGCAGATTAAAAAGAACTGCTTAAAGTTAAATCAATAGATGATTGATGTTTGTACACGTATTGATAGTGTGATAGTGTACATTGTCAATCATATATTTTTAAATCTGGTTACAGCAAACACAATAGAAACAATCATTTATTCCTCGCTATTTTAATTAAAATTCATCACTCGCAAAGGAGGCGAAGAAAATCTTGCATTGAAGAATCCTCACACAGCCTTCATGCTTGCAAATAGTGAAGACATCAAAGACGCCCTGAGCCCACCACCCACTCACTAACACCCAATCCTAGAAACTAAAAAGAAAAAATGAATAAAACTTTGAATTTGTTTTTTCTTTTGACAAGAAAAACAAAGAAAAACAATTTTGGCTGCTATGAGATAACAAAAACTTCTATTTCATTTATTGACTTATTCCCAGACCAGTCTGTTGGTGGGGATTCAACTTTTTTTTTCTTTTTCCACCGTTGCTTTGGTCTGAGAATGTAATTCCCCTTGTTGACATTGTCCTCATGCCCAAACATTCTGACCGTATTCCATCAGGACAAGGAGGAGGGCAGGAGAGGGGGCTGGAGGAGTGGATCAAAAGGAGCGGGGGGAAGGAGGTAGCCAAAGGGTTTCAGTAAAAAGAGTTTCACTAAAATATATGTGTATTATTAATGTTTAAGCGCTATCAATTGTAAGAGGATGCATCTGTGCTATAAAAAGAAAAAGGAAAAAAGGAAGATAAAGACAGAGAGAGTGAGACTCCGAAGACCAAATTTGTGAAGGCCTAATTTAGCGCATGGTCTTAAATATAGATTAACCTTTTGTGTTCAAAGAAAGTCTTCAAGAGTAAGATTGGTTCAAACTAAATCTGCTGCAATTGTGTTTCCACTTATTTATACAGCTTATAGTTTTATAGGGCTTTAACAGATAAAGATCTTTATAGGAAATATATTATGACTAATTCATAAAGTCGAATTAAATCTGTTGAATATGACAGGTATTACTGAAAGTTAAGTATTGTTACTGTATTATGTCCATTGATTTAAACATATACACTATCAAATGTTTACGGAACAACGTCTCTATTAGAAACTAAATAGTGTGTTAGCTGTTTTATGTAATTATATGTGTAAGTCAATCTTCAAGGAATAAATTTAAAATGTGCCAACTTCAGGTCCACCTTAGACTGGACAAGCGTGTATGTACACGTGGGGGTCTCCCACTCAAATATTTGATATCAAATCAAAACTTGAGACAGCACTCATGGCAACACTTCAAAATCGGAAACATTTTCAATTTTCTGGCGTAATTTAATATCGGGACGTGAGTTAGGCTGATAGCGTTTGGAATTGTGGGGCTTTAGAAAATTAGTTTCAGGTTTAACGGGAGAGAAGTCCGAACTTTTTTTTTTAACCAGCATTTAATTTTTTTAAATAATTTATTTTCTCAATACAACAATTTATACAAAGACACTTTTTTTTTAGAGAGTGGTAAACATTTTGATGTCAGACCCTATTACTTTATTGATTGAATAATTAAACACTAATTGTTATCTATCACTTAGTATTTATGACGTACTTTTTTTATTTACAAAGATAAATGGATACCTCTTTTGGTTTGTTACAGAGGGCTCTACGATATGCCCAAGATAAGTAGGAATCGTTACTTTAATACAGCCCCCTGTTAGGTTAACATTCACTGGGATTAACGTTTGAATTTTCAAAACCAATCGGCCTCTTCTATAAATACATTTTAGAAGATACTACGACACGCTTGTTAATAAATACATTAATAAATATCAGAAACATTTGGACTACAATTTCTTTTTTTTAGTCTTCATTGATTTCTCGTGGGTGGACATTGGATTGGTATTTCGTAAAATGCTCTTACGATTTTCCTAGAAATTCAAAGTTTCTATACATGTTTATCTTTGGGTAGAAAATAACTCCCTAGTTCTCTACACAGGGAACAACTGCTGCTTAGACTTTATAAGTTTTACTTCTATTTTGATATACGTCTTTTTGTTTCAGCACCAGCTTTAGTATCACATTGAAGTAGATCTCCTTCAGAGACACTGGAGATGGAGAGGTCACACCCTTCGCCAGCCTGCATCCAACATAACAAGGCAAGCCCTAACCTGCAACCCCCAAGGAAAGAGGAAGAGGGGACGGCCCGGGAATACATGGCGCTGCGATCTGGAGGCAGATGCCAAGCGTATTGGCAAGACGTGGGGACAGCTGGAGAGACTCGCCCAGAACCGAGAAACCTGGAAGAAGCTGATTGGTTGCCTATGCCCTAAAAGGGACCACAGGCAGAGATGAGATGAGAATATCTTGATTTACAAACTCGACTCATAGGTTTGTATTCAGTAAAAAGTTAAAAATTTATATAGATGGGCCTAGGGATCTAGGGTACCGCTGTATGTATAACTCATTAGCTGGAAAGTTAAAAGAAAAGCTTGTGCTCACTGGAATGACTTGTTGACTCGTTGCATTAATGAAGCATAAAAAAATTTACAGAATAAGAAATTGCAGACCACTATTAGCTTCATAACAAAGAAATTGATTAAAAAAACAACTTTCTTTATGTTGTTTTAAATTCTGTATAAGCTGACAACTATGCAGAGATAAGAGCTTGATTTATAGGATTAAGCTTTATCTGCTTTTTTTTTTTTTGCATTTTAATTTTTAATTTTAATATACACTGTAAAAAGAGTGCTCAAAACCTACACCGAATATACAAAAAAACAACAACTATTTCTGGCTTTGCCTGCATTTGATGAAAATCTCTAGCACTGTTTTATTTTTATTTATTGTTTGTATTATGAAAAAAGATACTCAGTTCGTTAATAACGATTCTGTTACATTTGACATTTGCAAAGAGCGTGGACTTTCTCTTTCTCCAGTAATCTTAGCAATAATCTGTCTTAAGTTAGTGATAACGAGTCTGTCCAAATTAAAGTCAGTTGAAAAAAAAAAAGGCATTTACACACAGTTCGCCTTTGATTAGCCCACGTGACATCTCCAATAGGATTGTCCCGAGATGACCAAGATTGCAATTCTGAGCACTAACCCAAAAATATTTTTTTTTCTTTCACAGAAGAAAATAAAATAAACAAAATCCGTTCCAAACAAGAAATTGAGTTATAGAATCGAACTAACTCCCTTTGCGCCAGTGAGTCTGAGAGATGGCGGAGTTATCTTGGGGCTAGTCCTGACTTTAATTAAAGTGTTAATGCCAGTTGACGTTTTCTTTCTTTAAATTAAGCCCCTTCTTTCTCCACTCACTCCTGTCTCATTGCTTCGGGGCGTCATGACTCGAATGAGTTGCCCGAAGAGCAACCACGAGTGATCTCCACTGCTCACAAATTAGGCACTCCCTGATAACATTATTTATAATACATTACGCACACTATTATACAAATCAGAAAGAGTCACATTTTTTTTTGTAAAAATAGTTATATACAGCTTATACATTAAAAATGTATTTTGGTTTAAACACACACACAATGGAGCTCCAACTGTTACTGAATATTCAAACACACATATACTATCTGGCAATTTGGTTTGAGGTTATTCTACATTAGAACAAAGAAATTTGGGGGGGAATTAGAAAAGCTCCAAATTTTAAGTATCCAAAACGTCACGACTAGCAAGAGATAAAAATCTGTCAAGCAAATGTCTAAGTGGATTTGCCAGTTGGGACAATGCGAGATTTTTCTCTTTCCTTTTTTTTTTTAACTTTCCAAGTTCTAGAGTGAGTTCCATCAAATAAAAAAAACTAAATTCAAAACACTCACAAAATTCAGTATAGCACGCGTGCATTCATGATTGGATAATTGTTTTTTTTATATTTATTTTTGAAATACGAAGCATCATTTTGATATAGTATATCTTAATTAAAACATATAGACATTCAAGATTGATACAACGCGATAACCACTCTAGCAATGAGTGTATGAACATGGAAGATTGTACAGTTATCTATTATTTCTATTTCATATTTGTGTTCACTAAGGCTCAGACGACGACCAATAAAGGGTACTAATTCAGCTTATACAAACACTTTAGTCAAGTACCATTTCTTTCCCTTGTTTGAATAAAAAATAATTAATTAATAAATGTTAATTAATTAATTGGTATTTTTAAAAATTGATTCTTGTATTATCAGGTAAAATAAATAATTGTGCGAAAATTCAGCTTTATCCGAGATTGTGTGTGAGAGAAATAATGTGTACAAACTTTTTACCAGACAGACAGACTTGATATAAGCTTCGTAATAAAAAAAAACACTATGACAATATGACTGCGAAATCCAAACCTACCTAAATTCTGTCATTAATTTGAAACAAAAATACAATGAGCCTTTAAATGTTTTTGGTCAATTTTGAGTCTGAAGAGTACCTTACTATATCAAAACAATTTGATGTTATTGCATATGTTCCCTACGATCTATTTGTGAGAAAGGTTTTTTATGTTATAACAAGGTCAAAGTATATACTTTTATCTAGAAATAGGTTGCTTGACACCCACCAGATATTAAAATTTAGCTTATCAATAATCGTGCCTAATATCAAGAAATTAAGCTTTTCACTTTACGATCAAAGTCATTCAATCTAAAGTCTCAGAAAATAGGAAGTGTTTCGTTAAAAACAAATTGGGGAAACATTGGTGTAGCTTAAATTTTAAAAGGAATAAATTCTAATTGATTGAATCTTCACTAATTCGTCTTCAGCATGAATCTATTGTTTTCACGTTTAGAATTTATTTCAATTAAAGGATTATTCAAAGTTCGTTGATAACACTGAAAGCTATGACACAATAGGGCCTGTAATGGCTGACATTTGACTAATTGGCTTTTGCTTCACAGTACTTTCTTTAATAGGACCGAACCTTGACCTTTGGTCAATATATTTCAATATGTGAAACGTTAAAATAGAAACTAAAAACAACAAAAAAAACTCAAAGGCCTTTTTACTGTAGATTTGTGTTTCTTTTTTGACGGTGTATTCAACCAATTACTCCAGCTGGATGTGTCTAAACTCAATAAAAACATCCTACTTCACTCGAATGTTTAAGTCACCTTCAAAGTTGTACAGATCAGATGCATCATATAGTAAAGAAATTAAGAAATAGTCAGAGCCCACACAAGTCCACAACAAATAAAGATTTAGCCCTTAAAATATGTGATATACAATACACCAGATCATTTTGATTTACTATTGCAAGAAGTCCAAGTTTTGACATTTCCTTCACAAAAAACACGCGCATTTCACATAGAAAGAGCTTAAAGAAATTAATGAAACTCAAAGCTTACAATTTAAAATTATCTAGGCTCTAGAAGTTTACCTCGTCCAAATATTTGCAACCCAGAAAGTGGAGCTAAGGCTTAAAATCGCTACAACAAAAAACAATAAAAGTCTTCCGGTAGCGATCTATCACATGTCTAGATCCCGGAGTTGTCTAAAATAGGGCGACATGCCACGGTGTAATTAAACTTTCATTTCAGTCCTCAGTGTAATCGATGAGCACGCAGCGGTCATTTGATACAGCAATCTCGACCGATCGTAAATAGCGACCACCTCTTGTAAATAAAGCGCTGCATATGGGCAAGTGTCTGTTTGTTTGAGACATCCAGGGGCGTTTCCCGTCAATAATTACAGGATGAACTTTTGGAATCTTCTAGCTCACGGCGTTTATTTAATCTCAAAGTGTAGTAAGTTTTTAAAAGTATGCTTTAAATATTGTTTACGAGCTTACATTGGAATGTTTGCTGGATGTTTTGGGCCTTTTTAAGTGTTTTAATGTGAAATAAAAAGACGAAGTATGGGTGATAGGGTTGCGGGGGGTTCTTATGCGAAATGTGCGGGGCCCTGTCTGGGTAGGAATAAGCATAATGTCAAAATTAAGATTTTGTATTAGAAAATACATTCATCTTTGAAATAAAATTTTTTAATGAAAGCTTACAATGCCTTTTTTTTTTTTATTGTGTGTATGATTGGCACTTCAAAATGACAATTGCGTCTATTTTTTCAGGAAATTTTTATGAATTTTCAGGAGATTTTTAATTTCAGGAGATCTCCAGGGCCGACTGAAAAATCAGTAGGCCACCGAAACCCTGTTATTATACATAAGTTATAATGTTTTAATTTAATAATTTACACCTAGAATTAGCGCGGGCCTATGAGATTGCGGGGCCCATTGCGACCGTACTGGTTTGCAGTGGAATAAATCCGGCCCTGGACAGACTAGTATTGCACATTAGCCTATTATATATTTAAACATTTAATTAAATATTTCGCTTTTGTATTAACAAACCAAAGAATAGTCAGACATAGCATTTAGGACCATTCCATTTGGGTTTTTCTTGGTAGGTAATAAATAGTCTTTGAAGAATTGATGTGCATGACATGGCCGAAAATGTTTTTTTTTTTTACATGTTTAGTGCTTTAGAATTGAATAACATCAAAGCGCTAACCTTTCGAAAGAAGGCGATTAGCTTGACGGCGTGCAGGTTTCGAACTCGAGGCCATAAAAACAACAGTTTAGAGTTTATAATGTGACAAATAATCATAAGTTTAATCGGGGCAGGGAGGAAATAGAATTCACGAGTCAAAGTTAGGTGTACGTATGGGGTAAGGGGGGATTTATAAAGAGGGCCATTCCAATTCAACTAAAGGGGTATTACTATACGAAACGTGACAAGTACGATGTAGGTCACAGATGGGTCAATGAAAGTAAAACAAAATAAAAAATAGATAAAGAAGGTAAGGGGAGTTCAGGCCAGAATAGCTCGATTGGGGGGGGGGGGGAGGTTTGTTAGTGGGGAAAAAAAATAAAGGGAGGGTAATGAAAAAAAAATGATATATACCTTTGAAATAAATCAACCAGAATAGCCGGTGTGTAATGCCAGTAATATCTATGGTATACCGGTCAATGCAAATCAATGAATAGTCTGCTCTAATCAATCATTTTAGAAAGATAAAACGATATAGATGTGCTGACGTGGTCAATGTAGAGTCAGGAAATTAGTCATCACTGTTCGAAATAATTGAACTGTGTAGTGAATTAGGACACTGTTAGAGTGCTAGTGTACTCTTAACCAAATATATATATTGTTATAGTAGTTTTAAAAATACTTTTTAAAATGTTAACAAATATTTATACCTAGATTTCCAAAAGGTAATCAACTTGCTCATTAGATGTTCATTTGACCACACAAAACAAACAACCAGCAGCTCTAGAGACTGAGTCCATTTACTGTTTAGTCAACGTCTGTTTGTGTGTGTTTGTGTGTTTGTGTGTGTGTTTGTGTATCTGTTTGTTTGTGTGTCTGTTTGTGTGTTTGTTTGTGTGTTTGTTTGTGTATTTGTTTGTGTGTCTGTTTGTGTCTTTGTTTGTGTGTTTGTTTGTATGTTTGTTTGTGTGTTTGTTTGTGTGTCTGTTTGTTTATGTGTTTGTTTGTGTGTTTGTTTGGGTATCTGTTTGTGTATCTGTTTGTTTATGCGTTTGTTTGTGTGTTTGTTTGTGTATCTGTTTGTTTATGTGTTTGTTTTGTGTATCTGTTTGTTTATGTGTTTGTTTGTGTATCTGTTTGTTTATGTGTTTGTTTGCGTACCTGTTTGTTTATGTGTTTGTTTGTGTATTTTTGAGAAAACGTGTTGTTTTTCTTTTCTTCCTAAATACAATCTTATTACAAATTCTGTTTTGGGCTCTGCTAGTATGTTTGTACAACTAAGGTTACGGGCGCTTTGAGATTTCACAAAGACATCCTAGGATGTCTGGTCATCTCTCTCTTCTCTAGAGTGACTCATTCGAAGAGGAGGTGGTCGTCAAGTGTCAACTTGTGGAAGTGACGCACTACTCCCTCATTCCTTCACTCTATTTAAGAGAGAACACACACACACAAAGAAACACTCCCTCCCCCCACACGCACACACAAAGGCACAATTTAGTGGTGCAGTGAGAATTGAATTGTTCTGATTACGACAAGATTCATTGCCGCTCCTACACGAAGGTCAGGCACAAAATTTTAGGCAACTTGGAAAGCGCAAAAAAAAAATGTCATTAGAGGCAACAGGACATGTCATCTCGGTAGAATATTAATCTCATTCATTATAGCTAACAGGTCCTGACAACGATTCTTTCTTTCTTTTAACAACTCTGTCTTCCTCTTTTATTCCCTCTTTTTGTCTCTCACTTTTTATTTCTCTCTCTCAGTCTTTCTATGTCTCTCTTTCTCTCTCTCTTTCTCTCTGTGTCCCATTCTCTCTATTTCTTTCTCTCTATTTCTCTTTTCGTCTTCCTGCCAATATACCTATCTTTCGCCCATGTCCCTCTCCGTTTCTCTTTGCCTCTTTTTTTCTCAGTGTCAATCTATCTTTCTCTCAGTCTCTCCCCATCTTTATCTTTCCCTATCCGTCTTTATCTGTCTCTCTGTCTGTCTGTTTCTCTCTGTCTCTATCTTTTCCTCTCCGTCTTTATCTGTCCGTCTCTCTGTCTGTCTCCCTCTCTCTTAGTCTCTATCATTTCCTCTCCGTCTTTATCTGTCCATCTCTCTGTCTCTGTCTCTCTGTCTCTGTCTGTCTCTCTGTCTGTCTCTCTGTCTGTCTCTCTGTCTGTCTGTCTCTCTGTCTCTCTGTCTGTCTGTCTCTCTGTCTGTCTGTCTCTCTGTCTGTCTGTCTGTCTCTCTCTCTCAGTATCTATCTTTTCCTCTCCGTCTTTATATGTCCGTATCTTTGTGTGTCCATCTTTGTGTCAGTCTGTCTCTCTCAGTCTCTCTCCGTCTCTCTAGATCTTTCGTCTTTATCTGTCTTTCTCTAAATATCTTTTCGTCTCTCTCTATTTTTCTCTTTACGTTTTTCTCTGTCTCTCTGTCTGTCTTTGTGTGTTTCTGTTTCCACTTCTCTGCCTATTTTTTTGCCTTTCTTGTGTCTAAGTCCTTGGCCATGTCAATGAGTTAGCCTAGAAACATGTGACAATTAAGTCATTCAGTATGCATGCCCCAATGTAAGCTTTGCGTCTAATTAGCTCTGCCTCTTGTTCCGTTGGGGAGATGAACTGGACCTTGACTGTCCGGAGAGATCTGGAAACCTGATTGGAGAGCGTAAGTCGAATTCAAGGCCATTTTCTTCATGATTATTTAACGCAAATAATGAATTTTTAGGTGCATGGACAATTGTAAAGCAATTCATATATAGATAAAAATAAAATATTAAATAGAAAAAAAAGTTTTAAAAAAATGTTTATCAAAAAGAATGTAGTTGGCATCTCAATATATTTTACATTTTGTCAAAGATCTTTATATTTACACTAGAACGCCCGGTTTTGAAATAAATAACTAGAATTACACCATAAAGAAATCTTTTTTTTTAAATAACATAGTACACACTGTTCGCTTGATTACATATGGCATTGTAAAAATAAATTGCTTTTTTGGTATATCCGGTGTACATTGTATGTAAGAAGTGTTTAAAATCTATGTATTTTAAAAGATGTACGATATTTGAAATAAAAAACATAGCACCGTGAAATAAATCTCTGAGCTCCTTCCCTTGTAGTGTTAATAATTTTTAATCTTTAGTTGTCAGCATGGCGTCCTTGACATTGTATCTTTTTATTTCAAAATCTTTACCACAAAGAATTTACAAAAAATTTCATCATTGCATAATTTTTTTTTTTATTTTTTTTTGTGTTTTCACATAATTTTTTGGAACTCTCGCATCCCTCCCCACCCCATCTCCTAATTAAGAGAAACAATGACTTCCCATCAAAAAGTAATTGACATTTTTGAATATGCAGAGCTCTAAATGACCCCATCCCAGGATCCCAGTTCTAACCTTGTCAGAGCCCGCCTTCAATGCAAGTATCGGCTCTGTCAACACAGGCCCAGGCTGTGGACAATCACACCCTCCTTGCATTCGGTCACTTCTTTGAACCAACTCTTGAGTCAAATGACCGGTCCGAACACAAAAGATAGTAGGAGAGAGAAAGGGGTGAGGGGGGTTCTAAAAAATTAAAAGAACGGGATTAAGAGTTTCGGGCGCTTCATTCGATGTTTACATCTCCGAGTTTCCATTCGTTAAACAGCGTTTTATGATAGAATTTTTTTTGATGTGGTTTGAGTTTACAGGTGTCTCTTTAGATATGAACAATATTACGTCCAAGACAAAAAACTTCAGTTCAATACTAAACAAAACATTTCAAATGTTTTAGATATAAACATGGTGAGATTTGAGAGGGGGGGGGAGTTCTTATTACCATTTGGCTCTTTCTAATGTCTTTAAATAAAATGATGATATTTTTTTCGAATAAAACAATATCGAAGCGTTTTGATTTCACCACATAAATCAAACGTTTACCCTTCAGTTTTATTGGATTCATCAAGCCGATTACTGTTTATATGTCAGTTTGTATATCTTTATGATGAGTTGGTGGAGAGATGCGCAATTGTTTTGATTTCCATAGCAAAGAAATTATAATACTGCAATATTGTTTATGTAAGCTTACCAGTTGACATTATTTTTCTCATAATTCTTTAGAAATGAAAGAAACACAATGTATATTTATATATTATATTATTTATTTATATATGTTACGAACTTCACGGAAAGTAAAACAAAATTAATTTCAGTGTTATCACGAAGAATGCTATGAAGAATTAGAAATAAATAGAAAGAACACATAATGACATATTTGCAGGGACCTTGTGATCATTTGGATCAGATGATGTTAAGCTTATATTTTTTTATGGCTGACCGTTAAATGGTGTGTTTTGTAGCCAACACAACTTCTGTCAGGTAGCCATAGAGTTGGGTGCTAGGTAGAGAGGAGTCCACAACTTCTGTCAGGTAGCCATAGAGTTGGGTGCTAGCTAGAGAGGAGTCCACAACTTCTGTCAGGTAGCCATAGAGTTGGGTGCTAGCTAGAGAGGAGTCCAAACAAATCACGAAATTCAAAATCCAAGTCTTCATCAGAATTTGAACTCGGTGCATCTTGGTTCGGAAGTCAAACGCTTTATTTCTCGGCCACCACTCCCATTGTGTTCTCGGCCACCACTCCCATTGTGTTCTCGGCCACCACTCTCATAGTGTTCTCGGCCACCACCTCCCATTGTGTTCTCGGCCACCACCTCCCATTGTGTTCTCGGCCACCACCTCCCATTGTGTTCTCGGCCACCACCTCCCATTGTGTTCAAACAAAATATAAGTTTGTTGCTAGAAAAAAAAAAAGGAAATAAAGTCGTGTTGGGATTTCCAATTCTAGTTACTTCCTTGTCCAATTCATGACTTAGCCTCGAGGTACTGCTGATGAATGTCCTTTACTACTTTCTATAGTAAAAAAAAAAAAAGTTATTTTGTCTCCCCCCCCCCCCCCCAACACACACTTTTTTAAAAAACATCCCAAATATTTCTTCATCTGTTGGGTAAATAAAAAACGAGCTTTAAGAAGAGGGGGTGTGACTCAGATTTGTGGGCATTGACCAATCAGCTCACGTGAGCACTTGAAATGAGGCCAAGGGGGGGGGGATGAGTGAGAGGGATATGGGAGGGCGGTTAGAGACAAGAGTCCCCTTCACTTTCTCCACGCAGTAAGAACGTGCGCCCCAAAACGTCCTGGACAGTTAGGGCTCTGCAGATCACAACATCTCAATCTGACCAGAAACAAATGTGAAGGATTGCAGGGTTCCAGATTCTGTGTTATAGTCAACGGTCTTTTGTGCTTAAAGGAACCAAACAAAAACAAATAAGAATAAATAGGAATTGGTGGGGGGGGGGGAAATAATTAGTAGAACAGCTTTCAAAGATCGTTGTATTCATTACCGAGGCTGTTCAGTGATTCGTATGAAGACGAAACAAAAATCTAAAAGCCAAGGAAGAGTGAGACATTAGCACGCGCTGTGCAATGACCATAAAAATGAGGGACGGACAAAGATTTTGGACAAAAAAATCGGAAAACTGAAAAAAATGGAGAAGATTGAATGCAGTAAATTTTGTTGGGGCGCAGGGAGGCGATGAGTCAAGGGGCCAATGTTTGTAATGTTTAGTCTCCAACGGGGCACTTGGGCGGTTGTTGTTGTTTTTACGGCGGCTCTGAATACTGGGAAATAAAGCAGTTGAAACCAAATTTTAAACTTTTTTTTTGTTTTAACTGATTTGTAGCCATCGGTTCTTGCCAACTGTTGAAGATGGAGGACAGAGAGGGAGAGAGTGGGGGGTGTCCTGGGGGGGGGGGGGGGGAGGGAAATAAAGAGAGTTTAGAATTCAAAACGTGAGTCATGTTTCAGGAAGGAAATGATTTGTATTCAACTCTTTGAGTTTGTCCAGTTTCTCTACGTGTTTGTTTTGTTATTCAACTGGGTGGCTTTGATCCAGACGACGATGTGCAGCCTCCTGTTGAGTTCACTTAATAGATAGATTATGTAAAGTAGAAAGTTAAGTTTTATACTGTCTGGATTTTTGTGTGAAGCCAAGGGAACGGGGTAAAGGTTTCAGCATGTCATTTAATTCACAAAGAGGACTATTATTTGATACCCTGCTGATACTAAAATCTAGAACTACATCATTATTACATTTATCATTTCAGTAACGTAAGTAAAGTTCCCTTTTCAAAACTTGTGTTTACGTCACAACTGTTTCTGTGGTCTACGGTTAACAAGGGTGTCATGTCATGCGGCCAGCAAAACCGCCTTTACTTTTCCCCAACAAATGTCAGGTACCCACTAGAGCTCAGAGACGACCTGATATCCCGAAATTCAAACGATGAGGCTGCTAGACCCTAAAATTAAATCGCCCTGACACCAGCAGGACATAAACACCTAGGCTAGATCCTGTAATCGGTTTTCAAAACTTAAACCACATGACCATGTTAGTTAAAATTTCTAAGCTGTGAGTGTTATGTCTAGTGTACCGATTGCAAATTGAACATTACAAAATTAAAGTTCGAAGCACTCTGTACACGTTCATATTCCACCTGTAGCGGGGGAGCACTATATGCAATAAAGCAATGCTATTGTCTTGTATCGCGTGCCTGCCTACATTAAAGTGTAGGGCGCTCCACTCCAGGACACCATTAATAATGAAAGTCAAGGATGGCGGTTTCTCCCCTCCCTACCCTAGGGAGACAAGTGTGTTGTCTGTTGAGCTGTGTTCTGTAAGAGCAGCGTGCTAACAAAACTGTTGAACACACATTCCTCTACACAAAAGGAGATCGATGGACAAAGAAACTAGAGGAAGAAACAAAAGAGTTTAACTACAAAATGGAATTTCTTTAGAGAAATGCAGAAATGTGATAACATTGTCTCCAAGTGTGACGAGAAAAGAAAGTTTAAAGTCTATCGAAAAAAAATAATTCTTTTTCTTATTTATATATATAGAGAGAGAAATATATAGAAATCCATACGAAGAAAGATCTGCAAATGTATTCTATAAAAAAAGGGAAAAAAAACACACGCCCGCATTCCACCCCTAACACACAAATATTGTTATCAATGATATATGTTGGTGTGTCTTATATGATTTAAAATACTATATTTTCTAACGCAATGGTCTATCGACTCATTGTTTTGTAATTTAACTGTGATCACTCGACTGTGACGATCATTAAAGACACTTGACTTTCGGATAAACAAGACCTGAATCAGATCTATGTCATCACTATAAAAAATACTAAAATATTTTAGTTAAATCATTTAATTCTTGTAGTGTAAATACACACCCTAGCTAACCACTAGCTCTATAAAGTAATTTACCTTATTTGTGCAAACCCACCATAATAAAATAGTAACTTAATTCAGTATCGTGTAATATTTAACGGATTAGGTCTCTTTTATTAATTTTTCTGACCCACTCATCAGGCATTATGTAGTAATATGTATTCGTGTGTCCGTGGATTGGCCCTCAACTACTTAACATTTTGTGAAACACGCACCACTTCAAGACACTAAGACCTTGGAAGCTGTTGCTCCCAAACCAAACCTCCCAATATAGAAAAGTGGGGAGGGAAGCTCTCTCCCTTGACATGCCCGTGACTTCTTTGAATCAATCTTAAACAAGAGACGACGAAAGTGGGGGGGGGGGGGGGGGGAGCTAAACGCCATGCTTTTGTCCTTTGCTTGCCCCCCTCCCTCCTAAGTTAACGATAAATTGTTTTCTGCAGTTCAATATCCTCTCTCTCTCCCTCTCTCTCTCTCCCTCGCTCTCTCCTACTCTCTCTCTCTCTCTCTCTCATCAATGTTCTTTGCTGGCTCCGTTCTCTCCCTTTCTGTAATCGAAGAGCCCCCCCCCCCCCAATTCTCCGCTGCCCATCACGCACCCCTCATTTTAAACTTGGAAATCAAACCTGGCGCCCTATTAGAGTGGACGTGGCCCAAATGACGAGCGCTGGAGTCATCAGGCTGGTAATGAGATTATTTGGAAGCCAGGGCGGAGAGTGAGGGAAGAAAGAGAATATGAAAGAGTGCGAGAGAGAGAGAGAGAGAGGAAGGAAGAAAAAATGCGGAAATAGAAAACAATGGAAATGAAAATAATTTTAAAAGAGAGAAAAAGATCGAGAGAGAGAGAGAGAGAAACAAAAAGGAAACAGAGTGAGTGATAAAGACAAACAAAAACTAAAGATGGAGATGTGAGGATAAAAAACAGAGACGGACAGACAGAAACAGAGCAAGAAATACAGAGAATAAAATTGTTTTTTTCTTTACGATTCCTCTTATTACCATACATACCAAAAACCTGGCTGGACACGGATCTCGAAAACGACTCTAAATATGTTTCCTAGAAATTCGACAAACAATGTATCTTTGGGAAAAAATTATCCACACTGGGAAAACGCTGGTTTCATTGTATACGTTTTCAAAGTTGAATCATCTTCAAATAAATTTCACTTACGTCATTTTATTTTGAACACACGTTATTTGGGGAATTCCCGTATGTAGAGTTAAATAAATAAATAGATCTTCAGGAACATTTGGCGCACCGTTATATGTAGAAATGTTTAGCTTGGCTGCTAGAATTAATTCTGTATATAATACTTATACAATTTATTAATACATAATGTCAATACTATATCTTTAACTGGATCCAGTACTCTAGTCTCAACTACTGTCATGTTTCCAAGTCTGAATCTATGTCTAAATCATAAAAAAAAATAATATTCAATAACTGTTAATAGATTTATACAAGGGCGTACTAGGTTGTTTTTTTTTCCGGAAGAGAGGAATTGCGACAGGGGTAAAAATCTCATTCATTTGTTATTAAGTAATTTCTGCTAGAAAAATTCATCAGTTTCATAAAGATTGAAATTGTCTTTAAAAAAAATACTTTTTCATTTTTACTTTGCCACATGTTAAAAATTTGTCACAAAGTTAAATATCAAACCACAATGTTAAAAATTAGAAAACAATGCTAAAAATTAGACCACAATGTTAAAAATTAGAAAACAATGCTAAAAATTAGACCACAATGTTAAAATGTGTAAAATGTATTTTGAAACTCAATTAATTTCTATTATGAATCTATCCGGAGAAAAAATAGACTTTTTAAATTGGAGACTTGGTGGTTGTGGCGGTCGAGAAATAAAGTGCTTGGGTTACGAATCAAGTTTGAATCACAATAAAAACTTACACTTTGAGCTTCGAGATGCCAAAGAGTCCACCGAACTCTAGTGGGTACCTGACATTAGCTGGGGAATGTAAAGGTCGTAGTGCTGGCCTCACAATACCCTCATTAACCGTTGACCTTGGCAAAACTGGGGTGTACACCGCTAGCCTCATGTCTTACAAGAAACACTACTAAAAAGAATTGAGATCATATATTTGGTATTGGTTCAAATCCAGTTTTAGATCGAATATAAATGTTTTATTGCGTTTTCTGGTTTGTTTTTTCTAGACGAAACATACGAGAAAAAAAAAGGAAGGGGGGGGGGTGTAAAAACCACAAAACTTAAAGAGGGACGCCTTGGGAATACATTGCTGTTGAAGGGAGGGGGGTAGGGACTACTTAAAGGGGAGATAAAGATAAGAATCAATATGCTTTTCGTGTGAAAGTAAATCTGTAGTTCTCTTCCCTAAGATTCCACCTCCCCCCCCCCTCTCTCTCTCCAAGATCTTTGATTTGACAGCAGGAGTTCAAAGACTGATACAGAGAGCAGAAACACATCTCAGAAATAAAATTGTTGGCTTGCCTAAGCGTTGTGCGTGTGTGTACGCGTGTACAAATGTGTGAGACTGGAGTGCGGACAACCTTGAAGGACTGAAGAGGTCATAATGATGGCGGCCATGTATTATGTAACAAAATACATGATAGAAACATGATTAGTGGAACTAAAAAAAAAAAGAGTCCGATAGAAACAGGAAAAAGAAGAGACGCAGCAAACAAGAGCCAGGATGGTACAAGAGCCAGGATGGTACAAGAGCCAGGATGGTACAAGAGCCAGGATGGTACAAGAGCCAGGATGGTACAAGAGCCAGGATGGTACAAGAGCCTGGATGGTACAAGAGCCAGGATGGTACAAGAGCCAGGATGGTACAAGAGCCAGGATGGTACAAGAGCCTGGATGGTACAAGAGCCTGGATGGTACAAGAGCCAGGATGGTACAAGAGCCTAGATGGTACAAGAGCCTGGATGGTACAAGAGCCAGGATGATACAAGAGCCAGGATGGTACAAGAGCCTGGATGGTACAAGAGCCTGGATGGTACAAGAGCCAGGATGGTACAAGAGCCAGGATGGTACAAGAGAATGGCCAAGAAATCGAGAGAGAGAGACAGTGAGTAAAGGAGAGAAAAAAAAAAGGAGAGAGAGAGAGAAAAAGAGAGAAAAAGAGAACAAAAAAAGGAGAGAGAGAGATAAAAAGAGAGAAAAAGAGAACAAAAAAAGGAGAGAGAGAGAGAAATAGAGATAGCCAGAAAGTAAAGTCTGTATATATAAAAAGAATAAATTAGATAATACAATGAAATATAGCTAGATAATAATTGTATGGAAGTGACAGAATGGCTTCTTGGTCAAGAGACTTGTATATAATTAAAGGCTTTCAAACGGTGAAATATAATCTAATAATATTTATATAAATGTCTGCATATTGTGCACATTATTTTTTATAAATAAATTCCCTCATTTTGCCGGTGCAAAATATTCATGTTCTCAAAATGAAGCTAAATGTCGGAGAAGAAGAACATTTCTTAAGTTTCCATTCGCGCTTCAGGCCCTTAGCCTCTCCCCCCCCCCCCCCCTAAAAGTTTCTAACAAGCCGTACAATCTGAAATCGTCCGAATCAATGTTCGTCCTTATCTGTTCACCTCAATCCAAAAATGAACAAACTTGGATTGCGATTTTCAATTCCTTCCTCCTCTTGCTTTTTTTTGTTGTTAAACCAAACAATTTATTTCTCTTCCTTTTTGGCGTCCCCTTTCATTCCTTTCACCCATTCTTCTCTCTTATTCCATCGGTTGTTCAAGTTTTTTTTTTCGATTTCAAAGAATTAGTCATAGCTTCTGGAAGCTTTTTTTTTCTTGAGCTCGGGGGCAACTCACGTTTTGTTGTTCACTTCACGTTATTGGCATGTCAACCCTTGGGCAATGCAGAAAAAGGGGACACTAAGAAATGATATTAGGCGTTGTTAACGTTAAGAATATTTTTTTAAAAAAAGCCCACCCTGGGAACCATGTCTAAACTTATTATTGAATGGTCTCAAATTTCGTAATAAATGTATTAAAAAAAAAACATCCTACACGAGGGAGCTAATTTGAGAATATCCCCGTTTGTAATGTCCCCTGCAAGAAAAAAATAAGTAATATGTTGTAATAGAGATGTAGGTGAGATTTGGTACATCGTTTTTTTTTTTCATTCTTAACTTACAGCTTGATTTGTGAGACCATGTTTATAGCACAGCAATGGAGATTTGTTTTTTATTTGTTTGCATTTCTTAGTTATTTCATTTTGAAACCTTTATAATCACACATTCATCACAAAATTGAAAAGACGTGTATATGTATATATATATAGAGAGAGAGAGACAGACAGAAATAGATACATATTTAAACAAAAAAATTACACTACAATGTAGAGGAGATCTATTAACCTCTTTTTGAACTAGCATCATGTGGAGAAACTGCGACTCATGCTCCCTCAGACTAATTCTGCACTACGCTTAGGGTCACATATTTAGACAATTTCTCACCAATTTTAGACACATATATAACACCAGCGGAAACAGAGAATTACTAAGTGTCAAAGTGCACAGACTAGATCAAAGAATTACTAACTATCTGTGGTACACTCCTAGCACTGAACTATGTACCACATACGTTTAATTGTATATTTTGTCAATAATTCTAATGATCAAGTCTTGTCTTTGAGTCCAAAGTGTAAGTCGGAAGTTAAGTGTTTCACCTGACAACGTAGTCCTAACAGTGATCTACATATTTTGTCACACCTGTTGTTACTTTACGTTTTCTTGCCGACGCTTTTTGTCAATATTCTAACACTATAAATAGATATTTAAAACAATATACAATGTAAGGAAGTTCCTTATGATAAGATCCAAAGCGGCCACACAGTATTGCACTGTGGTCATTTTGGCCTTCACTAAAATGATGCATAAAAATTAATGTGTAGATGGTCTTAACAAGAGTCACGTGAATTTTTAACCCTCGAAGTGAATACTTTGTCCTCGGTATAAAGAGAATACACTATAGACGCAAGACGAATACACTCAAGCTAGTGTGGTTAGATCTAAAATGAAACAAGAATAACATTGAATATACTTTTAAAAACAACAATACCTCCTTTATACAACTTTTAGAATCACTTTCTCTTATGAACTCATGAATGTTAGCTGTAAAAACTTGACAGACCATAACGTTCAAACAAGACTTTACCGTGTGGCCCACGAGCTAATAATTCTTTTCTCAGCGTTCTATATCAACTTATAGGAGACCAGAGATTTTGAAATCAGCGTCCAGGTTCCACCATCAGCCCATCTTACAGTTTTCAGGTCCATGAAGCTCTGACTTAAATAAAGGTATTGTAACCAAAAAATGGCTTTGGTCCTTCGCCTAGTTTGAACAAGCTTATATTGAGGTATTTTTAGAAAGTAAAGAATTTTTTCAGGCGAATCTTAATGAAAAAATGAACAAGGCGAATGGAGAACACAACTATTTGAATGGAAGACAAAAGTAATAGAAAATAGAAATAGAAAAAAAAGATATAGATAAATATAATGTGTATCAGTGTCTTGGAGAGAGAGAAAGTGGGGGGCAGAGAGAGGAAGAAGGGGGGAGAGGGCGCAAGGGAGAACCAAAAGAGAGGGAGAAAAAAGGAGACCGAAAAAATCATTTTGTTAGATTACCCCAGGCCTGCGTGTGTGTGTGTGTGTGTGTGTGTGATGTTAGGCAAAGCTCTAGTCTTGCCAGATACACTGTTTTATTCTGTCTAGTCACTAGAATGATATCAATATTTCCAAAAGACCATCCATCAAATCTTACTGTCCAGTAGAAGCTGTTCACAAACTCTCATTCCATACCCCCTACACACACACTTCCCTCTGCTTGTGTACAGTGAGGCTTAATCTTCTAAGAGATGACGTTTCCTGGAGTTCTCTATAGAGTCTATAGTGGATGACTGAACAGTTCGTAGACATGGCTAGTGAATGGACTGGATTACTTCAATAGGAGTGTTCATCTACATTTGTCTTGAAGACGTTTGTATTTTATATTTATTTGTTATTACTAGTGCACAAGAAAATTACTTGTACACTTTTTTTTTTAAATCACACACTTAGGCGTGGCTGGCTAACATTTTAGATGCTCAAAGTAGAGAAAAGAAGTATAGAAATATATATATATATATATATATATATATATATATATATATATATATATATATATATATAGGTAGAGAGAGAGAGAGAGAGAGAGAGAAAGAGAGATATAATATATATACATATATTGTTGTGACACTGTTACTGTACGGCATGTGTGGCCAACCGTGACACGGTGAAGAGAGTGTCCAGTTAGTGGACTGGAGAGCGAGTCACGTGGGCGTGTTGTAAACAAGGAGGACGAAAACAGCTAGTGGATTTGTTGTGTATGAATGTTGACCTTATGTCCATATATTGTTATTAAATTCTTTGCAATTAAAAGGAACTTGTATCACCATATATATATCTAAATATAAAACATCACTATTTCAGAGGGTTTGAACTGTAATAGTAAAGCTTAATGTAACTTAAAGCTCCTAATTGTGAATTTAGTTTTAGTGTTCAAGTGTTGAATTGAGTAAAATAAATCCTCGCTTACTCTGGTTATATGATGCTTTTTTTTTACAATCTAAAGAATGTCCGACCAATTTACTAATGATCTCTTTTTTGTAGCCATTTAAGACTTTGTACTGAATATTGAATTCGATTCACACATTTACCAAGTGACCTGTCCAATCCTGACAACGTCTAATCACCTCACTCTTTTATCACCAGTTCCATGGGTTCAAACTAACACCTTTAAGCGACATCATTAAGCTACTCATCTACCGAAGCATGCGTTTTGTTTCTCTCTCTATCTTTGACATGGTGTCCGAACTGATACAGTTTATAGGCACGTGAACCTACTAGATTGACTGACCACGTGACAACGTTCAATAGACTGGAATCTTCCAATAAATATCACGGGGAGATTTAACGTTGAATATTTTCACTCGCCAGTTCGTTAGTTCAAAATTACATGCAGTAGAAATTCTCTACATTGCAATAGCCTCGGGGCCTTCATTTAGACGGACAGCATCAAAAGTAGAGATTTTTTTTTAAAAATAATCTTTCTTTCAATCTACCTCAGCAAAGAGAGATTCTCATAATGTGTCGAAGACAAAAATACCTTAAAAAAAACAAGACTCTAAGTGAGGCTTAGCTAGCACCCCCATAATACATATATATATATATATATATACTATAGATAGATAGATACATAGATAGATAGATAGATAGATACATAGATAGATAGATAGATAATTATATATATATAATTTTTTTATCATGAATATTATTAAAATGATTCTTACTATCCTGTGAATATGTCACGTGGATAAAACAGAAGAGTACAATCGAGAAATAAATGTGGTATGTGTCTTTCTAGCGGTAATAATTGATTAATTATGGAAATGACATGTTGACATCTAAGCTAAATATGGAGAATGCCAGGTTGGGACATGACAAGCTTCTTTTCAGAAGAAGTGAATATAAGGAATTTCAATGTATGTATGCTATTGAAGAACTGAGATGCTGATATTATGTCCTCTTTCGACATAGGTCAAGCGTATCTGGTGCTAATACATTCAAATGCAAGTCTGAGATAATAGAGCTGCACTACTATGGCCGCACATCAAAACGCTAGAACTGTCCACATAGGAAGTGTTTTAGTATAGATGTACAAACGTTGTACTAAATAAAGGATTTGTTTGAGAACACCTGACCCTAATCGATGATTATGTCACTTTCAGATCAAGGAATAAAAAGATTCTAATGATATGCTGTTCAAGAGAATGTGTCAAGTTAGATTGGCCTGAACGTGTAAAACTGTACTTTGAGTCATTCACAGCTAACAAGAAGATTTTGGCCTATGTATTTCTACAAATATTTTTTAAAATTAAATTATATAGTCAGTATGAGGCAAACATATTGAGCAGTAAATGAAATCAACTTCACTACAGTTTGGCCAACAGCCGCCAACTATATTAAAGATTTTCATTCAAAAAAATAAATAAATAAAAGGATAAATATCTAGTGTTTTCTTGTATGCGATGTACATAATAAAGAAAGAATTTATATGCTTGATTTTAGCGGTCCCCAAAAGGGGAAAAGACGCTATTAGTTTTGTGTGGCCTGTCTGTCAGTCTGTCCGTCCGTCCAGTTTAGATCTCCAAAACTAGAAAAGAAAATTAAAATCGGACATCATGATATTTTAGATCATTCAGCGTTCTGATGCAATGGATACTTTTTTCTTTTCTGAAAGCGAAAAATCTAATTTTTTAAATCAATTATTCAAGCAGTTTTTTCGTAAAAATACACCATTTTTAGAACTATTTACTATTAATAGTAACAAACACTGGAGGCTTATTAGTAAGATGGACACATACGGGACTTTTATAATCACATTTATGCAAATGGTTTTACATTTTTGTAAAATTGTATTGCTTAGTTATGTAAGTTCTGTTATACTAAATATTACATTTACAAAAAAAAAATTAACTTTTTTTTTTAGAGAAAAAATCTATTTACTATGCAAATGAGTTGGACATAATTTAAAACAACAATTAATAAGTAGTTTTTCGTATTATCGCGTGAACTGCCACATACTCACGACGCCATAAAATGAAAGGAATTTTTTATTTTTTTTACGGAGATAATTTTTTTTTCTTGAGGCTTTGAATAAGAGATTTGAATAAGAGGTTGACCCTTTACAAAACAATTAAATCAATTAGATACTTATTATAAGACATCAGTTAGGCCTTCAGTTAGGCCTTTTTACCTGCCTGGGTGGACCACTTCTGATATAATTTAATACCGATATTCTTCTGAAAATATTGAAACCTGGCTTTTTTCCTTCCTGGGTGGACAACGTCGGGGGCCGATTTTGAGTTTGTGTTTCCACATAAACTGTCTTTGTAACCTTCTTTTCTAAAAAAGTAATATGATAATTTTTGTGCATTTTCTAGCGTGGCATTGCAGAATCTGGTCAAGTTTTTGTATACAATGCAACAAGAAGTATCATTTTAGAAAGGCTATAAATAGAAGTGTCATTTTTAGAAATGTTGTAGATAGAAGTGTCGATTTAGAAAGGCTATAAAAAAATAAACAGTGGTTTTTAAATGGCTACACTTTGTTTTACACTCCCAACTAACTGCAGGTCGTCCAAGTCTGAGATGTACTGATGTATGCAAGCACGACTTGAAGCTCTTCAGAATCAATATCAACATGTGAAAGAACGAAGCACTGGAGGACTCCCAATGGACAGCAATCATAAAAGAAGTTGGTCCTTAGATCGCAGAAATGGAAAGGAGGCGGAAAAAGTTGCCTCGTCTTGCGATTACATTTGTCTAACGTGTGACCGAGAGACTGTATGCAGCATTGGATTCATAAGTCAAGTGAGAAAGTGCTAAGGGAAATGTGTACCTGTAGAGAGGTTAAAAAAAACCCACAGATAACAAAAGCCAAACATCAAAAGACGTTAACGTCAGTGTCACATAGGTCTTGCCATCTATGCATAATTAACAAACCATTATCTTAGCAGATATAACAAATTACTATTAGAAAACATATTTCTTCGAAAAAACAATCATATATATGAAATAAGAGATATCAATAGAAAGAAAAATAATAATATATATATATAGAGAGAGATTTAGAGAGAGATTTAGAGTCCAGTAAAATATTTCTAGAATAATTTCAACCAATCATTGTACGAGATGCTAATTATTCCGGCTCGAACAAGATTCTACCCTCAAGGGAAGTAAACACAATTTTTAGTAAACCTTTTTCATATATTTTCTTTTAAACGATGCTGCATTTCACCTGAATAATCTCCCCTGCAAATTTACCCGAGAAAAGAAAAACCTAAATGGAAGAGAATATTTTTATTTAAAAACCAAAGAAAATTGCGGGAAGACATTTCCTGTGACGGAAATGAATGCAAGAGGAATAGGACACTCTTAGAGGACGTCACAAAAAGGAGAAAAAAACACTTTTTAAAAATAGTGTAGCCTTCCAATGGAATATGAGTTGCATTCATACCAAGGGATAGAATACGTTCTAGCTCTAAGCTTATTAAACATAGAGCATTATAGCAAGTTTATGTTTTATGTTAAGACCGGATTGAGTAAACAGAAGTAAGCAGTAGATTCACTTTAACAATGATCGTGTTGCTACACACACACGATCACACACATACACACACACACGCACAAACACACGCGCGGAGTCTATCGCTCTATAAGAAAACAAATAATTTGATTTCTATAGTATATATGTTATATATAAGTGCAGAATTCATATAAGGGCCATACCGTTTACGGGATTAAGGCCCCCACTTTCTTTAGGGGCCTTCCAAAAATGCTCTAAAAATATTTTCAATCGCATTGAATAAGGAGCAAACGAAAAATTTTCTGATTTTGTAATCAACATGGGCGTAACCAGTTGGGATGGGGGGGGGGGGGCTACATTTATAAGGGGACCCCGTATCACTTACACATTAGGTTTTTATAAAGTCTAAACCCGGTCCTGTTTAAAAAGCATCATATGACATACATTTGGAGGCGTGTGTGTATGGATAAGGACTTATGTAATAAATGAACCTATGACCTAATATGCTACTTTTAGAGAAAGGATAATTTTATTTAGTCAAGTTTTTCATTTCTACAATGAGCTGGGTTTATCGTCGTAGTCAAAAGCACAAGTAAAAAAAAAAGAAAAAAGAAATAAATGCTCATTGATTTAAATCTGAAAGTAATTTTTGCACCTAGTAGTACTGGGAGTATTGGAAGTTTTTGGAGCGTTTTGCTGATAAGGCAAATGGTGTGGGTTCGATCTCCAAACAAGCCTATTGTTAAAAATATTTTTTTCAATGTCAACTAAAATACGACTGCTCTATTAATGGAAGTTGATTGATGACAAAGGTTACTTATTTAAGATTGTAAGATTAGATCAAGAAGTGAGGGCTACTGTAACACGAGACTCATGTGGCGGAGTGTAGGAAGACAGTAAATAGACTGGAATGAGCTTGATGGAAGTTTTAACATATCTTGTTATTAAATTTTATACTTTCATTATCACTACACTGATATCGCTACACTGATACCCTAGCTATTTGTAAATAAAAATTTAGGTTGTCTCATGCAAAGAAGTATTCCAACCATTAACTGGACAATGTGTTATTGGAGCTAATGTCTACGCCTACAGGAGAGATTTGATTATCTGGAGCTACTTCAAAACTCAAAGAAATAAATTCTATTTTTGCAAAACAGAAATAAAGTAGATATATCCTCAGGGCAATAACAAAATAAATACGAACTAATTCTGCGTTCACTTGATACACTTTGCTTTGAAACACGTTAGAAGTTAGACTCTAAAGATTATAGACAACGGTAATATGATTCAATTTGACGGGTAGCCATGTAGTCTTAAAATATTTTTGTAATCCTTAAAGGCATATGTATATATATATATATAAAGCAGAAAGTAAGGCATGTATGTATGTACTTATGTATGTATTTATATTCCGCATGGAAATCAAAATCGTTTGACCAATCTTGACAAAACTTGGCATAAATGTTCTTTAGATCATGGCGGAGAACGTAGTATATGTTTAATGTCCCTATCACTACCGGAGGGCCCTAAAAATAGACAAATAGTACCAATTGTATCTCTATTAAAAAAAAAAGAAACTTTTTAACAAATCGGGTAAACCCGCCTTCAATTTATTTTATATATTATATGAATGTGTCGGCTGAAGGGGTTAACCCGTTATATATATTACCGTATATAGCTCCTTCGTGCTCAAAAAAGAGCACATTTCTCATTTCCTATGGATTCGAAGATGACATTTAAGTCCAATCCTCGCTTTATAAAGCCAGCCGCATACGTGGCATGGGTGGGTTATGTCAGTTGCAGATAGGTCAGTACAGCGTTAATGTTATATAATATATGAAAATATGTATTGTAAGAAAACGTAAGTTGAGAATGAATGTAACAAAAGTTATGGTTTGTTAAGTACTTATTGACACATTCATTGTATATGTATGTACTTGTTTGTACAAGGTCTTGGTGTATATTTGTTACTGCCTCATTATATATATTTTTAAATAAATATATATATATATATATATATTATCCATAAAAAAGTAAAGTAAAGTTTCCCTTTCAGACCTTGCGATCTATAGATGCTAAGGTCATATGTTTCTTAAGCCAACGGTTAACGAGCATGGTGTCATGTGGCCAGCACAGCGACTAACCGCCTATACTTCCCTCAACTAAAGTCAGGAACCCATTAGAGTTGGGTGGACTCAGTGGCACCCTAAATATCCCAAATTTCAAAATTAGTATTCACTGAGATTCGAAACCAGGACCTCAGGTTCGGAAGCCAAGCGCTTAACCACTTAACCACCTCGCCTCCCATTTTATCCATCTTTTACACTCTATATCCCAGTCATCTCTCTCTCTCTCTCTCTCTTTGTCCTTTGCCTTATAAGCTCTCTCTCTCTCTAATACAACTTATAAGCGGTTTCTCTCTCTCTCTCTCTCTCTGTCTGATCTCCTTCTCTTATTCGCGGTCTTTCTTCCTCTCTCTTTCTCATCTTGCATTCACTTTAGATTGTCCTGCTCTCTGTGTCTGAAAGAACTTTTTTCCCTCCACGCTAATTTCACTCCCTACCTCTAAATCGCACTTCCTGTGGGGCTTACATTATCAGGGACTCACTTTAACTAATCGTTCGATGCGCGCATTGATTTATTGTCCGGCTTCTTTTTTTTTTTTTTCTTTTGTGTTCTACGTCTCCATCTTGCGGCATCATCAGCAGGGGGAGACAACCGGAAAGTCAATGAGTTCACTTCAAATGAAACCCTGATTACAGATCAATTACACCGAAGGAGCGAGACATTCAGGGGGCTATCTGCTGGTGTGGTCAAACGTGCCTAGTCCACATTGTAACCCCCAAGTCTTTGCTAGCAAATAGAAAGGATTTCGATTTTCTTTGAGACTACCAGACTACTAGAATTGCCTTTTTTTTTTTTTTTAATGCTGATTTTTTGTTTTCACGTTGATATGTTTGAGTTAAATATTTTTTCCAAAATTTATCAAAGTAAAACACATCCCTTCTCTATAAATAACACTAAGATAACACTATCAATAGAGATATTCATAATTGAGTAAATCAGAGTTACCTGCTCTTTGTTTAAATTTTTAATTTAAAGATCAGATTTACATCGTCAGTAATAGAGAAAAAGAAGAAAAAGCTGTCTGGAGAAATGTCTGGGCAATATAATGGAACATAGATAAGCTCCATTGCAATGAAAAGAGCTTCACTGGGAGAGATTTACAATAAAATACTTGAAATTAACAAGCTGAATAATGCAATATAGAAAGACACTTTAACACTGTTGCCAACTGCGAAATTGATTTTTTGTGCGCTGGTAACAGAAGAGACTAGACGTCACTAGAGATATATAATAACTTATTATTTTAGAAAAATAAACAAGATCGAAAAGTACAGTAATGATATTTCTTTAAATAGTGAATAACAAAACACATTCTTTTTGTTATGAAAAGTGGAAATTGTAATGTTTCAGTAGTTCTAAAATTCTGTTAAAAGGATACAACACAAACACACAAAAAATCGCCACTAATATATAACTGTCCATTTCTGAAAAACGTTCATAACCATTGTATTCTATGTTAGAACACTTCATCTTTGTTTATGCTTGAATCACTACTGTTGTTTAGGCTGCATTAAAGTTAGTTATTTTAGCTAAATAAATCAAATAAACAAACAAATAATAAAAGTTAATTGATTAAGTAATATATTTACAGGCAATCTTTGACTTCAAAACAAAATAAAGACTATAGATGGCGGTTGCGAATTGAACAGGACAACACATTCATTCCGTCAAGCAAATATGATATTGATAGCAAATAAAGTCTATAATAATAAAGCGATCTAGTATTTAAAAAATACTTTTTATAAGATAAGATAAGATAAGATAATTTTAATGATCCAATCAAATGGAAATTCAGTTTGACTACATAGCCCCAAAGTTTGACATGTTCCAGCAGATTAGTCCACCACCGTGTAAGGAACAAGTGAATGTTTCCAAGTGAAAAGTTTTCATTCCAAACTCTCTAAATGTAGATTTAATAAATGAGTACTTGTTGTTCCAGGAGGGGAATCCAATGGTGGCATCTGTCCAGACCAACGAAGGTCTTGGAGTTCAAAAAGGCGCAGAGAAAAGCCAAATACGTTAGAGATCTACAAACTAGCAAACGAGTAAAAACATCACACCCTTTACAGGCCTTGCGATCTAAAGGGAAAATGTAAAAGTTATCTATTTTTATGGCCGCAATTTTATGTGAGTGTCATGTGGTCAGAACAACGACCATCCGCCTTTAGTTTTCCCCAATTTATGTCAAGTACCCATTAGAGTTGGGTAGACCCAGGGGGACATTAAAAATAACGAAATTCAAAATCCCGGGATTCGAACCCGAGACCACCTGGGTTGGAAGCCAAGCTCTCAGCCATCATGCCACCATAAGAAATTATATTCTTTTAAGCCAAAAGTATTTAAAACCCATCCCCCTTTTTTTTTTCAATATTATGTGTTACGTCCAAAAGTAGCGTCGTTGGTGGCTACTTTCCAGTGTAGCAAGGACTTCAGACGTAAATATATTAAAAGGATTTTTTAAAAAAATATCTGCATTCTTTGTCCCCCGACATCTAGACAAAAGCAAAACAGAAGCGCACTGACATAGACAAGTGATTCATGCAGAAGTCTATTGTCTGCCCTTTAGGACTCACGTTTAGCCTTCTATTTTATGATAAAAGCCATGAACTTGTCACATTCTCAAGTTTGGAACTTGGGAGGTGTGTGTGGGGGGGGGGGGGGGGAGCGTCAGTCCTAGAAGAACAATCTTCCACACTCGCACATTACGAGCCGCTCACTGCTACATGCGAGAATAATCACAATGCCATATCGTCACATGCTCGGGAAAGTAATCGATCAAATTGTTTGAATAGGATTAAAAGGGTCAATAGAAATGATTAAATCAACATCCAGTATCAATGCAACTATATTGGTCAACAAGGAAATTAGGTCTCAGTGATTAAGGAACTGTCCTATATTTTATGTTGTATTACTGCAAAATGTTTGTCATGTAAGTTTCAATGGAGCGTTTAAAAGTCACATAAGATACTTGCTAATTTTTGGAACACAGGTCCGTGTCTAAAAATTGTAATGCTCATTCCTGAAACACAACACTTAATAACACTTAATGGATCACTTAGAGACTCTAACTCTATGCTCATATTTGTTATGAGAACTTCAAGAAACATGGAACCAGCCAGGAACCTGCATAGATAGCTTTTCTAAAAAATGGCTCTAACGATTCTCCTAGAAATGTAACAGTTCATTTATATCGCTGAGAAAAAATTACTATTTTGTTTCCCACATGGGGAAAACTCAAGTTTGACCTTTATAATTAGGCATAATAAAAAAAAAATGTAAATTTGGCTTTATGATTACACTTAGATCTAGAGCCAACATCGGTTTTGAAAGGACAATCGCGTTCTAAAATCGCGTTCGGGAATTTCCGAATTTAAGCCATTATTAATTCAAAAGTATAAGAAACTAATGTTCAGGAAAAGTATGTACATCGTCTTCTAAGGCATAATCATTGGAATTGTTCAATTAAAAAAAAGGCCTAGAAAGCCGTTGCATACCGATATTATTCTATAGCCGAATAAATTAAAAGTTTCAGCAGTATATAAGCTTTGTTTATAATTTTAGGTAAATCTAATATAGGTCACATCTACATTCTAGATCTAGAAGTAGATCTAGAGCTCGACTAGATCTTAAGAGTTCTAAGTCAGAAGTTTAGGTCTAGTGTTGGATCTAGATGTCCATATAATGAACATACTAATAAATAATGGAACAAGTATGCATTGTCATCTGATCGAAACAAAAACATCGTACGTTCAAGCAGATCATGGTGTCACGGGTTCGATACCTGGTTAAAAAACACATTTAAAAAAAAAATATTTTGGTATATTTTAAATTTAATAGGGAAGGTAGTGTCTTTATTTTTTAATGTATATTTTATTTAAATATTTTTCTTGCTTTAAATCATAGCAGCAAAGGTTTTTACCGTAACTAATCATCTCAAAGCAATATACATTTCTTAGTTAAGAGAGTAAATTTTCTTTTGCAGCCTTAAATATATTTGACTAGCTCAGCCTAATCTTGTGGAATCGGAAAGAGGATTCGATCTTAACTTCTTCCATCGCCAAAGTATGACGTCTACATGATCCTTTAAAATGCGCTCTAACTGTCGTCACAAAGGTCCCGAGTTTGAACCATGTCCGTCACGATTCCCTGCCGTCCTGTAGGAGGTTCTGCTTAAGTCGCAATACCCGGAACATTCCAAGAACGTAAGCGTCATGTTAAGTCAAGTCAAGTCAAGTCGAGCCATGTCAAGTCAAGTCGAACCATGTCAAGTCAAGTCGAATCATGTCAAGTCATATCAAAACGTATGAATTAGAGTCATGTCAAGACAAGCACCTTAAGTAAGGAACAATGTTTGAAATGGATTTGATTTTCTGAAGATGACATACTTTAATGAGTCACTCTCTTTCAATACACTTTTCTATCCATCTCAATATCACCAAAGATAACAACAACAACAACAAAAATGATTTTCAACAACTTTTCAAATGATATATAGATCCGTTTGTTTGTTATTGTGACATTTCAAAGAGAAAACTTTCAAGGCTGTCCTAATCATAAAAATCCCAGCACGTTTGAGAAAGCTGATATGACATATACGTTTTCAGACGATCGCATTGGAAAGTATCGACTCGATGTCCTCGGGGACAAGGCTCTTGTTTCAAAGGATTTTCGTTTCCGGCCAAAATCATCAAGTGTATTAAAATAAGGCCGAGTGACTTGGGACGAATGCTTGGTGAGCATGACGCTATGGTGGCCTCCGAGAGTAAGGTGGATTGTATGGGAACAATGTCTTTGATGTGGACCCAGTGAATCACGATGAATGATTGATGAACGATTCTTTGAGTTATGCCCACTGATTTACAAGGAGTGATTGGAAAATAATACGTAGAGGTGGGCCCAGTGCATCGCAATTAAAGATTGATAATACGTAGAGTTGGGCCCAGTGCATCGCAATTAAAGATTGATAGTACGTAGAGGTGGGCCCAGTGCATCGCAATTAAAGATTGATAATACGTAGAGTTGGGCACAGTGCATCGCAATTAAAGATTGATAGTACGTAGAGGTGGGCCCAGTGCATCGCAATTAAAGATTGATAATACGTAGAGGTGGGCACAGTGCATCGCAATTAAAGATTGATAATACGTAGAGGTGGGCACAGTGCATCGCAATTAAAGATTGATAATACGTAGAGGTGGGCACAGTGCATCGCAATTAAAGATTGATAATACGTAGAGGTGGGCCCAGTGCATCGCAATTAAAGATTGATAATACGTAAAGGTGGGCCCAGTGCATCGCAATTAAAGATTGATAATAAGCATTGCCAGTGACAGATGTTTGTGGAAACAGCTTCCGCCCAATGCGCTGAACGGCGCCGGAGGATCTATGTCAGTAAGGATAGCACATTAGATTTTTGAAATAAAACTTTTTAACAGCAGGATGGTGATTGTAGATACCTCAGAATCTTATTTTGTTGGCTTTCAATATCAGAAATAGTGTTTGGCGGCGGCGCTTATATAAATACATACACACATACATAAATATATATATATATATATAAATATATATATATATTTATTTATTTATTTATTTATTTATTTATTTATTTATTTATTTATTTATTTATTTATTTATTTATTTATTTATTTATTTATTTATTTATTTATTTATTTATTTATTTAAAAGGAAATTTGTTTGAGAAAGAGAGAAAAAGAGAGAGAGAGAGAGAGAGATGAGTAATACTTTCAAATTTCTCTATCGTTTTACTTCTGTTGAGGTGTTTAGAAATGCAATAATGAACCTTTATACATGTATTACTCATTACTAAATGAAAAGTTTTGTTTTGTATAATATTGTGTCCATTACTAGTGTACAACACAATACTAAGAACTTGACGGGTGACTGACCTAACCACGGTGAAAGAAAGGGAAACAATTAGACTGCATGAAGGCGCGAACTAGATTGTCTCAATGTACGCTCACCTGCGCCAGAGAAAACGTGCCCGCGCTGGGGAGTGGGGTGACCAGGGGTGTTAGGTGCCGATGAGGGGGGGGGGGGGAAGTGATGGAGATGAAAGTGCAGGGGAGAGGTGAGGAGAAATTTTACTCTTGAATGAAATGTTGTACTCGCGTATTGACGGATTGACGAGTTTTCCCGAGGGCAAGGGGGGAGGGAACATTTCATATGCATCGGAATGTGTGATCGTAAGACTGGCTGTGAGTGTGAGTGGTAGTATATGGCGTGAGTGTGAGTGTAAGGTGGCGTGGGTGTGAGTGTTTGTATGTGATGTGGGTGGTAGCTGGTTAAAGATAGAGAGAATGCCGATGGCAGTAATAGAAATATCTGAGTCACATGACTTGTGAGGATTGGGGAGGGGGGGAACACGGAGAGAGGCAGAGGGAAACACTGAGATAGAGAGAAGAAAAAGAGATGCAGATACATCGACAAAAAGATATAGAAAGAGAAGAAAAGAGGTGGAGATAAAGAGAAATTTGTAGACACAAAGAGAAGTAGACAAAGAGAAAAAAAGAGAATGCGAGAGATATTGGTACACATACAAAGAGTAGAGTAAAAGAAGAATCAAAGAGAGAGAGAGAAAGAGAGAGAGAGAGAAAGCGGCATGTAGTTGGAAAGATGGCACCTAATTTATCATATGCTTTTGGTTCTTTTATGGGTGATCAGGCGAATAGATTTCAACAAATCCATTCTCCCCCCCCCCCTCCCGCCATCCCCGTCGCCCCACTGTCACCATGCCAACCAACTGTCATGTAAATACATTCTATTGAATGGTCGTGTCTTACTCACGATGCACTATTAGTCCACTACTCAATCGCTCTGCACACTGATTCAATAGATTACCAGTTCAATCTTAAGTCTAATAATATATGAAGTCCAATTTATCAGCACATTTAAACTTTGAAATCGCTACCGCCAATAACCGTCACATTCAGCTCTTGTCTATTTCTTATCCGAAAATGTAATCCATGTACTGTCAAACCATCTACTAAGTATTTGTCCTTTAGTAGTGTAATAAACTAGCTCCTGATTTTTCTTCAGGGTTGTCTCCCGAAGACTTTCTCTCATTTGGGTATAGCCGCAAGGCAGCGGAGGTTTGGATTAAAGAGTTTTCTTTCTCCTAGATGGGTAACCAACCAACGTTGGCGCATCTAAATGTACACTTGGAAATACACAAGCAATAAACTACAAAGCTGAATCGCTTTATTTTAATTGTAATACATTGAATTGTTCTTGTTTATGTTTATGTTTATTTTAGATAAGACAAGAATAAATAAGTAATTGGAAAACGGTTATCCGATTGTAAAGATGGAGGCTTATTGGTATTTATTTAGAACCTTGCACTGTTTTTTTTTTTAGCTGCAATGATTTGTTAATAAAATATCCATGGTGTTCGCTGTACTGTTCGAGCGTATTAGATGCGAGTTCCTTTAAGCACAACCTTCTTCACAAAGTAGTTAAAAATGACCCAGTCCACAAAGATATATGAATAAAAAACTTAATTACAGAATATTCCTCAGCCAAATCTCCATCACTAGAGCGATTTAGTCTCCAGAATAGTCACGTGCCAACTGTCGGTAAAAAAATTAAAAAATCTGCAAAGCAACTATTTACATGACTTCAGTAACACGTCACTTCAAATATGGTGCGTCACTAAACTAGCTATGTATTCAACATTTAATTAACATCTATCTATCTATCTATCTATCTATCTATCTATCTATTCTATCTATCTAATACTCTTATATATATATATATATATATATATATATATATATATATATATATATATATATATATGTCGTATACATTAAAACTGTACTCATAATATATTAAAAACCAAGTAATCAGATACTTCATATGATATCAGTTTATTAAAACCTCAGCTAAGAAACAGCTCAGTATAAACTTATTGATTCTGATACAGCACAGAGTTATTTAGGTCATCGTCCGAATCATCCCCCCCCCCTCTCTCTGTTAGCCCTATAAGCTAAACAGGGAATTAACAGGGTTAGAACACCGGACATTTCCGTTTCATAGGTCTCATGAGATCAGAGGTTGTTTTTTTTTCCGCCTATGTCCAGGCTTGCGTTTCCATTTCCGAGCTTTCTTTTATGTCATTTCTTTTCTGTGTGTCTATGAGACAAGTTCTCTAGGACACACTATGATGTGTCAGCATGGCTCGCTAACAAACAGTTTGCGGTTAGGCACGCTCATTAACGGTCATCAATCCATTCTTTCATGTTCTATCCCTTCGGCTATAACTGTTTTTTATCTGCAGGTTGACACATATTGAAAGACCTCAAAATAGGATGACGTTAAAACGAAAACATAGACAAAAAAATTGCTTGAGGCTTAATTATTTTTTTAGGTTTTTATACATATATACTACATAAACGTATTAATAATATTTTGGATTTTCGTTATAAACTAAAGAATATCAAGAACTCTAAATCAAGTGTCAATACTGCTAAAAAAAAATAAATAAACTAGCGATAAACGGAACGACTTAGAAAACTGGATTCTGCTGTACTAAAAAAAAAAAAAGGCAAAAATTTTCGTACAACTTAAAAACAAAAATATCTTGTCCACAGTTATTTTACTCTATACGCCGGATACACCAAAATCTACCTTTCCGTTATCGATGGAAGCATTACATGGTTCTGATTATTGAAATAAATGTATATATAGAATTTGCGTTTTTCAAAGAGTATGTTTAAACAATATATCGATTCTATATCACAGTTGTGAACATAAAAGGTTACTTGTTATTGCTTCTCAAAACAACAGACTCACTCGAGTATTCGATCATAGTAATTGAAAGGAGATTATAGATTAAGAACTGACCATCATTGTATTTAGACCTATCGTTTCAATATTCAATACTATAATACAAGTGAACAATTTTAGGAGCACAAACCTACTTCCGAATGTACAAGATAGTAAAATATTTGTTTATTATGAATGGGAATAATGGCTGGTTACTGACCGCTTAGTTAAATCTTCGACTTTAAAAATCTTATATCTTCTTGGCATTATACGTTGGATTGTAGAAGCATGGATTGTAGAAGCATGGATGATTGAAAAAAATAAACTGTTACTAAACACTGTGTTAATGTGATTTAACTTAGAGATCTCCTTGGGAAGATTGTGTGATGGATGACGTTCTCGAGTGGGTCAACACACAGAGAGAGATACAAAGCAAGAGGTCCCTCAAGGGATGTGGAATCGACACTCATGACTGGGATAGGCTAGAGCCTACGATCGCTTCTAGTGGCATGGAATCGTGATTGTCGGTGTTTCAAGCTACAAACCGTTGAGGTCAAGAGTAAGGTCAACAACAAGCCAAATAAGTCATTAAATATCAGACCTACACCAGACCCAATATACCCCGTGGCTTAGATCTAAGGGAAGATGGGACTGACAGCGCTCCTCAGAATCAAAAGTTAAAAGAAGTTGTTCAATGAGCGACTTAAGTCAACTTTGGTAGGATGAAACGTCCATTATCAGCATTTAGGAAATAACTCAATATTTATTACACGTAACTAAATAGTCCCAGCTGCGACCCACATATTTTGCCACATCCAAATGTACACACACACACATATATATATATATATATATATATATTTATTTATTTATTTATATGTGAGCGGGTGTTTATGTGTGTTTAAGAGAGAGAAGGGGGGCAGATATAGCTATATATTACAAGGTAATACACAGTCAATATTATTTTGTATTTACTGCGACCGCCAAATATTTTACTGTTGTGTGTGTGTGTGTTTTGTCTAATTGTAACACATAAACATATATCCAGCTCATGACATTCGTCGTATGTGTGATGAAACAAATACAATAAGTTTTGCCGATCCACTTTCTACTTACATTCTTAGATTTCCATTGGAAAGAAAACAAAGCATTAAAAATCCTTTGTCTGAATGAACAACACTTGAATGAAAGTGAGATATCTTGTCATACAAACACGCAGAATTAACCCATCCAAGTTTCCCAATGAATGATAGTCTGATATGCTCATAAGTTGTTTTTTTTTTCTTTGATCTTTAGTCAAAATATCAGGAATCCCATTTCCACATTTACTGAATACAGTAGCAGATAGCACAGCAGTAAGCTTCCGCTACATCCTTGCTGTTTCAGGTGTTGGTCACTTTACAATGTTTAGTCTAAATGACCACACACAAATACTGTTCGAAGACTCGTGCGAGTCCGGTGTTTTGATAAACAGCAACACATGGCATCAGAAGCAACAAATGACTCTTCGAATTTCGCGGATACACAGTCTCCGATCCTCACCGCCCCGTGCGGCCAACGATTCCAGAGTGACCTCCTCCTCCCCCCACCACTTCTTTTCCCCTGTCAACATTGGCGATGAAAAAAAAAGGGGGGGGGGGGTCCAAAGTTCTGGCATCAAAACCAGCCCTTCCACCAAGTTCCAATACTCAGGGGCAATTTTGTTCCTCACACCCTGACACCCTGCTTTATCTCTTTCACCATCACTCCCTCTAACTCTTGTGCCCCTCTCTCTCTACTCCACCCTCCCTTTCTTTCGCCATTTCACTTTTTACTCCTATCTGCCCCCCCCCCCCCATCTTTTTTTTTCTTTATATCTGACAGGATATGTGACCGGATAAAAAAAAAAATTACAGTGCTGGTTGGGAAATACTTCTATTCTGCGATGTGACAGTCAGAACTGGGAAAGTACTAGAGAATCACTCACTGGGGTTAATTGATCCACCGACAAAATTGATCTGTGTGAATGAATCCAGCACATGTGTAAACTGATACGTTGCTTGAACTCCCCCACTAATGAACTGTGTGAGGTAATGACATTAAAGCTGCTACAGGAGACAAGAAGATGTAAAGTTTACCTGTCCACTAATACATCTATTGTTGAGTCAATAACATTAGTCTCTAGTGTTTGTTTTTTTAACTTTGACTACTTATAATGAGTTGATAATAGAGTTCAACTATCTCAATGGAATTGGTAAGGAAAGGGAAAGTAAGAAGCTTAAACAAATTGAAGCACACAATTAAAAAAAAAAAATACTATAGAATAAAAAGAGCATATTGGTATATAATAATAATCGATGTTATTTTAGAACAGGGTTACAAGATAGTTTGTGTATTAACAGAAACTCAGAATCAGCCCACGAAGTGATCCTCTCTGAAAAGGCTGCAGAGGCGTAGTGAGGGGAGGGGGCAAGAGGAGCACGATGCCCCGGATGCCACCTTTGTGGGAGGGCGCCACACAAAGAGAGGCGCCTAAAAAAAAATTTGTGATATTTTAGTTAGATAATACATTCTAAGGTTAGTTATATTATATTATTACTAAATACTTGTTTGTTTCTGAGCCTATATCTCTTTGTGTGTTTCATGGAAAATTGCCCAGGGAGCACGTCTGCCTCACTACGCCTCTGAAAGGTTTCAATAGTTTCAGAAAGAATAGAAAAAAAAACTATCAGTTGCAAACTACAAACATCAACCATAACGCTATCTACGTCCATTCGAAGTGGACTTGTTCTTGTCCTTCTAAATGTGGACACACGGTTCTTGTCCTTCTAAACATAGACACATGGTTCTTGGACTTGTTCTTGCCCTTCTAAATGTGGACACCCGGATGACTTTTATTGATAATGCCTTAATTGTACGACAGTTTTTTTTTTTGGACACAAGTGAATGTTGACATGTGTCCATCACGACCAATTTAATGACATTTTAGTGGTCATTTGAAATCTCAGCTTCTTAACTGGAGGCGCTAAAAAAAGGGGTGGGGGGGGGGGCGAGGGAATTAGGGTTTAAATGAAGAGGGTCTCAATGGCTGAAGCTATCTGTCCAGAACAGGAAATGGACGTGTTGACGGAGACTGAATTAAATGTCCAGGCGCTGACCAGTTAGATGGAAATCAAATTTGGTGTCCGGCTGTGTTGTTCACTAAATCTTACAGCTGTGAGTCAGCTTAAGCGACGTACGATCTGGCAGGGGAGATCTGGACTAGAAAAAGGAACAGAGGTAATGAATTTAGAGGAAATTAAAAAGGAACACAAAGCTCGGACCAGAATGTGTTTTCTTATCTCGCACTCGGACCGGTCAGCAAGTCCAAGAGGGATTAAGTGCGGACATTGATTCTTTTCGCAAACATAAGCTTTACTAATTTAGCTAGATTCATTCAGTAGATGTACATACTAGTTCATGCTAGTTGATTCTAGTTTATACTAGTTCAAGATAGTTCATGCTGGTTCAAGCTAATTCATGCTTGTAGTCAATGCTAGTTCAGATAGTTTATGCTGGCTCATTTTAGTTAATTCTAGTTCTTGCTGGCCCATATTAGTTTATGCTACTTGATGCTGGCTTATGATAGTTCAAGATAGTTTATGGTAGTTCATGCTGATTCATGCTTATTAATGCAAGTTTAACTGTGTATAGTGTTTGTTCAAAAAGTTAAAATTGTCAACCAATACGTCAAGTTAGAAAATGTACATCATCAGATACACAATCACATTCTCATAATATAATATCATATCATATACTACAAAGTATTCAATAAACATTAAACAATATATAATTCTCAGTATTCGCCATTAGGTATAAAATATACACCACAGGATGCACTGTATACACCATACATCACAAAATATTAAGCACATATCATCAGATACTCAGTAAACCATAAGATATTTTTACACAAGATACGCCAACAGATGCTTGCTATACAATACCATATTTGTAGTATATACCACTAAATATTGAACATATATAATAAAATAGTCAGTCTACACCACCAGATACTTTGTATTCACCACAAACACTCTTTACAAATCACCAGATACACAGTATAATTCACCACATCCTGGATATTCACCGCCAGACATTTAAATATAAGAAAATATCATGTATACTCCTTCAAATACTCAGTATTTACTACCAGATACTTAGACCAGAGGTTCTCAAACATTTTTTACCCTGTACCGCTTCATATAGTTAGCACGTGCGGACGGATCCTTAAGTGAAAAACCTACATAAATGAATTTTATATGAGTAACAACTGTACACAAAGAAATCAACAAAATAAGCTGCTCCTGTATTAGTACGGAGTTATCTGTGATTGGGATCTGAGTTTGCCCACGTGTAAAATGGCTCAATACCCAGTCGGGATAGTACGTAATCGACATATTAAACAGTTATGAATGGTAAGTTGATTTTTATTTAAGTTATTTGATCAAATAAACTGGCTTTTAGCGAAGAAGTTGTTTTAAAAAAAATATAATTTTTTATCTTTCTGCGAACAACCATTGGTCTTTTTGGGGACCCCTGGGGGTCCGCGTACCACAGTTTGAGAAACACTGACACTTAGACTAAATGCCATGAAAATAACGAAAAGAAAAACTAGTGCTAATTAGAAAGCAAGACTAGAAGATGGTCTTACAATTGATAGAGTCTGACATTAAACTAAGCACTATTTCAACCTTATCTCAAGTTAGACCGCAGTCTCAACAAGCTACGGTTGAGATAATGCATATTAGAATTTTAATGTTAATTATATTACTCAAAAGATGTTTACAATTTATACTTAAGCTTAAAGTCACTTCCTTGGTGGAAGGAAAAAGTTGGTCAAAATTTGAAAGTCTGCAAATTCCCGAAACTATCAACGAAGTTAAATAGAGTGTTGGGTTAACAATGTGAATGTTATGGGTTTATCACCATTACCGGAATTTCATTTTTTATAAGATCCGATTACAACAGATACAATCAAATCCAATTATATATGAACATTAAGTAGGCATTATTTTTTTTAAATATATTACTTGTTTAAGATGTAATTGCATAAAATATGCCAGCGTTGAATGTAGCTACAGATTTAAAAATAAAAAATGGTTTATCACAGCGTTTACGCTTTTATAAATTATTTAAAGTTTCGACAGATGATTTAGTTTTGAAAGGTTGTGTAGACACTAGGTATCTATTTGATAAGAAAGAAAAAGATATGATCTTGCTTTAAAAAACAATTATACATCTGTCTGTCTTGCGGGCTCGATTGTAATGGAATATAACTGTTATGTAAGTGATGTAACAATTGTGTAGACAAATCTTATTACAAAAAAGTTATTTCCACAGATATCAACATTCATTGCGCAACATTTCTCAAAAGTGCAGACATTGACTTTATATTTCATTTCTTGAGGCTGGAATTTAATAACGTGACAGACTGACAGACTCACACAAAATAACAGGAGAAAAAGTGTTGATCTATACCCCAACATAAAGAAGTCCACGTCTACACTCATGGAATAGGTTGTACTCTAAATTGGATTGTCAGAGACATCCAAGAGGTAATCAAATTCTCTAAACTCAACGTCTGGAGCCTGGCTGACAAAATTTCGGACGTCTGTCCTTATGCAAATGTGCCTCAATCAAAGAATTTCCAATGCCCGGATGTACTCGGTCAGGTGTTTCTCAAGTTCAAAAGCAGGGACAACTAAAAAACTGAAGATGATTGTTTGAGTCCCGGGGCTAAGGTTATCAGGAACAATATAATATTGATTCTTAGAAATACATTTGTTTTTTATTGGATAAGTTGTGTTTTTTTATTGTTCTTATATTTTTTTCATTGTTAGATGTTTAAAAAAATCTACATTTTTGTTGCAGGATATTGATTTATCATCTTGACATCTGAATACATTCGGTATTAAAAGGTTTTTTAAATCAATAAATGAAATCATTTTGTCATTTTCATAATAACGATGTATGTAGCATGTATGTATGTTGAAATAGTTCGACGATTATGTTTTTCATATGACTTCCTTTTAAAACTTTCTAACGTATGCATACCAACAAAGGAATGTTAGCTTAGCAACATTATGTGCTTAACAGTTTTCGCTTCGATGAATTCAGTTTTTAACTTCGTGAGAGTACACAAATAAATCGTCAATGATTTTCATCCAATAATTTAAAAAGAGAAGGTTAATAGTTTGATTCTTGTGTCTGTCAGGGCAAAATGTCCGATGTGTTGAAACTACTTATCACATTGAATGCGGCGAGTTGTCTGTTCGAACTTGTTAGAGATCTTTATGACAATATTACTTATTTGAGATGTGTAGCACAGTATCATTTGATACAGATCTGTATCAAACATATCTCTTAATTCTGTCTTCCTCGATTAAGTTTTATTATTTTCAATATGTTTTATATTTTGTTTCTAAATCTATTTCAGTTCCTAACTTGCCGAGAGAAACATTGGTAATACAAAGAGAACTTTAATATGTAGTGTCTTAACTAGTCATTTGTCATACAATAATACACCTACAGAATAACTATTTCTTGGCTTTATTCAAGAACACTTATTTGAACAGTAAAGAGACAAAGACTGATTGCTCTCGGGTTCAATGGACACAAAGAGAAAAGAACTCAAGTTGTACTTTCAGGAACCAGGTTCTAAGTACACAAACAATACAATTTAAGCGTGTAATGTTATTTTTTAAAAGCTTTTATAAAATCACTCCATATGACTGACTATCTGTCTGGGTGGAATCTTTCACAAGTTGTTCCATTCTCGGATCAAGTTGAAACTTTTCACATTTATTCATTGTCGATGACAGCACACACATGAATCAATAAAAAAAATTAATTAATTAGTAATTTTTTTTAAATACAGAGATGCACATCACTAGGTAGAGATAAGCCTTGTGTAGATAAAAAAATTAAACCATATTTTTTTTAGACTATAAAAATCTTTGTTTTTAAAAGAATTTAAAGAATATCCTCAGTGGATAACGCGTTCGCCAACTATCATGAAGCCTCGAGACCTCGAGTTTAAAATCAAAGTTGAGCTTTTTTTTTTTGAAAAGCATTACGGAAAACTTCTCCCAGATACCTTCTCCCAGATACCTTTCTCCCAGATACCTTCTCCCAGATACCTTCTCCCACATATCTTTCTCCCAGATTCCTTCTCCCACATACCTTTCTCCCAGATTCCTTCTCCCACATACCTTTCTCCCAGATACCTTTCTCCCAGATACCTTCTCCCACATACCTTTCTCCCAGATACCTTTCTCCCATATACCTTCTCCCACATACCTTTCTCCAAGATACCTTTCTGACAGATACCTTTCTGACAGATACCTTTCTCCCAGATACCTTTCTCCCAGATACCTTCTCCCACATACCATTCTCCAAGATACCTTTGTCCCAGATACCTTCTCCCAGATACCTTCTCCCACATATCTTTCTCCCAGATTCCTTCTCCCACATACCTTTCTCCCATATACCTTCTCCCACATACCTTTCTCCAAGATACCTTTCTCCCAGATTCCTTCTCCCACATACCTTTCTCCCAGATACCTTTCTCCCATATACCTTCTCCCACATACCTTTCTCCAAGATACCTTTCTGACAGATACCTTCTCCCAGATACCTTCTCCCACATATCTTTCTCCCAGATTCCTTCTCCCACATACCTTTCTCCCAGATTCCTTCTCCCACATACCTTTCTCCCAGATACCTTTCTCCCAGATACCTTCTCCCACATACCTTTCTCCCACATACCTTTCTCCCACATACCTTTCTCCCACATACCTTTCTCCCAGATACCTTTCTCCCATATACCTTCTCCCACATACCTTTCTCCAAGATACCTTTCTGACAGATACCTTTCTCCCAGATACCTTTCTCCCAGATACCTTCTCCCACATACCATTCTCCAAGATACCTTTGTCCCAGATACCTTCCACCAGATCCCTTTCTCCCAGATACCTTCTCCCAGATACCTTTTTCCCAGATACCTTTCTCCCAGAACCATTGAGCCCTGAGCATTCTATAAGCCCGAAAGTTGCGCTAAACAAAAACGATTATTAAAGATATTTCCCAACGCACACTAGTCATTAATTACATGATTGACTACAAAAATGAAATGCATACTTTGGTTTAAGTATTTTATTTATTATACTTATTTCTCAAAAGTGTTTTGCGCTTCCACCCTGTTCCTATAATAAGGTCTTTTGTAAGTTCACTTAAGTCAGCTCGATCTGTTGACCTATAGGTGGAAATGAAACTAAGACATCTCAGTTCAAGTAACATCTTCACATCTCCTCAGAGATTTAAACTATAGCCCCCAATCAGTTAACCAAGCAATTTATTGACAACACATTCCAACACTTACATTTAATTTGTTTTGGATTACTAATAGAGAGACTGGATGAGGTTTAAGAATCCGTGTTAGATTTGACGTCCAATGTGATATCTCTTATAGTTTTCAACTTTTCTAGTAAGGTATTTATGTTACCTTTATTGAAAGCCTAATGCTTTACATTTTAATTCCACGATGCAGAGGCATTTAATGGTGTACAAATATTATTATTATTATTGTTGGTTTAAGAGTTTCAGAATTGAAATTGGATTTTATTTTTAAATATGCATATTGGAACTTCGGTTTACTAAATGTACAACTTAAAAATTGTATAATTTAACAACAAACGTTTCTCTGTTAGCACCCACATTAAATATGTCATTATCTACAAAGAGCGTCAATAACCCTCGCTCTTTTAACCTCACAAATTGCGCCCTGTGTGTTTACTAACCTCCAATCTCGCCAAAACTTCATTCCTTCTAATTCTTGTTGAGCGTGTTTCTCACTCTCCGATGAACCCCAAGGAAAGTTCATCCAAGTCTTGCTCGGTCCCTCCCCTTCTCACTTTTCCTACCCCTCATTGCCTCAACCTCCTCGTTTGTCCCTCCCTACACTCCTTGCTGTTCAGATTCCCTTCTGAAATCTCCATCAATTTCTAGACAACTTTGTTACCACGAGTCTTTAGACGTAAAGATCTCAACTCTAGGGTTGGGCACTTTTATAAACTCAGCTGATTTAATTTTCGGACAAGTCCAGAGCTCAAGTTTTTTTTTCTTCTTTCTCGTCTTGATGAACAGACCAATCCAGAACAGACCAATCCAGAACAGGACAATAAAAGAGCTTAGCGAGGGAAGGTTTAAAGTGGAGGGTCGAGACCAAACTAAAATCTAGAGAGAGAAAGGGGAATAACAATAAGTATTTTGTCTAAATATGTGACTATTTTGACTCCCTACAATCAATAAAAAATCTTGTAGCATTCAATACATTTAAATATAACAGCACATATGCTGTCTTTGTTTCTTTTCTTTGTTTATTTATTCTTGATTTTTATTTTGGAAAGAAATTGATATTTTATATGAACAAAGTTGAATTAAGGCAATGTCTTCGAATCCGAATACTACGGATAAGTGCACACCTAGTTAATACTTACATACATTGCCACATTTAATGCAGGCAACAGTCTTGACGGTCTGTCATTACGATAATCTACACATGATTTCGGCTAATGTGTTTACTATGACCTTCGTGAGAACTGTCCAGCTGTCTATTACAGAGGCCATCTGCTGCTAAATCTATAATGTTGTAACGCTGTTCTTCACACTGTCATTCACACTATCTTGTTCACAATTCTGTATAGCTGCAATGCTTGGAGCGACAGACAAAATGTGACAAAATGAAATAAATGACTCTGTTTAACTGCTACAGGAGGAGACGCCTTTAGCCCTATCATGTAATTATTTCATGACGAGGTTGTCACTTTGTCCTGGTACAGAAAGTGGGTAAAAGCTTTCCTCGTGGTTGTGGAACGTCTTCTACAGCTCGATGTACTTAGTTTTATCCAATGGTAGGGCCCGCACATTGTGGTCTAGTTGGTCACGACAGGGCCGACCTTTTAGCGAAAAACGCGGTCCTGACGACACTCGTGCATGATGAACCGTGCACTTATCAAAGTGTACGATCCCAAGCGACAATGCATGTTGCGACATTGGTACGATGGCTGGGACGCTTCCGATAAAGGCCTTGAGCTCCATAGGCAGTTGATTATACCAGACCGAAAGTATTCATGGTAGCAACTTAATCGTGCGGAACAGGTGGTCCTAGCCTAGTCCCGAGTCGGTCACTGTCCAATGGCTGCTTACTTCGAACGGTTTCGAGAGAACTACGCCACTGCGTAGAGGACGAAGAAACGGTCTCTATGAATGTCATGTTCTGTAGGAAAGGCGATCGGGACAAGGATTTGATTGAGAGAGAACTGGTTCGTGTGCGGCATTGGGTCTGTCGTTGTACGGGGACAAGGCGATCTTAAAACTTACTGCCCGCTTCCATTTCACGTGCTCTAAGGGAGTAATATCAGTATGGTTCTTTACTAATGGGGCGTCTGCTACGGTACAAAAAGTTACAGACAAAATATCAATCGCAAAGTTATTAAGAGAATAAAAAAAAATTGTTTTGTTTCACTTTTGCTTGTATGGCATACTATTTTCTAGTGAAGTTGATGTTGCCAACAGCCAACAATGTCAAGATACTCGATGCTGATGAACGATGTCGAAAGAGTATTTTACTACATAATGAAGGAAACCATCGTAAGTCGTTAGCTAAATACCTGAGGAAAAATTAGGAGCGGAAACTCTTAGTTTGCAGCACTCACAGGTACACCCTGGCAGAGCCTGCGACGCCGCTGATCCCAAATATATCAACACTTGCCGTTCCTTTGAATACATTAGCTGCGTGGAGGGGGGGGGGTGGACTGATGTGAGGGCGACATCGTTCCAACCAAAGCTAATGCCCAGACTTTCATCTCATTTCCATGAGATGATTCATAGTCATTTCTCGGCTGAAGGAGACCTTAACAAGTCTCTGTAAACCTTTCAAGAACTACAAAATTATATTTTTACTTTCGTTACATTTCAAGTCCTTGTTTTTGTTTTTAATATTTACGTCATTGCCGCTAAGCCAAAACTTTAAACCTTTTGATGAAACGAATAACTTTTGGCGCCAAATCCCTAATCGTGTCCTAACAGCTATTTCCACTGTGAAACTACCTATTCTACTGCCTTAAAGAGTTCCATAACTCAAAGTTTTTCGAATATTCAAAAGCAGGTAGAAAACATCACCAACTTAGAAACTGTTGGTTTCTATCATAAAGAATGGAAAGAAAAACAAAACGTTAGCATCATGATGTCACAATCCGTAAATTTAGTTTGAACCGGAAGACTTTAAATCGGAAGTAAAAATGGCGTCTTCAAGAGAACTTAACAAGATCTTACCTAATCAAAGTGGACAACGACAATCTCAGTTAACCCTTCTGACAATCCGAGCTCATGGTTTCTAACCACCTATCTTGACCCAACTTCTGAGTAATCCATATAGAGCGCTGGAAACTAGCCGGAACTAGTTGACTTCCTGTCTGTTAACTCCCTCGAGTTTTTGTTTTTAAATATCACCGGAATTGCAAATTATTTTAAAAAGAATTAATCTATGATTTATTGTTTATTATTGGTTTGTGTTTACTATGACTCTTTGTAACGGAAAGGGATTGCACATTTCATCGCATTGATTTTACGAATTCCATCCTATATGGCAGGGGTTCTCAGCTTGTGGATCGCGACCCACTTGGGGGTCGACTAAGACCATCAAAAATATGGATTGTTATTGTCTATTCTTCTATTGCTGTGTGTGTGTGGGGGGGGGGGGAGATAGGGTCGCAGCAGAATGGGGAATTGTAAAAGAGGTCGCCGAGCTTAGGAGGTTGAGCATTGTTGCTATATGGTAACAATCCTTCTTAAAGAATAGTGTTTGTGCAAATGTTTGTTTTAAGATTGAGAAAGATAATTTGCATTTTTGTCACGTTAAGAACACTTTTATTCTGAATATTGTTATACTGATTTTACATTAAAGGTAATGTAACCAATGTGGTTATCCGTATTTATAGATTCAGAACTTATAACGGTCTTAATGTATTTTTATATTTATTCTTTCTCTATGAAGACTTTGATAGACTAAGTGTATTGATATATTTATTATAGTGTCAAATGACCCATCGCTTACAAGTAAAGTTGATAAACGTCTGGCCAAGACCAGTTTTTTTTTTTTTTTTATTATTTTTTTGATGCCTTAAGGCGTGAATTTGGCCAAATAAATTGCTCAGCCTGCTTACAAAAGTAAGTGGTTCTCTCAGTACGGTGGCAAGACCGCAATGCAAACTGCGATGTCTTTGCGAACGCCGGTTTAGACAGTATAGAGGGACTTATTATGGTCCGACAACTACGCTGGGCAGGACACGTATCCCGTATGGCTGACCAACCTATGCCAAAGCAGTCCGTTTTGGTGAGCTGAAACGTGGTCGATATAATAGAGGTGCTTAGGTGACAACTTGCTTTAACTGACAGAAGAGAGCACATGGCTGTAGGCGGCTTCCGAACAAGACAGCTGGAGATCTCTTACAAAATGCCGCGGGATGCACATTTGAGGCCGAAAGACAATCCGCTGCCGAGGACAGAGGCAGACGGTGAAAAGACAATCTAAACGACCACCACCGGAAACCAGTTTGTCTGCGCTGGATATGGCAAAGTATTTAGGGCTAAGTAGACATGGGAAATACTCCATTCCTTATTAATCTTCAGAGGCGCGGTGACTGAGCGGTAAAGCACTTGGCTTCCAAACCTTGGTCCTGGGCTCGAATACTTGTGAAAACTGGAATTTCGGGATATTTAGGCGCCTCTTAGTCCATCCAGCTCTAATGGGGGGTACCAGACATTAGTTGGGGAAAAGTAAAGGCGGTTGATCGTTGTGCTGGCCACATGATATCCTTGTTTACCTTGGGCCATAGAAACAGAAACTTTCATTAATCTTTGGACTCGAAGACAAGTATTATTATTTTATTCCTTTAATATTTATTATTTGGTTTTATATATATATATATATATATATATATATATATATTTATATATATATATATTTATATTTATATATATATACTAATGTGATATATAATATCTGTGCATATCGAAAAGTGTTTCTTTGGCTTTGTATCAGTGAGTGGACCAGTGTCTCTGTTTTTGTGAGTCGACAAGTGTGTCTGTTGGTATATATCTATGCGTCGACCGGTGTGTCTGTATCTTTGAGTGTGTCTGGGTTTGCATCTCTGAGTGGACCAGTGTGTCTGTGGATTTGTATCTGTGTGTAAACCAGTGTGTTTGTGGGTATGTTTGTGTCCAAATTCATGTTTATATGTGTCTGTATAATGTGTATGTATCTGAGCGTATGCGCCCTCGTGAGAAGTGACGACTAATATTTTGATCGTCTATTGAGCCGCCCTGACAGCAAGTTTATTTATCCAGCCTGCCCTCACCCCCACCGCTTTAAGCCCGGAACACTTGCTAATTGACCGTTATTGAAAGCCTATCTGGTCTGTTCAGCCGGGTCCATTTCAGCCTACAGCCTGTTAAGTCTTTGAATGAAAGGGAACTCCAAGGCCATTAATACTTCATGGATTTTCAGTGGGATTCTCATAGGTGTAGGCGCATGGTGGGTGAAGATCAGTGCTTTACCATTAGTTACTATCAGAGAAAATGTGAACATTTGAATGTTAAAGTGCTCCTTTCTTAAATTCAATGATATAGTCACTACATTTCCTCATAGAGCTTTTTTGTTTTTTTTCTTTTACTATATGTGTTAGTTAAAGAACCGTTACTGGATCTTACAAATCAAAATGAACTTGAAAACAAAGAGTGCATTACAATCATGACATGAATAATAATAATACCTTAAAGTCATCTACACCATTAGGTACTAGCATTTGTTTGACTAACTATAACTTTTTATGGGCTCAATTTTTTGGCTATCTAAAATGATATTGACCACATAATGAATGATAGGGTTTGAGTTTCTGTCCTTTCGATCATTGCAAATAAAGGAATAAAATAAATCAAATTTAAACACTATTTTTTTAAAATCGAATTGCAATTATACTATTGTTATTTATAACTTTCGAAGTAAACATAAAATTAATTTACGTTATGCTTGAGCAGTCTTTGTCTCTCTACAAATATGTTTGGTGTAGATCCTATGTATCCATCCTCCTTTTCCAAGACCATTGTTTTACAAACAGAAAACACAGCTTTGATTCACATATAGGCATTCACACCATTAGGCTAAACACACAAATCACAACTGTTCTTATACGCAAATAACACACACACTTTCAGAATGAAAAGCTACAACATACTCCACCTTCATTTCAAGAAAAACAAAAAACAAAAAATGATCAAGAGACGATGAACTAAAACAAACCAAACCAAAAAAAAAACAACCCAACACACAACACCCCCCCCCCCCTCTATCTCTCGGTCAAATTGAATTCGGCAGTCCAGATATTGATTGCATTTTTCAAATCGATTATTGAATTCGCCATCACTCCTTATAGTAACTTAATATGGCGACAGATTTGTAAACATTTTTAATATGAGATTAATATTGCGATACTAATGCTCTTGAGGCAAAGGGACTGCCGAGGCTGGTGTATATGTTACCATACCATAAAAGATTTGATTGTCGTATACATTAGAGAGGTTACTTCTTTAAGCATATCATTTCGACCTACTTGTATCCACGTGTTAGAGTCAATTTCATATTTTTCAAAACTCATATCAACTCACTCTGTCTGTCTGTCTGTCTGTCGGTCTGGTTCAAAGTATGTGCACGTTATTTCTCTCACATCCATTCTCAAATCAAGTTGAAACTTCGCACAATTATTCATTGGCATAGACAAGACATGAATCAATAAAAATAAAAGTAACAAATCAGGCAATTAATTACTTGTAATTAATTCTTTTGTTTAATAGCAACAAGGGAAACTAATACTTCAGTATTCACAGATATGGTTAAATTTGTTGGGTTTAGTCCCCTTAAATAATTGTTAACCTTATTTTTCCCCGACTAAGTTGAAAACTTTGAACTATTATAGATGATATCTAACAGAACATGAATCAATAAACAGAAATATTCAATAAGTCAATTAATTAATTTTTTAAAAATCGAATAAGGGAAATAAATTCAAAATTATTGTTAGGTAAAGTTTTAAGGACGGCTTTCTTCCTTTTAGATAAGCTTTGAAAACATTTTTTTTAACAAGCATGTATTAACTCACTCTCTCTGTGTGTCTGGTAAAAATGTGTATACTTTTTTTTCTATAAACTTTCATTTTTCGTGTCAAGTCCTAGTCGATTTCACTTCTTTAATCAATCAAGAAATTAACCGATTAAGTTTAGAAAAGGGGAGTCGGACCATATCATACCTATAAATACGGAAGTGTCTTTGTGTTTCTTCTCCTTAGGTAAGCCTGTTTGTCAAAGCATTTTTATAGTTTGCTTGTCCTTCGGAAAATCCACTGGACACTGTAGGTAGCTTCCGGATAAATTCAGAAAAAAATTGCGCATCGTTTTTTAGGTCTAGAGATAAAGGCATATTATTGGAATTGTATAAAGTCTAGATCTATACATTCTTCAGTAGTGCTATTAGGGCATCGAATATGTTGCCTGAGTCAGCCAGGAATACCAATGATTTGGCAGAATGTAAGTCCTTGGTTAGCATGCATGACTTAATTGACCCTTGATTGAGGACAAATATGGTGGTAAAAAATGTTGCTTTTGTTTAAAAAAAAAAAGAAACCTAACCTTCATTAGTGAATAGAAGTGAAATAATCACTCTATAAGTTGTATGAAGGAACTTATTGGCTTTTTAAAAAAAGTATTTTGTATGCTTTTCTTGTTTCATGTCTTGTCATTCAAGTAGAAACAATAAATCTACATTAATTACATTGTGGTAGATATAGTCTGAGTACTATTTTAGGCGAACAACCTTTAAAATAAACAACCCATTTTCTTCTGTTACAAATATTTGTTTGTTAAATGGTAGAATAGAAAAATATAGTGACTTGAAGATCTTTTGCTTAGATCCTGTGTCCTAGTCAGTAACCTTTTCATGGCCCAATTTCAACAGCTTTAAAAGCCTTCATTAAACCAGTTCGTCTTAAGAAACCATATTATTCATTCATAAACCTATCAAAATCCCATCCCAAATGCCTTCATTGCCCTGTCAATATTTCCTTCTCCTGCTCAGAAATCTCTGGTTGAGTTAATAATATTCTCTCACACTTCTTGATCATTTCTTTTCTTTTTTACTAGTGATATCTCTTCGCGTCCATTTTTTTTTTTGAGCAGGGTGTATCGTTGCGTTTTCCCCAGATGCTCGTATCTAATGGACTCGGCTGTGGCCGGCGATTCCCTGCGGACACAAGCCCTATGCTACGATGACCACATGAGTGAAGCGTCAGCGCCACTTTTTATCCCCACCCCATACTTTTCTCCTCCCGTGGGGTATCAGTTTCGTCGTGACGATGGATGGGAAAGTAATGAGCTTTCTGATTGGTTGCGGCTAAGTCTACACACAGGCTGATGACTTTACCATACAAACATTTGCAGACGACAGAATGTTTAGACTTAACAGGTAGCGTGGGCAACTTTATGACTAGTTAGTCGTTATCCTTATTAGACCGACAGCTAATCGCCCCAGTTCTCGGCCCGGTACCGTCAAAGAACAGGAGCATTTGATAAGTATGAGATTCCTTGTGTCTGTGATAACTTTTGTCAATGACGTCTGAATTATTTTGATTTGGTTTAACAACCAGTATGTCACTGAACTACGGTTAGGATTAATACATAACTGTATACTGCAGAAATATTTTACTTTGATTATAAAGAACTATTTTGAGTATGATAGTTATTAACTTTGCCATCTAGAACAATCTCTTTAGAAAAAAAAAATTACAAAAAGAGTTTGTGTAGTCACACAAACTCAGAGGCGGCCGCCTTTCGAATTCGCCCATGGAACAAGGAATATTTACCAATGGTCTTGTTTTGAGCGTTTGCATTATTTAAAATTTCTAAAAATCACTTTAGTGTTCTTTTTTTTACTTGAAAGCAAACAGAACAACACGTCATCAATAATAAGACCCTATGACACTTCTGGAATCGGGATTTAAAGTCTTGAAAGCAGAGCTACATTAAATGCGCACTTAAAAACAGCACAGAAACCTCCCAGACACAGTTTTGCTTGAGATATTGAAGTGCAGCGCACTGAGCATGCATAAGAATAAAAGTTGCGTTATACAAATGGATTTTAAAAAAAAATTATCTCCCCTTATAAGCACTTTAAAATTCGATTGCACAGCTAAGAACCTAATGTTCTAATTCTCTACATTGTTTTGTTCCACCAAAAGCTTAGTTTGCCTGCAACGTAAACAACTAAATTTAACAGTCATGTAATGAAGTATGATTGTTCCAAATTTCTAGATGCTACTTCTCATGGTTATAAAGTTATGAAGCTCAACATAAACTACTAAATTTAACAGTCATGTAATGAAGTATGATTGTTTCACATTTCTAGATGCTACTTCTCATGGTTATAAAGTTATAAAGACCAATTTATTTTTTGGTCAATTTTTCTGACATTTCTATGGTCCAATTTCATACACGTAAAAACAACGTTACTTCTCTTTCTTATCATTTTCATCTTTGAATTAACGTCTGTATTTTATAAGATATTTTAAGATATATTATATTACATAGTAATATGATCTTGGTCTTGTTGTTCTCATTACATCAAGCTCTACATTACTTTAGGATTTTCGTTGTATTATTTAAATGTGAAAATTTCGTTAAAGCAACCATTTACATCTGTATTTTTATATCTAGCTGATTATGTAGATTATTTAATGTCATTTTAGGATTATAGCTTATAGAGTCTATATTTAGTCGTATTTTTCAATCTAAATCTAATTTAGATTGTATCTAGATCAAAATCTAAATGTAAATATAGAACTTAGATCTTGTTCTAGTCCTAGAAATTCTAGATCTGAAATCTAGATTTAGAATCTATTCTAGATTTAGAATCTATTCTAGATTTAGAATCTATTCTAGATTTAGAATCTACTCTAGATTTAGAAACTATTCTAGATTTAGAATCTATTCTAGAATCTATTCTAGATCTAGAATAAATATGTAGACAAGAATCTAGTCCAGATTTAGAATTACTTGTATAGGCCAGGGGTGCACAGCTGGATAGTAGCTCCGGCTGTTCACTATTCGGCAATATTTTGCTCCGGTCGAATATCACCGCCAGATAGTTGGCCGAATAGTAAAAAGTACACCTTGTACCTATTTAATATGCATGAAATGAACAAAGCTCAATTAATGTCTGTTATAGAATGTTTAAATGTTTATATTGAAAACAAAATAATGTGCTTAAAAAGAGGGCCTATATGAATAGGCACCAAACATCTTTTATTATAAAGACAAGGCGTGTTAATATAAATAAAAATGAAACTTTACATCATAAATGCGCGTTACATACAGAGCTACAATGGCTGGTACATTTTCTTTTTTTTTTTTGTCTTGACCTTTGAATGGGTTAATTAACATGTAAAAATGTTATATTCCTTGACCTCGTCATGCTGACCAGACGTCTGTCTGGCTGTACGGGTATATCTCTAGAGGTATAGATCTTATCTTATCTTATATAATACAGACGTTACTTCAAAAAAGAAGATGATTACGTCCTACGCGTCATGCATATTAACCAATGACTTAAATTCTGCCAAGTCATTGTTTTTCCTGGCTAGCTCAGGCAACCCATTCCATGCTCTAATAGCACCAGGGAAGAAGGAGTATTTGTACACATTTGTCCTAGCATATGGGACGAGGAATGTGCCTTTATTTTTGTGTCTTTCAGAGTATTTTATTAAGTTTTGTTTTTGTATTGAAAATTATGGATCAGTGTTTTCTGTATAATTGCTACTTTACTTTTGAGTCTTCTGCCCTGAAGGCTTTCTAAATTTAGTGATTTTACTAAAGGTGTTACTGTAGTCAAATGTGAATATTCGTTTGTTATGAATCTCACTGCTCTATTTTGTGTCCGTTCCAGTTTCTTAATGTTTTCTTGAGTTGAGGGGTCCCAAAATGGAGGATGCATATTCTATTATCGGCCTAACCAAGGTTAAATAACATTTTAGTTTTATGTTCTTATTTGATTTATAGAAATTTCTTTTTATAAATCCTAATGCTTTGATTTAATGATTTAATGATTTAATGCTAATGATTTTTTTATTGTTTCATCAATATGTGGATTCCATGACAGTTTTTCATTTATTATAACACATAGGTATTTTGCGTTTTTAGTCTGTGTTGCTGGTTTGCCATGAATAAGATAAGTGGAATTAATTTGTTTTAGTTTTTTGTTACTCTTAACAACTGACATTTTTCTGGGTGGAAAGACATGCTCCAATTTGATTCCCATTTCTGTAATTCATCTAATTCTCTTTGTAAAATATCTGTGTCTTGTACTGTTTTTATTGTTCTACATATGATGCAATCATCTGCAAATAATCTAACTTTTGTTTTTACGTCTCGAGAGACGATCTTTTCCCTTTGCAACTTCTTGTGTGACTAAAGAGGCCAACCCTTTGACCCTTCCTTTATGCTCTCTTTCCATGAGGATCTGTCCAGTGCCACCTCTTCCCAGTTGCCAATGTCGATTTTGAAGAGCTTCATGTCGCGTTTGCATACATCCGTTAAACGTAAAAGTGGGCGACCAGCGGCTCTCCTGCCTTCTATTAGATCGCCATATATGATGTCCAGTGGAAGTCGACCCACCGCCATTCTAAGAACGTGGCCAAGCCAGCCAAGGCGTCTGCTGCTGATAACAGAGCGGATATCCTGGCACCCTGCTCTTTGTAGTACTTCCTCATTGGTTATCTTATCTTGTCACCTTATTTTAAAGATCCGACTTAGGCATCGGAGGTGGAAAACATTCAGCTTTTTTTCCTGCCATGAGTAGGTTGACCATGTTTCATTTCCGTACAGCAAGGTGCTCAACACACAGGTCCGGTAGACTAGGGCTTTAGTACTGCTAGTCAGCAATATGTTGTCCCAGTCTCTTTTCTGCAGCCGTGACATGGTGGCCATTGCCTTGGCTATCCTGTTGTTTATGTCTTTATCCAGTAGAGTGTTGTTAGATATGATGGAGCCAAGGTAACAAAAGTGATCAACAGTTTCTAGTGGTTGGCCATTAATGCTTACTTGAGGTGCAGTGTTTGTGTTTTTGGACAAGTATCTTAGTCTTGCTTTGACTGATGTTTAAGCCGAACTTCTGGCAAGCAGCAGATAGTTTGTCAACCAGGCACTGTAGCTGAATATCAGAATCAGCCACAATAGCTGCATCATCAGCATACAGGAGTTCCCTGACGAGTAGCTTCCTAACCTTGAATTTTGCCCGCAGCCTTGATACGGAGTGACTGCAACAATTACAGGGGTATCTCTCTCCTCAGTATAGTGGGCAAGATCTTTGCTAGGGTGGCACTATCCAGGCTGCAACTGATAGCTTCTAGAGTCTACCCAGAGTCTCAGTGTGGATTCAGGAGTGGTAGATCTACTATAATCATGATATCTTCTCTACGACTACTGCAGGAGAAATTCAGAGAGAGAGACAGACCCCTTTACATCGTTTTTGTTGATCTGACTAAAGCTTTTGACATGGTCAACAGAAGTGGCCTTTTCAAACTCCTGAGGAAAATAGGTTGCCCTCCAAAACTACTGCAGTTCATTGAGTGTTTTCACGAGGAAACTAAATGCACTGTCAAATTCAATGGAGCCCAATCAGCACTTTTTGAGGTTTGCAGTGGTGTCAAGCAGGGATGTGTGCTCGCACCTACTCTGTTTGGCATATTCTTCTCCAGTCTACTGCATTATGCGTACAACGACATAAACGAAGGTGTGTTTCTCCATACAAGATCCTCTGGAAAACTATCAATTAGTAACAGAGTTTAAAACAATAAGATTAATAAAATTGAAATAAAAAAAAGAATTTTATAACCTGCACTAACAGTTTTACAAAATGTTCAGCACCACAAGCAATTCACTAGACATGTAGGTATCCGGCTCCGGCTTCGACCGAATATCAAATTTTACTATTCGCTCATATCCGGCTGCGGCCAATATCAAAATGTACCATCTAGTGCATAGTATATTGACCAATAATTTGAATCAGTTTAAGTCTAAAAATCTATATCTACCAGTGGAAGATGGATTGATGAATACAAATGTTTAATAATAAAGAACACCTTATGGTCGTTATCTTATCTACACCATAGACTAAATATAAATGGACTGCCTACACTAAGGTAATTTATGCATAAGTTTCGTTCATCAAAAACGTAATGGCGTCGTACTATGCTTCTCAAGAGTCAGGACTTTCTTTTTTTTTTTTTTGCCATGTAGACTATGCTTCTCAGGAGTCTTATCTTGTCTTATATAATGAAGACGTTACTACAAAAAGAAGATGATTACGTCCTACGCGTCATGCATTTAGTCATGCATATTAACCGATGACTTAAATTCTGTCAAGTCACTGGTTTTCCTGGCTAGCTCAGGCAACCCATTCCATGCTCTAATAGCGCTAGGGAAGAAGGAGTATTTGTACAAATTTGTCCTAGCATATGGGGCGAGGAATGTGCCTTTATTTTTGTGTCTTTCTAAGTATTTTATTAAATTTTGTTTTTGTATTTGACTATAAATGTTCAGTGTTTTATGTATAATTGCTACTTAATTTTTAAGTCTTCTATCCCGAAGGCTTTCTAAATTTAGTGATTTTACTCTAATCAAATGTGAATATTCGTTTGTTATGAATGCCACTGCTCTATTTTGTGTCTGTTCCAGTTTCTTAATGTTTTCTTGAGCCAAAACGTTCTAATTTACCATGTAGACTATGCATGGGCGTAGCCAGGATTTTTTTTCCGGGAGGTTTTTTTTTTTGGATGGGGGAGATTTTTTCCGCCTCTCCCCCAACCCCCCACTAGTATTTACCATGTGTGTGTGTGTACAAAATCTTTATTACATTCTGACCCATCATTCTTTCGGAAGACATTTATTGTGCCCTAGAATAGGTTCTTCCTGGAGTTAGTGGAAAAATTGTAGACCTTCCGCCATTGCTAGCAAGGGGGTCTTGGGGAGCGCTAGGAGCTCCCTTAGCAAAATGCATATTCTGAGGTATCTACAGTTAATTTTCCTGCTATTAAAAAGTTTTATTTCAAAAACCTAATTGTTATTCTTACTGACTTAGACCCTCCCGAGCCATTTGGAGCATTTGCCGTCAAGCTGTTTCATTGAATTTTGAGTGTGTAATTTGCTTTTTAATATTGAAGAGGGGGTTTATCGTAAATTTTGGAGGGGGTTTTAAAATCAAAATCTTCCTTTACTGTGCTCTTGGAATTTGGGGATTGTCGTTTGCATTTTTTTTGTTTTATAGAAGAGAAGGATTTAACTGCAAAACCCCCTGGTACGGGGTTTTAAACTCAAAACCCCTGGTAGGGGGTTCAAATTCAAAAACCCCTTGGCTGTACGGGGGCAAATGATGGTTTAGTATTAAAATCTTACCTAAAATAAACAAAATCAAAGCAAAAAATCAGTTACTAAATTCTGATTCCCCCCCCCCCTGTTGGGGGATGTTATTTCGGGAAAGGGGTTAACCCCAAACCCCCCTCTGGCTACGCCCATGAGACTATGCATCTCAGGAGTCAAGACTTTCTTATTTACCATGTAGACATTGCCTCTCGGGAGTCAATACATTCTTATTTACCATGTAGACATTGCCTCTCGGGAGTCAAGACATTCTTATTTACCATGTAGACATTGCCTCTCGGGATTCAAGACATTCTTATTTACCATGTCGACATTGCCTCTCGGGAGTCAAGACATTCTTAATTACCATGTAGACATTGCCTCTCGGGAGTCAAGACATTCTTATTTACCATGTAGTCATTGCCTCTCAGGAGTCAAGACATTCTTATTTACCCTGTAGACATTGCCTCTCAGGAGTCAAGACTTTCTTAAATACCATGTAGATATGAGATGCATGCCTGGGCATTAGTTATGTTCCCACCTCCCCACGAAGCTGATGCATCCTAAAGGAGCGCATTGGCCGATACAGTTTGGGGTCAGAGGCGTCACAGTCTCTTCTAGTGTGTAGTACTGTGTGCTGCAAACTGCCTTAGAGTCGCTGACTCCTGATTTTTCGTCAGGGTTGACTTCGAAAGTGTTTCCCATGATTTAGTATAGCTGCAAGGTAACAGATGTTTGAATTCAGAGTTTTACTTCTCCTAGGTGGGTAGCCAGCACCGTCTCACGAGCCCTTCCTGCCCCCATGCTTACTGGTTTAGGCGCCGGTTTATCGCCTTAGGTCCTTCTCTTGTCAGTGAAAACAGTTTCATCGAACTCAATGTCTGAGCCACACGTACAGGCCAGGAGTTGTCAGAGGTTATTTGAGTCACATAGAAAGAGAAAGCATTTTATAGGTAGTGGAGTGCTTATATCCATTACCGCTTCTGGCAATGACAGCCGTTTAATTGTATAATACACACACACACACGCACACACACACACACACACACACACACACACACACATATATATATATATATACGTCCTGGTGATACGTATTTCATTACGAAATTGCAAGTTCACTGAACTGAAAGTATTTTCAACCTTTGGTTTCTGTACCTATCACAGATTAAAATACTGACCAAAAGTTTTTGTTACGTTTGCTGTCTTCTAACATACGTCGCTATTATCAAGTCCAAGTGTCGAGCTAAGTACGAACTGTTCAACTCCATCTTAACTTCAGATTTGAATGACATTTTCGGAAATGAGTTTCTCTCTTTCTTTCTTTCTTTCTTTCCTTTTCTTCCATCCCACTCTCTCACATCTCCCTCTGAGTTTATCTTATTCATTCCCCTTCCAATTTTGTCCTCCTCTCATTCCAATTTCTACTTGTCTAGTAGCATGGACATATCAAAATCTCATTTGGTCAACACGCAACGGTTTTGACCTGTAGGTTTCTTAAATGAAATAAACCCAGTTGAAAAAAAAATAAAAAAACTTCAAGTCGTGCTGAAACTAAACCCAGCCAATATCAAAACATATCTGCACTAACATACTGAAACAAAACCCAGCTCAGAACCAAACATCTCTAATCTCTGCACTGCTTACAGTATAGTATAAAGTCTATTATAGATTAACTATATTTGTAAACTACCACTGACTCCTTCATTTATCACGAAATCTTTGAAACTATCGTACGAATAGGCTTGAAATCTTGTACACGTGCTCCTTTACCTTCTAGACATTTGCTAAGAATCGGTTTTGACTGATTCGCGAAAAAACGCAAAGCTTACTATCAAACATTTGTATTTCATTTTCGATATTTCCACAATAGGCCGCAGTTTATATATAAAGCATACAAAAAATATTTACACAAATTTCTTATTTTTAAAGCAATTTTTTTTTCTTTTTTTTTTCTATATCGCTTTATTTTGAATATGTCTTAGGGTCGTTTCCGCTTCCTTTTAGACGCAGTAGAAATAAAAACAACAACAACAACAATAACAACAACAATCACACAATATTAGCATTAATAAGATCTAGACTCTTCCTTTTTTTTTTTTTTTCGAGAGAGAGAGCCAGAGAGAGTGAGAGCCAGAGAGAGAGAGAGCCAGAGAGAGTGAGAGCCAGAGAGAGTGAGAGCCAGAGAGAGAGAGAGCCAGAGAGAGTGAGAGCCAGAGAGAGAGAGAGCCAGAGAGAGTGAGAGCCAGAGAGAGAGAGAGCCAGAGAGAGTGAGAGCCAGAGAGAGTGAGAGCCAGAGAGAGTGAGAGCCAGAGAGAGTGAGAGCCAGAGAGAGAGAGAGCCAGAGAGAGTGAGAGCCAGAGAGAGAGAGCCAGAGAGAGAGAGAGAGCCAGAGAGAGAGAGAGCCAGAGAGAGAGAGAGCCAGAGAGAGTGAGAGCTAGAGAGAGTGAGAGCCAGAGAGAGTGAGAGCCAGAGAGAGAGTGAGAGCAGTAATGATACTTTGTGACACTGTCAAAACAAATAAACAAAAAACAACAACTACAACAAAATTAACCCCTAAAAATATTGAAAAGATAAATCTACATCACTATTCATTTCACTACATTCAAAAGGAGTGAGATAAACGATGACAGTTAGGTCTAATAAAACCCAAAATGATATTTCTTTTATTTAGAGAACAAAATATCAAAAATAAATGCAGCAAGGGGAACGGGAATGTGACATTTCAATGGGGAACTTTGGATAATGTCACATTCTTTTCTCTAGATCAGAAACGGATGGTATGAAGAAATGTATTCAATGTTTAATACCTGGACCTTGCTGCATTAAAATTTAAAGAAAAAAAAACTAGCCTGGGGAGTAGGGGGGAAGGGTCACGATCAAAATATCGATTGAATTGAGAAGCTGAAGAATAGTCATAGAGTGGACGGAAGGGGTGGGGGAGCGGATAAATGCTAAATTAATGGGCACAAATTATGAGTGCATGTATGTGTCGTGGGCGCATTTTGGAGCGAGTCTTTCTAAATCCTGTCACAAATCTATGTCGGTAAAATGCATGTTCCAGAGAGCGAAAAAGAGAGAGAGAGAGAGACAGACAGACAAAAAAGAAAATAGAAATCGGGCCGAATAATTATCAATATAAAGCTTCAACGGGCGTAGAAAGTGTTTTATTGCTACTATTGAAATAAAGTCCCTACACTGTAAAAAAATAATTAAATCTAATGCATTTTAAATATTGTAATATCTTGGTGTAGCCTAGTCCTTAAGGTGAATCTCAGAATATATCCATGAATGAGGTATCATTCATTTTGTATCTTCAAACAAATTCTATAAAAACTTTTTTAGTGCATAGCCTATGTGGTATTTACAAACAAATTGTATAATAAATTTTTCATTGGTAATGATGTTTTGTATTAGCTCATGCTAATTATATTGGTATTGGGATTTGCCGACAGAGGTGAAAATTGAAATACAAAGTGATCATTTAAATACAAAACTTAAGCTATTATTTTAAAACAGTAACTTATTGAAATGGATGCACAAGCCAATAACTGGTACTGGATTATTTAGGGATTACGGATCAAGTTTAAACTTCAACCTGACAAGACATGAATCAATAAAAAAAATTAAATTTGGTGGTTAATTATTTGGTTTGATTTCGAAATAAGGGGAATAAATGCTATTTATACTAAATGAGAGATGTGAATATATATATGGATTGATCCTCTTATTACGTTTGACACGCTTTTTTCTCCCATTTCCGATTCTCTGATTAAGTAAAAATGTAGCTTAATTATTAATTTCGATAACAATACAAGAATCAATCCAAAAAGTAACCATTTAGTTTATCATTTATTAATAATTTTTTTTTTTAAATAACAGAAAGGGAGCTAAACCCTATAATTTTCGGTGAAAAGGGAAGTAAATAGCTGTTATTATCTTTAAATAAGGTTTGGTTTTAGAAAGTATTTTCTTTCTCATTATTGCTAATTTTGTTTTACAAACGGAAGAGCTTATAAAATTTGATTCTGCAGTGCTACAAAGTATACACAAATTACCTTATAGAGACCTTTAAAAACAAGTTTTTTTCAACAATTTATTAATCCAATCATCGCGTACACTACAAAAGACTAGCATTTGTTTAATCTATTTTCTCATTAGTACACCCAACGTTAGCCGTGGTATTCCTAGAATCGGCTATTATTATTTATTGTAGTAATTGCGCATACTTTTTAACGGCCCCCGAAAGACGCTATTAGTTTTGTGTGGTATGTCTGTCCGTCCGTCCGTCCGTCCCGTTTAGATCTCGTAAACTAGAAAAGATAGTGAAAATCTGACATCATAATATTGTAGACCATTCAAAGTTCTGAATCAATGGCTTCTTTTTTTCTTTTCTGAAAGCGAAAAATCGATTTTTTTAAATCACTTACGCTAGCAGTGTTTTTCATAAAATACACCATTTTTACAACTATTCACTATTAATAGTAACAAACACGGGAGGATCTTTATTAGGGGAGTTTCACACTTTCCAAATTTTAAACACATTTATGAAAACGGTTGTATATTTTTTATCAAAAAATATTTTTTTTTTACATTTGTATTGTTAAGTTATGTAAGTTCTGTTATACTAAGAACTATATTTTAAAAAAATGTTTACTTTTTTTTAAAAGAGAAAAAAAATTTTTAGTATGCATATAAGTTGGACTAAAGGCCTATCCCTCAAGCGAGGGAAGTCTCACTAGACATCTTGCTATCAGATTAGTTGCCTTAATGGCCTATCCCTCAAGCGTGAGAAGTCTCACTAGACATCTTGGTGGCGTGGACTACTAAATAGAAGACTTGTTGTGGTCTGTCATAAAGTATGTTTGTAAACTACAGAGAGGGTAAGATTAGGGTAAGAGGTTCTCTTATTCACTCTGTACTCTAAATATTGAGAAACTGACTTTAATACGTTGGAGATCCTGGTCAACAGATTCGAGTGTTGGGGGTATATAAGGTATGCATATGATTATTTTAGTGAGAAAGAGGGGAAAGGGCATATTTTGTATGAGAGGAGGTTTTATTTTTTAAGTGCAGAGTATGCGCTACCACGCTGTAGCAGAGTGTGCCGCAATCTGCCTAAGGGAGACCAGCTCCTGATTTTTCCTCAGGAAAAGCCTTCCCCGTGTTTGGGTATTGCGCAAGGCAGCAGGGGTTTGGATTCAGTTTTCCTTCTCCTAGGTGGGTAGCCATCCAAGGCTAAGGACCCCCTTATGCCCGAAGCTTACTGGTTTAGACGCCAGTTGCTCTCCTTTGCCCCATATCCTGTTAGTGATAACAGTTCCGCCAGGCTCAATATCTAAACCACACGTGAAGGCCAGGAGTTGGACTGGTTGTCAGAGGCTATTTGAGACGCGTGCCATTGGGAGCATTTTATAGGTCATGGTGGGCTTAGAACCATTCCGACTTCCGGCGTTAACAACCTTGACCTGGTTCCCCACCTCAACAGTCTAACAGTCTAATGCAATTACCAACGAACATCAGCATACCAAGTTGCATGATAATGGAACATGAATAAATGTTCATTCAAAACTGAACAGTGACTAATGGATCAACCATTTTGTTCAACAAGAACACTATTTAATAATAAGCTAAATACAAATAAACAATATATTTCGAACATGTGCCAAGCAATGAATCGTGGATAGTTGAACTAATGCATCGGTAATTATACAAATATAGATATATGTTGTTGAAATACACATTTGAATGAAGAGTTGTTTGTTTCTTTACAAGAGTTATCTCTATTTGATGTTCAATATCTGTATCATTCAGATCTCTATTGGACACAACACTGTCTTAATTAATTAGGCCTCACGGTTTTAGTGATAAACTGATACAAACCTATCTCAGCTTTACCACCATTCAAGAAACTGTTTAGAATATCAGGATGGGAACAGCTGCGCTAGAAAGTTTTAGAACAATGGCAGCACCGTATTTAGACATGAAAAGGCACTTAAGTATTTGAGATACGAGGCCCTTTTCGGACCTTTTATCCATCCAGATATTATAATTCAGTGATAAATATTTCTTGGGGGTACCGTTTTTTTAAATTATAACTTCTATTCCATATATGGCCAGATCCATGATGCGGTGCTAAGTGGCCCCTTGACACAACTGCTCACAAACCATAATGAGGCCCGAGTCACACTTATTTAATTCACTCCAGGACAACAAAAATAAAAAGGCTTAAGAAAATAAACTATTGAAGAACGCTAGTCTCTCTAGCAGACTACAGGACACGCGTATCGGTAGGACTCCGTACAATTTATTGCCTTTTTATTTTATCTAGACGGCACCATAAAGTATACGTCTCAGACATCAAGCGCAAGTTTATCCAGTCGACACCAAATGGGAAATAACTTTTTGAAATCAAGACTTATTTGACCCTCGGGTATCGTTGAGTCTCTAATAAAAAAAAAATCAATTGCATTCAATTTCAGTGCACGATAAATTTCAATAAATTCAAAACAAATCATTTGTATCTTCTAGTACATTCTAAATGTATTCACTTTCAGTTTACTTAACCAGCAGAGACGAAGCCTTCTCCAAAGTACAATTTGTTTATATTCTTATTTAGTCTTCTCATAATATGGTTCACTAAGGTCAATAGAGTGCTATATGGATCAACAATCCAGTTCAAATTAGGCATAGATCAATTGGGACATTTTTACTATTAGTATGAAGCCTAATTATCGTTATGTTTTGTTATTAAGTGCTCAAGCGCAGGATAGGCCAAACTGGAGGGTTCCTGGATGGCTGAAAGTGAATATAAAAGAAGTAGAGAACAGGTAGAAAAGCTGCCTAACCTGCAACCCTGTATGTGTATCAAGGATTGATCTCTGAAGTCACGTGAGACGTTGCAATCGCAAATAGCAAGCTTACTACTTGAAATGACACAGCTCAAGAATTTTTTTTTCAATCAATTTTTGCACCAAAACCATTTCATTTATGTATTTATTTATTAACCTATTGATACATAACTAGAAAAAGGTGTAGTATATAGCTTCCAGTTTGTATTTTATGCTTTACAAGTACTTATTGTGGCCACCTCCGGCGACTCAAAATATCTAAATGAAAACATGCTCAGATGTGGATAGCTAAAAGAGGTTCCTAAGATCTTGCCCTCTGCGCATGACATACTAGGTCTCCCGACCTCACTGTATAAGACCCTTGCCTGTGAGGGTAGGTTAAAGACAAAGGCAGCAGATATCAATGACATGAAAGATCAAAGAACATCTGCAATCAACACAATGGACGAAGACATCCTGATGCTCGTTAGGGAGGACATTTCATTTCGGCTAAATGTTGTCCGCCCCGCCGTAGTAGTAGTCCTATTGAGCGCTTGTTAAGCATGAAATTAAAACTTAGGGTTATATTATGCTATCCGGATAATATCCGCGGAATACATGCCTTAGTTTTGTATTACTGAGGGACGCCATAGTACAACTTGGCGCCAGACTTTAATAGAGATTCTTAGAGCAGGTGGAAAGAGATTTTCCTTCAGACATTACCAGTGACAGATTTTTATGGAAGCAGCCTTCCGACCAATGCGCCGAACGGCGCGGAGGATTTAAGTAAGTAAGAATAGCACATTAGGTTTTTAAAATAAAACATTTCAATAGCAGGATAATGGACTGTAGATACCTCAGAATATGCATTTTGTCAGCTTTCAATACCGGAAATAGTGCTTGGTGGCGGGGCACCTCCCCGAACCACGCTGGGGGAGGTCTTATCCTTCCCCCAGATCCCCTTACTGGAAAGTGAGGGGAGTCTACCATTTTTCCACTAACTCCAGGAAGAACCTATTCTAGGGTACAATAAACGTCTTTGAAAAATGAAGGGTAGAATATATATTTTTTTGGCGGGGGGAGAAAAAATCCCTCCCCCCGAAAACGGATCCTGGCTACGCCCATGACATTAATGTTCATATTTGATTGTGATGCCTAAAATATTTTCTGAAAAATTTTAAAGCTGTTATTTTATCATATGTATTTTAAATACTAAAAAAAAAGTACCTAGATAGATAGATAGATAGATAGATAGATAGATAGATAGATGGATAGATAGATAGATAGATAGATAGATAGATAGATAGATATATAGATAGATAGATAGATAGATAGATAGATAGATAGATAGATAGATAGATAGATAGATAGATAGATAGATAGATAGATAGATAGATAGATAGACAAAGAGGTAAACTACAAATTGTGGTGTAGTTCAAAGGTTGATTTATGACAAACCCCCTCGATTGACACAATAATAGCCTTAACAGACGTCTTGAGCGGTTTCCCGGCGTGTTATTTCTCTCAATAACCCAGGCATTACAAGCACCCTCTAGGCCGTTAATGTAACGTAAGTGCTGTCTGAGGATTTGGAAGTCTGATAGATTTGTTCAAAAATTGCTGCCTGTTGCTTTATAATCACATCGTCTGCTGGGATCAAGTCGCTTGTTCGGCGCTGAAATTATCAGCTCCACTTGGAAGTCCTTGTACATTTTGTTGTGAGGTACAACTATTCCGTCAATCAAATGATCTTTTTTTTTATTTTTGTTCTAGGACTTTCGATTCTGTATATTGAAATTGTGTAAATTTTTTTTCTGCTTGTCGTTTAGGTGTAGAATAATGTCTACAATGACAAGAAAAATAAGGATAATATGTACAGTCAGTAGGAGCAAGTTGAAGTCACAAAAAAGTTTATACTTAAATTAATCATTGCTGAATAGAGTAATTACATAACGAGATTATAAACCGTATCATGTATTGATACATCGGTATATATTTGAAATATGCTTATAACATCAGTGATTTATAGTCTTGGCCAGATAATTGGAAATATAAATTACGGACTTATAAATGTCTCTTAAAAAACATTGCTTAGATAGGTACATAAACAAATAGGCACTAGAAATTCACCAATTATGAAGTAGAGAAAATAAGGCAAAAATAAATGTATTTAGTATAAACTACCTGCTGCCTATTTCTACAGTTTCATTACGTTACTAAGCAGTGATAAGATTAAGTCTTACTATATCATAAATGCTGTAGCGTATTTGAAACGAAATGATAACGACTAGAATGCCAATAATGGCTTTATTTGACAAAATTAGACTATAGTCAACAGTGAATGAAACCAGCACGTCTCACATACCACTGATGCAGTCTATACACACACACACACACTGCACATGAAACACACACACTGGGCATGGCCTTCTGACACGCTGGACGCACGCAGAAAATCAACTCAGTTACACTACAATAACCTGGCCGTTATAGGGACATAAACATGTAAATAATAGTGAAGCACAACGCTATAGGAGGCCTTAGTATCCCTACAGAATACTTACAGAGTTACTCTATTGAAAAGCATTGTATGACTCTAAACAAACACGTTATACACTATAAAATTATCAGTCCCTAAGTGTCATATTATGCATACAAATAGTAGGTTAGACCAGTAGAGATAATAGTCTTGAATAATAATGCAATAAGTAATACAATACAAAAAGTCTAACTAGAAAAGCTATACACTATAAATAGATCAGTTCTAAGTGTGTCATATTAAGCCTACAGATACTGAGTTAGAACTTATGATATGAAAAAATAATTAAAGTTAGACCTTAAAATTAGGTCTGCTTGTTCTTGGTCTTAGGTTATATCTACCAGGACCAATACTGCCGTCGCTTTGAATTGGTGACATCAGCGGCTCTGTAACTGGAGACTCAGCCCCTGTATTTATTTCTTCTTGATGTCCATTTTCCCCCTGTTGTACATGAGTGTTAGGAGCAGCCATTGGTTCCATAGTCACATGGTCAGTAGGCACCTGCATCTGTGTTATAGGGTTTGTCTCCGGCTCAGGGTCTTCATGTTCCATATGTTGATACACCAAATGTCGTAGTGACACTGTTTCTTCTCTTCCATCAGGAGGTCTTACAATGGCATACTGTGGGTTGGATGTGATTAAGTCCACAGCTATTGTACCATCTTCACATTTCGATGCACGGACTCCCTTTTGTTAACAACACTTTTCCTGGTTGAGTTAACCATGTTGGGAGTGATTTACCGAAGGTGGACCTGCGATAGAACTTGAATATTCTCTCGTGCGGTGTATCGTTTGTAGCGGTACAGAGTGTGACAGGTTAGCGAGAGTGACGTGTGTTTGGCGCGTTTAATGTCTAGGGGATGATTATTTTTAAAGCTATCACACACCAACCCGTCAGCATATAAATCGGGAGCAGGCACGCAACGAGACAAGCAATGAAAGAGAGATACAACATAAAAAATAGAAGAATATTTATTTACATAAATATATACATCGAAGAATAAAAAAAAAAGGGGGAGGGTTTGCACCTATCTCTAATCAATAATATATTTAATCATCACTCTTGCACTTAATAAGAGAGTATGTCACTTTGTCTTCTGAACTTAGCTGGTTGTCCTGCTTGGGTCGCAGCTGGCTGTGTCCTGGCTTGAGGTTCTGCAGCTGGAGGTGGCGCTCTAGCGGATAGATGGACGCCAGTGATACAGTTCTTGTGGAGTCTCAATCCAAAGTTCTGATATCTGTAGTGGGCACAGTAGGGCGGGTGGCCGGCTACTGCGGGCACAAGTGTACTGCGGGCAGAGCTGATCTGCCGTGGGCAGCGTAGTTCACAGGATAAGTCCAGTGAGTTGCAGAGGGTTTGGCGTAGCTATGACGTCTCGCACAGACTCTGGGTCTATAAGGACGTCGCACCTAATAAGTTGACAGGTGGGCTGTCAGCGCCAAGTAGTAGAGTTGAATAGATCCACGTAGACAGTAGAAGATACTCAACAGCAAATAGGCCAGTGTGCAGTGCTGAATAGCACTAAGTACAAAGGCAATAGTGCAGTGGTGAATAGCACTAAGTAAATAGTGCAGGTAAATAGGCAGTTGACTAGGCAGACAATGCCGAATAAATAGGCAGGTAAATAGGCAGACACCTTAGGGAGGCTGCGGATAAAAAGTTAGAACATGTCTCTCATGCATCTTATCGATGCCATCGACTGAGGTGCATTCGTCAGATTGGTAAAATTGCTTTTGAGTACAATGAGGAGATGATGACAATTAGGATTTGGAAAACAGATGGCTGATAGTAGCAATGTAAAAATGTACATAAAAGGGGAAATAATAATCTCAAAAAAAAACAACAAGAGTGGAAGAGAAAAGGTGGGGGGGGGGGGGGGGGGGGGGGGGAAGAAATGTGCGGTGGTCAGCGACCATGACGGTTTGTTTACATACGACCATCGGCGAGAACAATGGAACGCGCTTGAATGGAATGGGTGTCCGTTCAAGGGGCGCAACTCTCGTTAGAGTAAAATGAGTAAAGGGGAGATAATTCATATATCTTCTCTAAGCGCAGTATTAGTGCGCTAGTAAAATTATCAAGGCGGTCAGCCGAGATAAAGGAAACAAAATAAGATGTACAAATATACACATGGTTGCATCAACGATCAATTGAGCAACGTGACATTAATAGAATATTGCAATACGTAAATATATACATATGCCATGTTTATGTTTTCTACTTACGACATTGAGAAATACACAATGCACTAATTAAATGTAAATGAAATAATAAAATACACATGATAATATCCAGTGAGAAATATACACAAATGTAATTAAGATGGAATTTGTGATTAAGTTCGGCAAACCACCAGGTATTCCTCTAAGAGTAAGAATAAATGAAATAGTCCAGACTCGATTGCTCAGCTAGAATGAGAAATATGAGGGGGTCTGGCTTGATTTAATCTACTTTATAAAGGCCTGGGGGAGACGGGCGGAAACAGAAAATGTCCTAGGCTAAGAATTATCTAGCACGGGAGTGAATCCGACAAGAGTCGCACCTTTGAGTGTCACGAGGCGTGAATTATATAAATAATTAAATAAAATGAATAAATAATAATAAATAATGATTAATGATGTGATAAGTTTGAGTGACTCTGACAAAGAGCTTTTGACTTGTCACACAGAGCAGAGAACGAAGAGAGTGCAGGGCTTGGTTTAACGCCTGCTCCCATTTGGAAACCGTAAGTCTTTAAGTTTTTAAGGCCAGAATTATAGCTTTTCATAATGAACCGCTTAGCCTTTCTACTTGAGAGTTCCCTCTGGGATTATAAGGGGTCGTTCTGCTTGTGGTCACCCCTCTCTCGTGTAAAAATTCCTGCACCTCTCTTGACAATGAGGTACCTCTATCAGAGTGTACATAGTCAGGCATCCGAATAGTCCAAATAAATTATCTAGACATCTGATTACTGTTGAAGCCGACATATCAGAACAGGCGTATGCAAACGGGAATCTTGAAAATTCGTTAACTATGGTTAGCAGGTATGTGTTCCTTTGAAGTCCATACTTAGTCTCTGGAAAGGCTGCATCGCCTTAATTACTTAATTAAAGTTCCATTAGAATTACTGAAATATCTGGGTTTTACTTCGGCACAGATTCTGCACTGGTTGAAACCAGCCTGACATCTTCACAAGAGAAAGGTAAGTTTTTCGCTCGCACTAAATGCCATAGTCTTGTTACTCCCGGATGACACAGAGAGTCATGGAGCAGTTTCAATTCATTTCGACTTATAGCTGACACACACCCGTTTCTAGAAAACGTATCAGCCGCTACATTGTGTTTGCCTGGTCTATACAAGACATCGTAGTGGAAACAGCTCAGTTCCAGTCTCCACCTTTGAATTTTCTCATTCTTTATTTTCCCTTTGCTCTCTCTGTCGTACATGAAGGCCACAGAGCGTCGATCCATGACAAGGGTAAAGCGATTTCCTACTAAGTAGTGGTGCCATTTCTTTAAAGATTCTACAATGGCGTAGGCTTGGAAAGCAAATTTTATGTTCTTTGAAAATCTATGATTTAAAACATAAATGTATGCATTAAGAATAAGGAAATGGAGATCATTTTATTGGGGTACATTGCTCTTTTAAGTCATGCAAAAAGAGGCAGAGATCAAAACGTATCGGGAGTGTATTTGCTCCGGATGTGGCAAAATATGTAGGTCGCAGCTGGGACCTTATAGCCAAGTAGAATAATGTACTCGCCTTTAATCTCTTTTAGGTATGTATCCCATTGATAACACAGGCTATAGGCACACACACACACAACACTTAAAAAAAAATCAAGCCACTAGTTTTCCCCCCTAGATATAGACAGGCTGCGAAAAGGAAATCCCCGATAAATACTGCTCGGACAGATAAAATGGCGGTGCCGGAAGAATGGGATGTGAAAAAGAGTAAGAAAAAAAAACAACACTAGTATCTAGAGAGAATCAAGGCGAAGAAGCCCCCTATTAGCTGACCACCGGAAGACGATCAATCCTAGCTGAGATGTTCATTCGGTAATGATTTCCTCAGGGAAACCTTGCAAGAGAATGATCTTATTTCTCTAAGACTTCGTAGGGACTCCCCTCTCCCCCTTTTTTTAAATTCGCATCTCAGATCTTCGATGTACGAGTCAAACCCATCCTCCCCTTTTCAAACCATCTATATTTTTCCAAACCACGTCTTAAAGCCTGTACACAGGGAAACAGATTACGATAAATCTACTACTTGATTTCGACACCTCTTTTCCAAAAAAGAAGAAATGATCTGTCATCTCACAACGTAGACAAATGAATCGAGGCAAGCATTTATTTGACTTTCACCCCCCCCCCCCCCCCAGAGAACACTGTGTCTACTTCCTTTATTTACAAGCTCTCACAAGGAAAAAAAAAAAGCCCTACGTTTTATGTTGTAAGTCTGTCAGTCCGTCTGTTTATCCGTTTCTCCAACTGTAACGCATAAAGCTCAAAAACTAAAAGAACTATTAAAATCTAATTTCACTACAGTTTTCAGAGTGCTACAGCTACTTTTTGTCCTCTGAAATGGAGCTCTTCTCTTTTTTTTTCAATTGCCTATGTTTTACCTTTTTTAGTTTTACTATTTACTAAGAATAAAAAAAATATTTATGAATTTCCAGTTCTAGCATTGAAACGTAAAGCTTTAAGAGTTGTTAAATTAATAGTTAATATAGTATAGCTATACTATGCCCAAACACGTCATGTCTTCCATCCATTGTAACGCCCCTACACACAACACACACTACTTTTAAATGTTACGCCTCATCCGCACCAACACACTCTTGGCCCTTGTATATTTAGTTAACAGCTTTACAATAACATCACATAAATTTTGGCATCCACAATTAGAAATCTCTCATTTAAAAAAAAACAACGTTTTTAGGCCACCGCACTTTATTTGTTTTTGTTTTTGCATTTCTCAAAAGAAAGGTCATTAAACTACAGATTTAAACAAGACACACGAATCTTTGAGTCACACGTTGTTTCCGAGCATATATTAATGTGAACACACGCACAACATATTTTTGACCTGTAAATTAGAGAAGTACAGATAAATAAATCATTGAAGCTTTGCTCTTTTCGCGATAAAGTTTGAAAGAAGAAACATCACTATTCACAACTTAGTTCACTTTTTATATAAATATTATTTTGTTAGTCATAGATCTAGATCTTGAAACGCATCTTAATTAAAATACTTCCCTTCCATGAACTAATAGCGACTTTCTGGGACCGCTAATAAAAAAGGAAAAAAAAGTTTGGCACCAAAATAGGATAAGATATTTTGATTGGTCCAAATAATTGGAAATGGACAACAACTGTCCACGTCACCATTACTACTATAACAATAATGATATAGATGCGAACATGAAAATCCCTTACAAACAAAGCAGACGTACACACACACACACGCACGACCAGCACTTTATGACTTAGGTTTCCTTGTACTTCTTGGTGACGATCCTTGAAACACCTTCATGGAAAGGGGGATAAAAGTATTTTTTTTTTTATCTTTCTGTTCTTAATGGAGACAAGACGACCACTCAGTCTAGAATGTAGCAGTGGTTTAATGGGGGAAGATGGTATATTTGAAGTACTGTCTATGTTTTTCAATGGTCAAAGAAAAGGTAGCCGTGTCCAAGCAATATAGAATGTTTAAAACGGATGGAAATATAACTTTGCGCTCTTGACATTTCATTGTTAGCTTTAAAAAACAATGTAGGTCGAAATAGCGAATGAAAAAAAATATTAATAAATTTAACAGCTGCTATTTTGATCGTGAAAAATACCTTATTATATTAGACCAGAGTAATAATAAGTAATCATCGGCATAGAGAAGCTCCGTTATGACCATCTCCTTTTGTTTTTGTATGGGATAGTTGACGTCGAAGATTGAACACATTGCCGCCCTGCTAGCTTACAATGAACATGATCTCCAGAATGCGGTAAACGAATTTGCATACGCTGCCGCCTCTTTCGATCTATCTATAAACCTCTGAAAAACAGAAGTCATGTTCCAGAAGTCACCCAATAAAACCTACTCAGCCCAGAGGATCACAGTAAACGGACAGCCCCTTAACGTGTTAGACCATATCACACATCTAGGTAGTATAGTGTCAAATGACGCATCACTTTAAAGTAAGCTGATAACTGTCTGACCAGGGTCAGTAGCGCTTTTGGACGCCTTTGGCGAGAGTTTGGCGGAACAAATCGCTCCGCCTGCCTACAAAATCAATGTCTACCAGGCGGTGGTTCTCTCAACCCTTCTATATGGCTCTGAGACATGGATACTATACAGAAAACAATCTTGAGCGCTTTCACCAAAGATACTTGCGCTCCATCATGGACCTTTGGTGGCAAGACCGCACTACAAACAACGAAGTCCTTGCAAACGCGGTATGGACAGTATAGAGGGACTTCTTATGGTCCGGCAGTTACTCTGGGTAGGGCAAGTATCCCGTATGGGAGACGAACGTATGCCAAAGCCAGTCATTTTTAATCAGCTAAAAGGTGGTCGACGTAACGGAGGCGCCCCACGGAAACGCTTCAAAGACCTGCTTAGGCCTCAACTTTCCTTGGCTGACATAGAGAAGAGCACCTGGTTGCATGCGGCCTCAGAACGAGACACTAGAGTTCACTCACCAAGGCCGCGGGATACACATTTGAGACCAAAAGAAAATCCGCTGCCGAGGACAAAAGCATTCGGCGAAAAGACTATCTAAATCGAACACCTGCTGACAATGGTTATTCTTGCCCTGGATGTGGCAAAATATATAGGTCACAGCTGGGGCTGCGCAGCAACGGAATATACTTCACTCCTCACTAATTTTCGGACTCGAAGATAGGCCTTATTAATGATAAGTAAAGGTTTCGTATTTTATCATCCACTACGAGTGGGAAAATTTGTGATGATCAGTTAGTCTTCAGGATTTTGAATAATATAAAATATATGAGACTAGTCGACCGGCGGCATAGCATAGCATACGCCGCTATTTTGCAGGGCCGATCTTAGGCCACTGCAACCTATGTGACCGAAGGATCCGCACTTTCATGGAACCTGCGCTAATTCAAGGTGTATAAAGTATTAAATTAAACCATTTTATAACTTAAAACAGATTTCCCGCGCACTCCTGTCGATTTACCAGGAGCTCTTGGAAATCTCCCGAAACTGCAAAATATACGAAAAAGTCCTTAAAATATACGGAAATACATAGAAAAAAAATGTCATTTTGGGGTGTCATTCAATATGGAAAACGTCAATCCTATGAGCTTTTAATAAAAACGGCATTAGCCGTAATTGTGTAATCAGGTGAAAGAAGCTTCTCAAGCGTCAAACTAATGAAGAATTACTTGAGATTAACAATTCTCAAAGATAGATTGAAACATTTGGTAATTCTTGCTATTGAGCGGGATCTATGTGGAAAACAGAATTATTATGATATACTGTATGACTTTGTTACACGCAAGGCTCGTAAAGTAATTCTGTACGAAGTAAAGAATGAATAAATGCATAGACGAATTTATTTTCTAATACAAACTCTTAAATTTCACTTATTGTCCGCTTCCCTACCCAAACTTGTCCCCTCGAAATCCGTTTCGAATAGGGCCCCACAATGCTTAAGACCGGCCCTGCTATTTAGTGTTTGTAAAATGTTTTACATGCTTCGGAAGTTCCTTCAGAGTTGATGATAGTTTACTTCCTAGTCCAAACCTCCCGCATGGGATGGGAGCTTGCAGGGTTTGACAGTCCAGCGGCAGCCATCCGTAGCAAGCTGTGAAAACGTGTTCTCCCCTCCCCCCTCTTGTTTTATTTCGTGGGGTGACTTTCCGCAAAAATAAGAGAGTGATCTTTCCTTTACTTCTTGTTTGACCTGTTTAGGGACGAAGAGAGTTATATATATATAGATATTTGTATGTTTTTCAAGTTTAATACGGACAACAAACAACCTTTAAGGATACAGATTTTGACAAAAACTTTGTCGATTTTCTGAACGATTAAGACAGTAAATTTATATCTTAGATGAAAAAATTCTACCTATAATGAAAACTCTGGTTTGACCGCTATAATTTTTAAAAATTCATTTATCTTACAATTAAATTTGGTCTATTTTGAACAAGTTTCAACGGGAATATCCGCCCTCAGCTCCAATATTTCTTTGTATTTAGTCAAGGCTTCTAATAATTTAGACGTTTCTGAACACTTTGCGTCTTCTGTTGAAATGAGCAGAACCATAATAGAGGGACTTCATTGTGCAAGCTCAGCGTGGAGACGTTTTGAAATAATGAAGAATAGCAAGAAATATTAATTATAATAATTAATAATAATTTAATTTATAGAGCGCTGTTAACAAAGGAAATGTTGGCTCAAGGAGCAGTGATAACATTACAAACATAAACACGAGAGCTAAAATGACAAACTAATCTACAAACGTTTTAAACAGATAAGTCTTAATGTTCTTTTTGAATGTAATGTAGCAGGTTGTCTGTCTGAGATCAATGGGGAGTGAGTTCCAAACTTTTGGTACTAGCAATGAAAAAGACCGTAGATTTCGGGGTAGAGACGTGGCATCACTAGAAGCGTGAGTCCATTGAGCGCAGGACTCTCTAAGGAACATACGGAGTGATCAGTTCACTAAGGTTCAAGGGCATTTCTTTATTATTGATACACTAATGACAAAGTATGGATGCTGCTAGCTATCACAGAGATGGGGATAGAGATTTCAAGAATTTTTTGTTTGCACATCTATATCGTCTCTTTTGATTTTAATTTGAGGTGATTATTTGTTATAGCTGCCTAATCGTGTGGATTGCGCTCTGTCTGCTGCCGTCCCTTATCGTCCTTCGAGATGTTTGCGCTGAGTTTGGGTAATCATTAATTCTGAAGGAACAGAAGAAAAATGTTAAAAAGTAAGTCATTTTTAGTCAAGAATCGTCATTTGTAGAACTAAAATATTCAATTTTGTGATACAAATGAGACTTTTTTTTTTTACCATTGCCTTTATCGTGATCAGAACAGGTACTAGAGGCACGTTTGGTTTACCCTAAAGCGCGCACATTTCTTTATAACACTAAGTATGTGAATTTATTCAGGTAAGGATAAACCATTTTAATAACAAAATATAAGTTTTCTCTAATAAACGTAGTCTTATTACAGTATACCAACAGTAGTCACAATAATTAAATGTTAACATCGTCATGCCTTTCTAAAGAAGAAGTGCTGGACCTTTGGCTTGGTTAATTTCTATTGTTAGTTGTAATACAATTATTGAAAACAAAACAACAAATGAATGAAAATTAAGCAATATATATATTGAGAATGTTTAGGCGGATTACTACAATTACTGAAATCCAACAAAACAGCCTCAAGCCAGACAGGAGTTAGTTCTGAACAAACATGAGGCAACGGATTTCCATTAACAACTCCACCACGGCTGAATCCACAAATGGCTACATAACAACCTACATTACGATAAAAGCCATCAACCCATGCGAGCCGGCGTTAAACCAAGGGAGGTAATCTCTTTTTTCAAAGAGTAGAGTTGCGTACTCCTGACTAGGTGTGGCCTCCCTTATTGCCCTTTTACTTAGCGACATTTTTTTTATATCAGAGATTCGAAGCTTACCATTAACATAGCTTTGCTAGAAACATCAGAGGTTGCCTAAGCAACGGCAGAAACAATAAGAAAGGACGGCCCGGTCGAGCATCTTAAAACCCAATTTAGAATAACCTCCAAAGGCGTTAGGTCCAAAGTGGACTTCTGCGCATGATCCGGTAACTCTTTTCGATGTATGACCAGTCTAGACTATTTTAAGATGCTTCATTAAATTTTATAATGCAATAAAGCCCACAGTTAAATAGTAAATAGACCATATTGTAAACAATATGGCAAAGAGATTTCAAAAAAACTTCTGCAATAACGGGATTTCTCAATGTTATATTCAATATAAATCATCGTCCCATGATTCTGAAGCAGGTAGAGATTAACATTTTTATTGAGGACAAAATTAACGTACAAAATTCAAAAGTTGCATGTGTGGCTGAGAGGCCGTAACTGCTTGACTACGGTTCGGCCACCTAACAAGGGGGCTTGAGTTCGAATCTCGACTCAGGCAGAGCTGTATTTGCTGAGTGCCCAAGACCAGCATCTCCTCACTCCCTCCCACTGGTCTATAAAAGAGATTGGACCTTAGCATACTGAGAATGCTATAAGCATAAAAGATGCGTTATAAATAAGCAATTATATTGTTACGATTCTCTCTCTTAATTAGGCCTTCTGTAAACACTGCTAAAAACAACACAGCACATCTAACACATCAAGAACCTGACAACAAGAGCTCCAAATAATCTGGTACTTTAATAATGGTCAAATAGATAACAGCCAATACTAGACAAACTGCACACATCAACACTAAAAATGCTACACTGTACATCACTGTACTAAACTAATAAACTCTACTGTCTCTATCTCTTCCTGGACTCGTACATATACTTCAGGACTCCACCAGGATCGACTTCATGGCAAACTAACAATCCCGGTCTATTCGCTGTCCTGTCTTGAACTGCTCTGCCTTACACACTCGGTGTCTCTGGTCCACGCAGGCGTATTATCAGATGACTATAACCCGGGTCATATTCACGTGCAAAGTTACTGCCAGTACTGTCCCTTGCCCTTTGATATAGCACACTAAACTGTATTACTGGCCTGTGTCACATATGTCAGCTGATCACACACAGTTAACCCTATTGCGTCGCGAATAGGGTTACAAATATATATATATATTGCTGTAACTGCCTACAGCGAGCCCAAAGAACCTCAACGAAAGTTATAGATAAAAACAGCAATTTAATAATAGACCAATAGTCGGATAACAATTACGCATTCGAATAATAACAGTACTTGTTTAATTCAGCCATCTTTGACTTCCACACTTATTTTCTGTCTCTCTCATGTGTCTCCTGGTGCGCAGTCTCACACCTAATGACAACGTGCATTGTAGAGTCATAACAATATATATATTGTCACGTATTACGAATTGAATTCTACTTTTAAATGGCTTGCCTAGGGGAACGTGACAATAGAAAAAGGTAGTTGTGTCACTTATCTTAAGTCTGAATTTAATCAGAGACTTACAATGAATAACAAACAAAAAAAAATGACACAAGAAATCGGAAGGTAAAATATCAACTTAATATTTAATCATAATATAACTCAATACAAAATGGAAGGGTTGACCAAAACCCTTTTACAAAAATGGCATGTAAAAATATTACAATACAAGAGTTTGAAAATATAATTACAAATACAAGCAAGGCCTTGAAAAAAGAAAAATCTTAACTTACACGATCAATTGGTATACCACGCACGGGTCACGCAATGTCTCCGCTATTCTGTCCCACGGCTGTCTCCGTATGTCTGTCCGTCAACGTTACGCGAGCGGTCTTTATATAATCTACCGCGCGTCGATATCTGGTAATTTCTAGAACAGAAAGTCATCAACACCCAGATCTAGAACGCTCTTCAAAGAGACAGAAGCAAGGAAAAAAAAACCACCCTCCTTTCAACCAGAGGTACACACATAGGTCAAGGACCGGTCACTGTCTGTGTGGCTTGACTCACCGTGAAAAATAAAAAAAAAACTTATTACACAAGGGGGCAGACAACCTACAGGTCAAGAAAAAAAAATAGTATCTAGGCATTGTTACCTAGATACGTAACACCTCCCTCCTAAAAATAAAAAGTTTACATTTCCACGAAATGGAAATCTTTTTAGAATAATTACAAAAATGATATTTACATTACAGAATGTATTTATCATGATATATATAAAAAAAAATATATACATCAAAATACTTTTTACAATCTAGATAAGGCATCGGCGATAACATTTTCGCTGCCTTTTATGTGTTCAAGATATAGGTTGTACTCTTGTAAAAATAAACTCCACCTGAGAAGTCGTTGATTCTTGCCAGACATTTTGTGGATAAATGTAAGGGGATTGTGGTCAGTAAATACAACCAGTGGCCATCTGGACCCACTGATATAAAAATCAAAGTGTTGTATAGAAAGAATCAACCCAAGACATTCTTTTTCCACAGTAGAATAATTTCTTTGATGTCTATTAAATTTCTTGGAAAAGAAACAAATAGGGTGCTCTACTTGGAAATTATCTTCTTGGTAAAGGACTGACCCAACACCTGTGTCACTGGCGTCAATAGCTAACCTAAAAGGTTTTCCGAAGTCAGGAGCCATCAAAATAGGGGAGCTAGATAATATCTGCTTAATTTGGTTAAAGGCTTTCTGACATTCATCCGTCCAAGTAAATCGGACGTTCTTTCTCAGGAGGTTTGTTAAAGGACTGGCAATGACAGAAAAATTTTCGCAAAATTTTCTATAATATCCAGACATTCCCAAAAATCTTCGGAGTTGTTTCCGATCAGCAGGAATAGGGAAAGCTTGGATAGCTTCTACTTTGGCCATTACAGGTTTCACCTGGCCTTGTCCTACAATATGGCCTAAGTATTGGATGGAAGCCTGGCAAAAATCACTCTTACTCAGGTTTACAGTAATTTTTGCATGTAAAAGTTTAGTAAAAAGACAATGCAGTTGTTTACAATGGCTAGAAAAATCTTGACTAAAAATTACTACATCGTCTATGTATGCGTGGCAATTCTCCATGTCAGCAAGCAGGGCATTTATCATTCTCTGGAAAGTGGCAGGAGCATTCTTCATGCCAAATGGCATCACTTTGTATTGGTACAGACCATCAGGGGTGACAAAGGCGGAGATTTCCTTTGCCCTATCAGTCAGGGGAACCTGCCAATAACCTGAAAGTAGGTCTATTTTGGTGATGTACTTAGCGTCACCAATACGATCTATGAGATCGTCTATCCTAGGGATAGGAAACGAATCGGTCTTTGTTACAGCATTTACCTTACGGTAGTCTGTACAAAAACGATAAGTCTTGTCCTGTTTAGGTATCAAGACACATGGGGAGCTCCAGCTACTGGAACTTGGTTCAATGAGGTCATTTTCAAGCATATACTTGATTTCTGACCTAAGTATGGCAAGTTTTTCAGGGTTAACCCTGTAAGGATGCTGCTTGACTGGAGTAGCCTCGCCAACATCTACATCATGCATTATAACATTAGTCTGTTTTGGTACATCAGAAAAAATGTCATTAAATTCATTAATGAGTTTCATGATAACTGGCCTTTCTGTCGAAGACAGATGAGACAGTTTTACATCCAAATTCTGTAATACAAAAGAATTAGGTATTTTGTATTGTCCAAATTTCTCCTTTACAATATCATCATCAATAGGAGAAACATGGCTATTTGAACAGCTTTTGACTGTATTTAAAACACAATTACTCTTCTCTGAGTGATCTGGCCGAGATACATAAGGCTTCAGCATGTTTATATGACATAGCTGAGTCTTTTTCCTACGGTCAGGAGTTTTGATTGTGTAATTGAGGTCACTAATTTTGGTCTCAATTACATAGGGACCAAAGTATCTGGCTTGCAAGGGTTGACCTGGTATGGGCAAAAATACAAGCACCTTATCCCCGGGAGAAAATTCTCTAACACGGGCCTTTCTATCATACCAGCGTTTCATGCTGGATTGGGTGTTTTGTAAGTTATTTTTGGCCAGAACACAAGCATCATAAAGTCTAGTTTTAAACTTACTTACATAGTCTAAAAGTCCTTCAGTGGCTGTTGGTGACAACAAAGTCTCTTTTATACATTTCAAGGGACCGCGCACCGAATGGCCAAAGACTAAGTCAAAAGGGCTGAATCCCAACGATTCCTGGACGGATTCACGGGTTGCAAACAGCAGCATGTGGATTCCTTCGTCCCAGTCTTTTTCGTGCTCAAAGCAATAGGTTCGGATCATGTTCTTGAGAGTCTGATGGAATCGCTCAAGAGCGCCTTGCGACTCGGCATGATATGCACTCGACATGCAGTGTTTGATGCCCAACTGAGTCATGACTTGCTTGAAAAGATTGGCCGTGAAATTCGTTCCTTGGTCCGATTGGATGGACTTTGGTAGACCAAATAGAGTAAAGAACTTGATTAAGGCCTTTACAATGTTTGATGCTTTTATGTTCCTTAGAGGAATAGCCTCAGGAAAACGAGTTGAAGCACACATAAGGGTCAACAGGTATTGGTTGCCAGCTTTTGTCCTTGGGAGAGGACCAACACAGTCAATAAGTACTCTGCTGAAAGGTTCTTCAAAGGCTGGAATCGGCTTCAGAGGAGCAACAGGGATCTTTTGATTTGGCTTGCCAACCATCTGACAGGCATGACAGGATCGGCAGTACTGGATGACATCTTTCTTCAAACGTGGCCAGAAGAAGTGTGACATAATCTTGTGGTATGTCTTGTGGATGCCGAGATGACCTGACATTGGTGTGTCATGAGCCAGATTCATGATGTACGCTCGGTATCTTTCTGGTAACACGATTTGATGGCATATTCTCCATTCTTCTTCGTTGGATGCGTCTGGAGGTTTCCATTTCCTGAAGAGCATATCATCTTGGATGTAGTAGCACGTTGATGCTAGCTCTGCCTCTTGTGATGTCATTGCGGTTTCTCGGAGTTTGGCGAGCTCTGGATCCTTCTTTTGGTCCTCAATCAACTGTTTTCGAGTTGATGCCGGCTTTTCAGAATTTGGCGTTGGTTCTTCTTCAAGAGAAGCAAAGAATGTGGTGCTCAAGTCCACATCATCGTGGTTACTGTTGGCCTTGATGACGTTCTCTTCTTGAGATGCTTTCAACCTCATTGCCCTTGTTACTGCACACGCTGGATATAACTCTAGGTCTTCCTCGGGTGTGGCAGATAAGTCGGGTTTTTGAGTGACGATGGGTTCGGCTATCACCTTTCCACCTGCTAAGTCATTGCCTAACAGCAACGAGATGCCTTCCAATGGTAATGTTGGTCGGACAGTAATGAAATTTGACTTTATGTCGATTAGATGTAGAGGCACATCTATACATCCAAGCTCTACGCCTCGTAACAGGATGCTCTTCCCAGTCGATGATGATTTTGACAAGGGCAAGATACCCTCTAAAAGTAGCGATTGTGAGGCACCTGTGTCTCTCAAAATGGTGATAGGTCGTAGACTTGTAGAATCACCGGGTAGTGATACGAATCCTTCCGAAATGAAAGGCTTAAAATCCTCTAATAAAACATCAATTTTAGTTGATGCAGACTGGACTTGGGTCGAACTCTCGCTGGAGTCATTGACATCTCTAGGAGACGCAGTGGAGAAACTCTTTCTTGAGTCAGTAGAACATCTTTTGGATGTATTTGGAGAACTCTTGATGGAGTCATTAGAACATCGGGGTGATGTCTTATGGGAACTCTTGATAGAGTCATTGGAACATCGGGGTGATGTATTATGGAAACTCTGGATGGAGTCATTGGAACATCGGCTTGATGTATTTGAAAAACTCTTGTTTGAGTCATTGGAACATCGGCTTGATGTATTTGAAAAACTCTTGTTTGAGTCATTAGAACATCGTAAAGATGAATTTGAAAAACTCTTGTTTGAGTCATTGGAACATCGGCTTGATGTATTTGAAAAACTCTTGTTTGAGTCATTGGAACATCGTGGAGACATTTTCGGAGAGTCTTGTACAGTCAATACATTTGAAACAGGTGGTGTCGAGGTATTCTTGATATGACTTGATGATGAGGGAGTAAACCTTGACGACCACTGTACTGTGCAAGCGCTGACTTTTGAAAGAGCTTTTTCGTTTCTCTTCCTCAATTTCCAGCAATCGTCAATTTTATGGCCTTCTCGTTTGCAGTAGGAACAAGTAGCTTTACTTGTAGTAGGTTTTCTGTCATTTGTACTGCTGTTCTTGATGGAGTTGCTAGCAATGGACTCAGGCTGTTTGACTTGTTTTGGCTTGACATCCGTCGTATACTTGGCAAATTGATGTGATATTATATAATCGTCTGCCAACACTGCAGCCTTGTGCACATCTTCCTCGCCACGATCAGCTATATGCGTACGGACGTCCAGCCGCACACAACTCTTGAACTCTTCCATCAGCATTAGGTTCTTGAATTTTGCAAAGTCGGTGCCGATTTCCCTGGAAGTGAGCCATTTCTCAAAGCGTCGCTCCTTTTCCCGCAGGAATTCTACATGGGTTTGGCCATCTGATTTGCGACAATCCCTGAACTGCTTTCGGTAAGCTTCCGGAACAAGTTCATATGCCTTAAGAATTAAGGCCTTAACAACATTATAATCTTTTTGTTGTTCAATGGTCAAAGAACAAAATACCTCTGCAGCTCTACCAGTCAAAACTGTTTGCAGCAAAGTGGGCCACAAAGTTTCAGGTACATTAAAATTTTTCACAGCAAGTTCAAATTGTGGAAAATAATTGTCAATTGTGGCTTCATTAAAGCGTGGAATTATTTTCAAAAATTTTGTTGCTTCAGCAGTATGACTGGCAGGGGAAGAATCTGGTCTTACATTAGCAGCTAACTCTAATTTTTTTAACTCTATTTGTAATTTCATTTCCATTTCTTTCTGCTCTCTAGCCGCTGCAAGCTCTAATTCTTTTTGTTTAATTTCTTGCTCTCTTAAAGCTAACTGGGCTTCTATTTCCATTTGTTTTAATTTTATCTGAAGTTCTACATCTGATTTACCCTCATCGGGTCTAAGGGTTTCTAAAAGGTCTTCAGAAAACACTTCCTCGTCTACATAATGGATTACAATGTTATCTCTGATTTCTTGTTTAAGGGCATTTGATTTTATTTTTAACCCTAAATGTTTAGAAATAAGGACCAGTTCCTTCCTAGTAAAAGCATCAAGCTCTTCCACAGAGGGATTTGCAAGAAAAACCTGAATATCCATGACTAACTAACAACTATTACAAGCAAAAAAATATGTATACAATGTAAATATACAGTACAAAATCAGTACAACAAAAAAACCTTAAGAGAGTTTGGTCAATACTATTGATACTTTACTTCCGACTCTTTGAACAAACAAAATTTTTGTTAAAGTCAACTTCGCCTTTACAAAATTACTCAAGTAAGACGAAAATAGGTTCAGAAAAATATCCGAAACGAAAGCCCTCAAACTTCTTTTGTCACGTATTACGAATTGAATTCTACTTTTAAATGGCTTGCCTAGGGGAACGTGACAATAGAAAAAGGTAGTTGTGTCACTTATCTTAAGTCTGAATTTAATCAGAGACTTACAATGAATAACAAACAAAAAAAAATGACACAAGAAATCGGAAGGTAAAATATCAACTTAATATTTAATCATAATATAACTCAATACAAAATGGAAGGGTTGACCAAAACCCTTTTACAAAAATGGCATGTAAAAATATTACAATACAAGAGTTTGAAAATATAATTACAAATACAAGCAAGGCCTTGAAAAAAGAAAAATCTTAACTTACACGATCAATTGGTATACCACGCACGGGTCACGCAATGTCTCCGCTATTCTGTCCCACGGCTGTCTCCGTATGTCTGTCCGTCAACGTTACGCGAGCGGTCTTTATATAATCTACCGCGCGTCGATATCTGGTAATTTCTAGAACAGAAAGTCATCAACACCCAGATCTAGAACGCTCTTCAAAGAGACAGAAGCAAGGAAAAAAAAACCACCCTCCTTTCAACCAGAGGTACACACATAGGTCAAGGACCGGTCACTGTCTGTGTGGCTTGACTCACCGTGAAAAATAAAAAAAAAACTTATTACACAAGGGGGCAGACAACCTACAGGTCAAGAAAAAAAAATAGTATCTAGGCATTGTTACCTAGATACGTAACAATATATATATATATATATATATATATATATATATATATATATATATATATATATATATATATATATATATATATATATTATATATATATATATATATATATCATGGGCGTAGCCGGAGGGATCTGTCCAATGGCTGTGAAGCGTCTAGTGTGGTAGCTTGACTTGTTGCCACCGCTGGCTAGCATCTGTGAAAGGGAAGTAATTTTGTAAGTCTCTCTTGCCAGTACATAGCCTCTCCACAGCAAGTCCTATGCAGCACCTCCTCGTGGTGGCAGATGGAAACCGAGGCTGCAAAGCCTCAGGCTAAACTGCAAGAGTCTCGGAGGAGGTTTGACCCCAAGATGTGAGGCAGGCATGGACACGCCCTGTTGCCCACAAACCAAACCCCTAGCTATAGGTCAATAGCCGCACTGCCTTGTGTGTGTGTCCCTGTAAGGTCTAAGGCTAAGGGAGTAAACCCTAACAGAAAATCCGGTCCTGGAGCCCCGTAGGCGGGGGGACAGTTGTAAGACTACTGCTCTCTGGCAAACTCCTGCAGCCACCTGTCCCCAAATTGTGATGGCTCGCCATCCCTTTCGACCCGGTCAGTATGGAAGAGAGGCGTGCGCTGACGTGTGGGCAGCCAGCACTCGCAAATTTACTGCCCAGGCTTTCCCCCAGCAATGGAGAGGTCATTCCATCTATGACAGTAATGTCTTTGAAAAAACACGGAGAGTGGTAGTTACCGGTGATAAGTTCCTAGCTGATTTACGTAAGCTGGAACGCCAGGGACCACTCTTGACGGTAGGAGGGGCTTTTTAGCCTCACTGGATAGCTACTGCCTGCCTTAAGCCGAGCAGCCCTCGGACAATAAAGTGCTATCCCGCCACAGCTTGCCGCACCACTGGGTGCTTGCTGCTTAGCCAAAATAAAAAAGCAAGCTGCTCACCCGCACCTGCAAATACAATCAAAAGAAAAGCCTCAACATTAATGCGTTTATCAAGCTGGAACATACGGACAATGTGTCCTGGCTTCAATACTGACCCTGAACTCGTCACCGACATGCGTCAAACAGCTATCATCGACAGAGAACTCAGAAGACTAAACATTAATGTGGCCTGCCTGCAAGAAACCAGACTGGCAGACAGTGGATCTCTTACAGAAAGCAACTATAGATTCTACTTGCAAGGAAAACCAGAACAAAGCCCTAGAATACATGGCGTCGGCTTCGCAATAAGAAAAAGTCTCGTGATAGCTTCTAGAGTCTACCCAGAGTCTCAGTGTGGATTCATGAGTGGTAGATTCACTATAGACATGATATCTTCTCTACGACTACTACAAGAGAAATTCAGAGAAAGAGAAAGACAGACCCCTTTACATCGTTTTTGTTGATCTGACTAAAGCTTTTGACATGGTCAACAGAAGTGGCCTTTTTAAACTCCTGAGGAAATTAGGTTGCCCTCCCAAACTACTGAAGTTCATAAAGTTTTCACGAGGAAACTAAATGTACTGTCAAATTCAATGGAGCCCAATCAGCACCTTTTGAGGTTTGCAATGGTGTCAAGCAGGGATGTGTGCTCTCACCTACTCTTTGGCATATTCTTTTCCTGTCTACTGCATTATGCGTACAACGACATAAACGAAGGTGTCTTTCTCCATACAAGATCCTCTGGAAAACTATTTAATGTATCAAGGCTGCGGGCCAAAACGAAGGTTAGGAAGCTACTCGTCAGGGAACTCCTATATGCTGATGATGCAGCTATTGTGGCTGATTCTGATATTCAGCTACAGTCCCTGGTTGACAAACTATCTGCTACTTGCCAGAAGTTCGGCTTAAACATCAGTCAAAGCAAGACTAAGATACTTGTCCAAAACACAAACACTGCACCTCAAGTAAGCATTAATAGCCAAGCACTAGAAATTGTTGATCACTTTTGTTACCTTGGCTCCATCATATCCAACAACACTCTACTGGATAAAGACATAAACAACAGGATAGCCAAGGCAATGGCCACCATGTCACGGTTGCAGAAAAGAGTCTGGAACAACATATTGCTGACTAGCAGTACTAAAGCCATAGTCTACCGGACCTGTGTGTTGATCACCTTGCTGTACGGTAGTGAAACATGGTCAACCTACTCATGGCAGGGAAAAAAGCTGAATGTTTTCCACCTCCGATGCCTCAATCGGATCTTTAAAATAAGGTGGCAAGATAAGATAACCAATGAGGAAGTGCTTCAAAGAGCAGGGTGCCAGGATATCCGCTCTGTTATCAGCAGCAGACGCCTTGGCTGGCTTGGCCACGTTCGTAGAATGCCAGGAGGTCGACTTCCACAGGACATCCTGTATGGCGATCTAATAGAAGGCAGAAGAGCCGCTGGTCGCCCACTTTTACGTTATACGGATGTATGCAAACGCGACATGAAGCTCTTCAAAATCGACAATGGCAACTGGGAAGAGGTGGCACTGGACAAATCCACATGGAGAGAGAGCATAAAGGAAGGGTCAAAGATTGCAGATGTCATACACAACAGAAGCAGAAAGAAGGGTGAAAATGCAACGGCGCCTGGTGATTATATATGCCCAACCTGCGATCGCAGCTGTGTAGCAAGAATTGGCCGCTTTAGTCACACAAGAAGTTGCAAAGGGAAAAGATCGTCTCTCGAAACGTAAAATGCCACTGAGCCGGAAGAAGGGGTTGGGGTTCAAACCTCCTCCCCCCCAACAGAAATGAAATCCCCCCTGATTTTTTGCTTGATTTTGTTTATTTTAGGTGAGATTTTAATACTAAACTATCACTTGTCCCAGCACAGCCAAGAGGGTTTTGATTTTTAATTCCCCTCTAAAATTTAGTTAAAACAATACAAAAAAATGCTAACGACAATTCCCAAATTCCAAGAACACAGCTAAGGAAGATTTTGATTTTAAAACCTCTTCAAAATTTACGCTAATATCAATATCAAAAAAGCAAATTACAAGCTCAACCCCCCCCCCCCCCCCCGAGGAGTTTGCAGTTAAAAGATACCTCTTCAATATAAAAAAAAAAAGCGGCATAGTAGACAAAGTGACGTGGACTCTATCAATAGCATATCTTACTATACCAGGATAATATTTTTTTATATTAGGATAATATACTACTACATCAGGAGTATGTATTACTATATCAGGAGCATGTATTGCTATATCAGGAGCATATCTTTAGAAACGCAACTTCTGCCGAGTAATTCAAAAGTGTATACTTTATATTGAGTGTATGTAACTAGGAGTAGAAGTAGTTTGGTGCCGGCTGGAATAGATTCTGATGAAATCTGGAGGTGGTCTATCGTAATTGAAGTTAATAACTCGAGCAGTGAGAGTTGAAGACAAGGGAGAACAAGACGACTGCCAGTAATACGTGTGCTCTCAGAGAGTTCTCTCTCTTGTTTAGGATTAGGTCTGCAATGGATGTCGCAAAGTATTATGGTCGCAGCTGGGGCTGTGTAGCCACTTCATTCCTCATCAATCTATGGACTCGATTACAAGCCTTATTATCTCTTATTTAAATTGTCTTTTTACTTGTGTTTCTAGATACATCTACTTTGAAGTCCAGCCTATGTTTAGTGTTCATACGTATTGTATTCAGTTGTGTTTAAACAGAAGTTTTACGTTTTTTTCAAGTTCTACACTTAAGAAGTGAAACATGATCAACCTACTCATGGCAGTAGAAAAACCTGAATGTCTACCATTTCCGATGCCTAAGGTGCAGGGCCGGACTGGCTATATGGGCATTCGGGCAAATGCCCGGTGGGCCGGTACCAAATTGGGTCGGTAGGACCACAGTAATCATCTTCTTATTTGAAATCACGTCTGTATTTTATAAGATGGGGGCCGCATGAATATCACTAAGGCACGTATTAGATTGTTAAAGGTTTTATAGTACTCTCCTACAAAAGGGGCCCTCTGAGCGATGTGTTTATATTCACTGTATGCATGTGTACAGCTATCGATACATTATCAAACTGAATAGAATGATTTTGAGAGAAGGGAGACCTAGAATTGGATGTCCATCGTATAATATACAATTTATGGGCCGGATGGTATAGAAACGCATGGGCCGATTTTGACACCCAGTCCGCCCCTGCTAAGGCGGATTTTTAAAATAAGGTGGCAAGGTAAAATAACCAATGAGGAAGTGCTACGAAGAGCAGGGTGCAAGGACATCCGCTGTGTTATCAGAAGAGAACACCTTGGCTGGCTTGGCCTCGTTCGTAGAATGCCAGAAGGTTGACTTCCACAAGACATTCTGTCTAGCGAACTAACAGTAGGCAGGAGAGCCGCTGATCGTCCACTTTTACGTTATACGGATGTATGCAAAAGTTACATGAAGTTCTTCTCAAAATCGACACTAGCAGATGGGAAAAAATGACACTGGATAGATCCACATGGAGAGAGAGAGCATAAAGGAAGGGTATCGGATTGCAGATACCATACACAACAGCAGCAGAAAGAAGGGCGCCTGGTGATTACATATGCCCAACATGTTAGAGCAGTTGTGTATCAATGATTGGCTTCTTTAAACACACAAGAAGTTGCAAAGGGAAAAGATCATCTCTCGAGAAGTAAAATGCTACAGCAAAAGCAACATTAAGATAATAATACGCCTAGATCAGTTAAGTTACACTTGCTGTTTGGAGTTACAAACCATAGAGTCATAGACCGACAAATAAACAATACTCTTTAAAGTTTTTAGTTTTGCTTAAGCAGTCCACAAGGGGACTTATTCAACACTTAAACCACCACATCTGTCAAGTATGATTTCTTTCCTATGTTCGACACCAAACACAATAATTTTAATAATAATTGTATTTTGTTTTTTTAAATTGATTGTTGTATTGTTCATGAAATATTTGTGCAAAATTTCAACTTGATTCGAGATTTGGTGTGGAAGAAATAACGTGTACAAACATTTTGACCCGAGTAAGTTGTTGTAAACGTTCTAAGCTTTGTGAGTCTGATCCAACGGGATCCATTCTTTCAAACCTAAATCCAACTTGCCCTTTAACCAAGAGTGGTAAGGGTTACATTGGTTAGAAGCCAACAGGACAGACACATAGAATGTAAATAAATAAGCCACATATAGGAATGTATATTTCATTCTTTCTCCTTGCCTGCTCATTCTTCAATACAACCTGCATACTGTTTAGTCTCAGTTTGAGTACACAAATAAATGACGTCATCCTCTGAAAAATGTTTTCAACGTTGTTGGTTTTTTTTTTTTTTTTTTTTTTTAATTTTGAAAGTGTGTACCTCCGAAGTATTTCTGCGCTGTATTTGTAGCCCACTTCACCCCCTTCCACAACTTCATCTTTCTACTCCAGTAGACTCAATCAATCTCATTGATAACATTCCAACTCTACCGCATCTTAGAGACAAGGGGAGGAGGGGGGAGAGCGTTTCCTACCACTGGACCTTAAAATTAACCAAACGCATTGAACTGTGCACTAATAGCATTCACTGGCATTCCTACAGTCACACACACACACACACACGCAAACACACACACGCACATGCACACACACACACACACACACACATAACTTTGTTGTTTGTAGACTCCCTGCCATTCTTTCCTTGTTGTTTCCAAGATGTTTTGTATTGAAATCGATCAGCTGTTGCTGGCTAGTGTTTCTCCTCACTGTTGGGGACTTAAGACTGAAACATCCAAGACAACAATGTCACTCATACATTATAGAGAGCTCATGACTTGGACTAAAACATCAAAGACAACAATGTCACTCAGACATTATAGAGAGCTCATGACTTGGAGTCCAATTTACATTTTTATTAATCTATAAAGTTATCAAGACAGATAAATGACATACACTTGATATATACATACATATGCTACGGCAAAAATATATAATACTAGACGGCTTTAGGTGACCACATTGGGCTCCGCACTTATGCGACCGCAGTGAGCCCCGCACTTTCATAGGACCCGCGCTATTTCTAAATGTATAAATTCTTAAATTAAACCATTGTTTAACTTATAACAGATTTCCCGCGGCCTCCTGTATATTTACCAGGAGCTCCTGGAAATCTCCTGAAATTGCAAAATATACGAAAAAGTCCTGGAAATATCCGGAAATTATTAAAATCTTTAGAAAACTCATACAAGTCTCCTAAAATATATAGATAAAAATTATCATTTTGGGGTGTCATTCAATATGTAAAATGCCAATCCTATGCGCGATTTAAAAAAACGGCATTACCCTGTAATTTTGGAATCTGGCTAAAGAAGCTTCTCAAACTAATGAAAAATTACTTTAATTTAACAATTCTCGTAGATAGATTGAAACTTTTGGTAATTCCTGCTATTGAGCGTGATCTATGTAGGAAATAGACTTATTATGATATACTGTACGTAGTAAAGAATGAATAAAATGCAAAGACGAATTTATTTTCTAATACAAACTGTTAAATTTCACTTATTATCCGTGGCGTAACTAGTTCGTCCGACTTGCAGAAATAAGAGAGTGACCTTTTCTTTACTTCTTCTTCTCGTCCAAAGTCTTGAGCGAAGAAGAGAATTATATATATAGATAATATATAAGGGGAGTGGGGAGCATGTCAATATTGTCGTCTCGGGTGTGTATCTGTCGTATCATACTAAGCAATGTGTAGTCATCAAACAGTCATACAATATATTAATACTTTTTTTTTGGTAGGCTGGGGTAGAGTATATACTAAGTATATGAAGTATAGTGAACAAATGTGTTGTTGTTTCTTTAACAAAGCTTCTATCAACTCACTCTGTCTGTCTGGTAAATATGGAACATGCTTTTTTTTTTCTTCCCTTTTCACATTCTTTAAACTTTGCACACTATTCATTATACCTGACAAGACATTAAAAAAAAAGGTTATTGATTGTTGGTGATTAATTATTTTGTTTGAGTTTGATATAATGGGAATAAATACTACTTAACCAAAGATAAATCGTATCTTATATAATAGAGACGTTACTTCAAAAGAGAAAAAAGAGTTACGCGCTCTTGGCAAGATGGCTGCTCCATGATTACTGTTATCAGAGATGAGTTAAAATGTTCATTTTGTTGTATTAAATCAAACCAAATTCCTTAAAAAAGCTATTCAACTAATAAACTAATATCTTTAAATTATATATTTATCTTCAAATACAAAAACAAAATTTAATAAAATACTCTGAAAGACACAAAGATAAAGGCACATTCCTCGTCCCCTATGCTAGGACAAATTTGTACAAATACTCCTTCTTCCCTAGTGCTATTAGAGCATGGAATGGGTTGTCTGAGCTAGCCAGGAAAACCAGTGACTTGGCAGAATTTAAGTCATTGGTTAATATACATGACTAAATGCATGACGCGTAGGACGTAATCATCTTCTTTTCTGAAGTAACGTCTGTATTATATAAGATAAGATAAGAAGATGATTATATAGATCTATATAGGTATCTAATCCCATTATTAAGTTTTGGCAAGTTTTTTCTCCCACTTCCCATTGTCGGATCAAGTTAAAAATTATTCATTGTCGATAAGAATAACCGAATCAATCCAAAATTTAACGAACTATTTAATCATTTAATAGTATTTTTTTTTAAATGTAGTAGAAAGGGAGAACAAACACCATACTTTTCAGATAAATGGCAGTAGTTAGCGGTTCCCATCATCCTGGCCATGTAGCACAATGTCATTGGCCTGTCATTGTGAAGCAATAATAGCCAGTTCTTGAATTGGCTGATTTCAGTATTAAACCTTGACATCGCTTATATATATGCATATATTCACAGTGCTTTTTTTTTTGTGACCGTACGCACCGGTTTCGGCATACCGGCACCTTTTTCAATGTGGGTAAAAAATTATTACTTTTCTTGTATTTTAACGTTTATTATTAATTTATTAGTAGTTAAAAGTTAAGCAATCCATCACTAAGTAACGGGACATATTTGTTTTTTTACACAAAAAAAAGCAATGTATATATATATATAAAGAGAGAGAGAGAGAGAAAGAGAGAGAGAGAGAGAGAGAGAGAGAGAGAGAGAGGGTATTAAATTTCGAAATTAAGAAAGAGTGCAGCAACATGACTACCCAAACTATTTGCGACCTGCATATTTTTCAGTAACTCGTACAGACAAAGCCGTTGTTCGCTGTTGGACATTTTAAGTTTTCTCTCTGTCCTCTGCGCCTGTCTTCAATAAGGACTTTTCTTTGGGTCTCAAATGTGTGGCCCGTAGCCGCTTTGAGAGCTCTCCAACTTTTTAATCTTTAATAAATAAAAGTGAAAGTAGAATCTGGAAATTGAGTTTACTCTTTTAGCCAACACACTCATAGCTGATATCAATACTGTGAACATTGGTTTACATGATATGTTTACTAGAAAATAAAAATAAATGTTTATCTTCTTTTTTGAAGTAACGTCTGTATTATATAAGGTAAGATAAGAAAAATAGAAATAAAAATATATTTAAAAATAAGCTTATATTAAATATCAATTAGTTCGGATCTTTCGTGTAACTAAATTTGTAATATATCTATACCAACAACAACAAAAATAAATCTGTGAGATTAGAAATATTTTTACCAATCACGCTTTTAGCTCTCTCAATACGCTATGACCCTATCATTTGTCTGGATCAGTTGGAAAGAAGAGGGGGTATCTGGGTGGATAAAACCACGATCGCTGTATAAATTCATTTTTTAAAAAGTTGAACGACCTGGATTGGAACTTACGTGCAGTAGCCTCAAGCCCAGAGGCGAACTGGCTTTATGGGCTTCCGGGCAATTAAATTGTTATAAAGGTTTTATAATATTATATATATATATATATATATTATATTACATAGATAGATAGATAGATAGATAAATAGATAGATAGACAGCTAGATAGATAGATAGATAGATAGATAGATAGATAGATAGATAGATAGATAAATAGATAGATAGATAGATAGATAGATAAATAAATAGATAGATAGATAGATAGACAGACAGATAGATAGATAGATAGATAGATAGATAGATAGATAGATAGATAGATAGATAGATAGATAGATAGATAGAAAGCTATTTCTTATATTAAATAGCAACCACTTCACTTGTTTCGCACTTGGCCCGTCCACTCAAATTTCGTTGCTGGACACTTTGAGTGGACATCAACTTTCACGTGACCGCTACGCCACGCCAGCTGCAATTCATCCAAAGCAAACATCGGACAGGGGCAAACGAAATTGGATTTTTTACGGTTCGTTTGACAGTCCAGCCACCCCGCCACGTAAAATCCCCTCCATACATTCCATCGTTTTGTTATGATTGTATTATTGATCGCGTCCATTTCACAGCCCAGACTCTGCACTCCCTTTCTTGTCTCTCTGGACACTGGACACATCGATCTCGTCCAGCGATTTGATTAAGCGGGAAGGGCTGAGTGGACCCTTATAGATGCAAACTCAATTTGTTACGGGCAAAATGTCGGTAATTTTTATGACAAACACGGATGGTGGCTCTGAGTCAATTTTCATAAATTTATATCGCCTCGAGCGTAATGTACAACACATATTTAAGGCAAATCTATGGCAACATTGGATCAAATGTCTTACAATCATATATTAGAGGTAAGGTAAAATATAGATTCAAATAATGGAGAATAGAAATGTATATGTCCTTATTTACATACTTTGTAAAACGCCATAATGAAATATCAAAGAATTTAAATTCAAGGGCAATAATTCAGTTTTTTTTCTAACCCTCTCAAATCCCATTATGGCCCATCCTAAATGCTGTAGAATTTAAACCAAATGTCTTTTATTTAAACATGCAAGTGAACAGTTTTGCTTTTATTTTAAATTAAAGTTTTCTTATGTTGCATTTTTATGTCTTTTAAAAACTGTAAGTTTGTTCAACCATCTGTAAATAACACATTATGGTGTCATTGAAATAGAGTGCAATTTTACGGAATAATAAGCGCTATAGATAATTTACGCTCTAAAGTCTCAGCTTTTATGCATAAATGTCATTTCAAAGCAATTGATAATGCATATAGTGATAGATACAGCGTAACAAAAAAATTCTATAATAAAAAAGTTTATTCATTAATGTTAAATAATAATTACCACTTATTATTTCAAGCACAGAAGGTACACCTTCAATTTAAGCAAACCGTCCAATATGTGCCATATTTTGTAGATATAATTTTGGGAAATAAAACTATGTAATATTTTATGTAAATAATAAAGATAATGGTCTCTACAGTTGACCACTATCAGATGTGTACAGAATATATGAATTGCTGATTATGTATTACAAAAGCTATACGGCAATTTCGTAAATTACTGTTAAATTATATTTCAAAGCTATGTCGCAGCTTTTAGTGGCCTGTAGCACAAAATCATTGTATTTTGTAGTCGGAATCAAATATCGTTTATATTTCGTTCTTGACACTGATGTAGGCTACTATAGATCTGATTAGCAAGCCCAAGAATCTAAAACGATTTAAGAATGTTATAAATTTTTACAGAATCGGCTTATGTATAAATACGCTTATAAATAAAATCTGTATTTCTTAAGTTTACTTGAGACCCCTGAACTCAGTAAAATATAAAGAAGCTAGAACAAAACCTAAGAATAAAGCCGTGAGATTAATAGAAAACCAATGAATCTATTACTATCTATGTAGTATAGCAATGTTAGAAAATTTTTATTAAATATAAAAAAAAATAACTTTTCATTCAAGCCTCGCTTGTAGCGGTTGAAATTGCACTAATCATTTAAAATCATTTAAAATTAATTTTAAATATTTTTTAATAGTACTACATTAAAAATATTAATTTTGTGCGATTGAAAATGTTTTGCCACTGAGCTATGCAAGTACTTATAAAAACAAAATATTTTTTTTAGTATACTGTAAGTTTACAGAGAATGATATAATTCTTTTCACAAGGATTATTTTCCATTTTCTATATAAACAAGAAAAAAAAATACATTAAAAACAATACCTCCAACATACAACTTATAATATAATCTATACTATATAGCAGAAAGATATAAAGACCCATCATTATTGGAATATTATGATGTCTATCTATACTATAAAGCAGAAAGTAGTATTTGTGTCAGTAAGTGTGTGTTGTTTTGTTGTCTGTGTAGTTGTGTGTGTTGTGCGTTGTGTGTATGTGTGTGTGTTGTGTGTGTGTGTGTAGTTGTATTGTTGTGTTGTGTGAGTGTGTGTGTGTTGTTGTTGTTGTGAGTTTTGTTGTGTTGTATATGTTGTGTGTGTGTTGTGTGTGTTGTTGTGTGTTGTGTTGTGTGTTGAGTGTGTTCTGTTGTGTGTGTGTTGTTGTGTGTGTAATGTGTGTTGTTTGTGTTCTGTGTGTATGTTGTGTGTACTTTTGTTGTGTGTTGGTTGCTGTGTTTTGTTGATGTGTTGTGTTGTGTGTTTTTGCTATAGTGTGTGTTTGTGTTATGTTTTGTGTGTTGTGTTTGTTAGGTGTGTTGTGTTGTGTGTGTTTGTGTTGTGTGTGTTGATTGTTTTGGTGTGTGTTGTGTGTATTGTTGTGTTGTGTGTGTGTGCTTGTTATGTTGTGGGTTGTGGTGTGGTGTTTGTGTGTTGTGTTGTGCTGTGTGTGTTGTGTTTGTTGTATGTTGTATTGAGTGTGCAGTAAGCGTTGTTGTGTGTGTATATTTCATTTTTTCTATTTGTATCGTGCGCTGCATGTCAGGATTCCGAAGGTATTTTGGTCTTGTGTTCTATTTATGTCTCCCTCATTAGGTATATTTATTTATTTTATAGTGTGTATGCCTCGTCTTTTATCTCACCCACCTAAAGGGAAAGGTCCAACTGTTATTTTTTTTAAATTTTTAAGGCGAAACTCCGAGAAGTCCATTTTTACTTCATTTTGACCAATTTACTTTAAAAACCTACACTAAACTAAAATAATAAGTGATGGTTAAGGAATAAAGCTTTTGTAGTCTAATCATCGATATATACCAGGGGTGGGCAACCTTTTTATATCGTGGGCCACTTTAAAACAAATTAGCGGATGGGGGGCCGCATATATATATATGTGTACAATGTCTTTTAATTCACATCTATACTTTGTTATACATTTACATTTCGTTTTTTTACATTTCCACTTTTACCATTACAATTTTACCATTTTGTTTTTATTAATTAATTTTTTTTTGTCATCACCACTTCACATCACAACATTTCACTGCAAATGTACAGCTGTACTAATGTGGAGTATTTAACTGCATACACTCGTTCATAATGTTCCGGAACTGTGGAAATAGCATACTAATTCTTATCCTTGTGACAGCTGTCAAATTACAGTCAGTCGGCATCGACCTGTTCTTACACTTGTTTATTTTCAATAAAATACATAGACTACTTATTCACAGATGTATCTGAAACCCAAGTAATGTGAAAATTTAGTTTTTTTAAAGTGTGAAATACAGCTTCTGACACCCATAAAAATCCCCGTAACAACTAACTAAGTTGTGTTCTCTGGAGTTGAATTAGCTTCTGCACTAATGCACTAAGGTTAAGTTGAGGGTATTGAAAACTGACGTCTTAAAAGTTGCTTTCAAAGTCTACAATCTTGTAATCCAAATAAGTCTTGTACTTTTCAACCATTTCACTAGAAATAGTTTCATCTTTCAGCAAAGGAAAATGACAAAGCCTGTTTTCATTTGCTTGCTAGAGTGATGGGGTAACTTTGAAAAGAGTTATGCGCATACATTCAAATGAATTGCAATTATGTCGATAAAAACATGAAGTCTTCCACTCTTCATTAGAAATATTAGTAACAATGTTCTTCAATGAACATAATGTCTTCATTGAGATCCCATATTCTTCTCAATACCTTGTCCATGCTAAGCCAGCGGACACTACTGTGTTACCGAATATCGGAATGTTTTATTACCCAGTGTACTTGTTGGAACTGCCTGTGGTTAAGTCCCCTAGCTCTGATAATTTTGATCAATGAGTAGATATTGCCACTGTGTGTTTGAGATTCAATGCAGTTTTACGCTAACTTTCCTGTGTCGAGTTTATGGTTGGGATATTTTTCTTTAAATTTATTAAAAAACCTTCTGAGTGAAAACACGGCCTTTTGTCAGTCGTTACCCTAACCATCTTGTTTCAAGCCAAGCCAATATATATTCAACACAGTTCATCGTAGTATAGAATAAAGCTACTGACCTGAGTTTGTGACTTTGACTGAATGATTCGAAATATTGCTAATAAGAATAATCTTCACTTACTTCAAACTTTTTAGAATTGCATGTATAGACAAAATGTTTCTTTAGTTTCTTCATCATAAGTGGAAGAGTCAGACGTTTCCATAGATTTTTAAAATTATTTAAAAAAGTAATATCTGTGAGGACTCCTGATTTCTGTAGGTGTTCGCGAGCCGCATAAAACACTCCGGCGGACCGCATGTGGTTCGCGCGCCGTAATTTGCCCAAACCTGATATATACTAATGGAACACCAGCTTCGAGTTTTTTACAAAGGCAAAGAGAGTCGAAGTGCCTTCGCGCATCTTTTTTCGCGCATGGAGCAATGTGGAGAAATCCATGATGATGCCAAAGAAGACATTTACTCCGTCAGTCCCTTGGATCGACCTGCATTGAGTGTAAAACTTTCGTACGCTCTATTTGATTAAATGTGTAAAAACTTCCTTCATTTTCTGACTATCTGATATAATAAATAAAATTTTGCTGAATAAGAGATCGTCACAAAAGTTTTTTTTTATCACTCTATAAAATGCCACTTTATTTTTTCAAAAAAAGAATCTGAATTTCAAAAATAGAATTTTTCAGTGTTTCTGTGTTTGGGTTATTCACACTAAATCTGGATGAAGACCTGTCTAACGTTCCGCTAAATGCGTATTTGTTACGATATACAAAATTGCAAGAAATAAAAAAAATAATAGGAGGGCTAATACGGCTATGACACTCCAAGCTACGCATTTCTACTCGTAAAATATAAAAAAATAGTTTTAAAAATGTTTATTTGAAAACCGTGTATCAAGCTTTATTTAATTCAGGACTTCATGGAGCATGGCACCAACCTAATCGAAGCCTGGACGATGATCTAAAAAAAAAAATGGCTCTAATGATTTTCCTCTAATTTTATATATATATATATATATATATATATATTGCTGAGAAAACTCTAGTGTGACCGTTATAATTTTTTTTTAAATATTAATAACAGAAAATGTAGAGGCATTTTAAGAGGACATAAAACATAAAACACTAAATCCTAACATACGAAGGAAAAAAAATTAGTACCTAACTTAATAAACAGAAAGATATATAAATACAAAGCTTATATAATTCACTATGTTTGTCTGTGTCTCTATTTGTCTGTCTGTTTGGTCAAAAGTTTGTACACGTTATTTCTCCCAAACACAATCTCGGATCAAGCTGAAATTTCGCACAACTATTTCTTTTACTTGACAACACAAGAATCAATAAAAAAAATTAGACAGATAAGTTAATTAACTATAGGTAGTAAATTAGTACTTGAGTAAAGTAGTGGTTTAAGCTGAATTAGTACCCTTTATATTTGGCTGCCGTCTAAGGCTTAGTTAACATAAACATGAAATAAAAACAATAAATAACTTTACAATCTTCCATGTTCATAGACGCTTCGCTAGCAGAGTAGTTTTGCGCGATGGCTTGAGAAGCCCAAGAAGGCTTTAGCCCACAAGTTCGAATTTAGGTCGTTCCTTTTTTTTTTAATAAATTTACTATTTTTGTAAAGGCTTTTTTTTATTGTAAGTCTAGATCACGTTTAATTACATGACTGATCCCAACTAATTGACACACGCACACTTAAAAATGTTGTTGTGTTCTTAATTATTTTTAACTGCCCCCGAAAGGGAAAAGACGCTACTGTTTTTTTGTGGCCTGTCTGTCCGTCTGTCCGCCCCGCTTAGATCTCAGAAACTAGAAGAGAAAATAAAAATCGAACATCATGATATTTTAGATCATTCAAAGTTCTGATGCAACGCCTAGTTTTTTCTTTTCCGAAAGTGAACCATCTAATTTTTAAAATTATATATGCAAGCAGATTTTTCAAAAAATTACATTACTTTTTAAAGAAAAACTTCAGGGGAGGTAACTTTTTTTAAAAGGCCATGGACTTCTTCATTAATAACTCAAGCTTTATTCATAGATTCGCGCATTGGTAAAAAAAAAATTGGCATCTTAGGTCACAATGGTAAAAGTGTTAATGGATCATTCTAAAATATATTTTCCATTTATTAACTAGCTCATTGAATACAATACTGATTCAAATGTTGTTTTTAGAAAAAGAATTTTGAAACGAACTTCGTTTAAGTTATAGGTTTCAAAAATAATAAACTACTTTTATAGTGCGCAGTTTTGAAATATCCTCATTAAAGGGGCCTACACTTGACAGTCTAAATAAGACTAAATAGAGACCAGATCTAGATATATTTATAATATATATATTATAAATGTATTGATAATTTAAACAAAATTTTAATTATTAAGGTAATATCTTATCTTCTGACAGCTTAGGGGTGCAGATTTATTTATTATGTAAACAATAGTATCACATTAAGAAATGAATCGGATACGAATAACATAGTTGGCCTTCACCCATGGGCGCCAGCAAGGGGGTGCAAGGGGGTGCACTTGCACCCCCCTGAATTCTGAGTAGCCAAATTCTAGCACCATCAGATCAATTAAAATCTAAGAAGAAACTGAACAATTAGTGCTTTTACTGGTGACTGAAGTACAGTTGTAGTAGACTAGCCATAACAGTCCCAAGCGAGAGCGTTGGTGATAAGGTGAGCTCATTTGTGTGAGACACGATGGACTGAGAAATACGAATTCATTCGTGCTTAAAGTCACAACTTTGAGAAGATCTTTGACTGTTTAGCGTATTTTAATATAGCGTCTGTAAATGAAACCAGATAAACTGCATATGTGTAGTATGTGCCTCCTTCTCATGTGTTTTTGATTTATTTTTAATTGTCAATTATTCATCTTTTCATGAATCAGTTTCAGTGATGTTGCAGTCTGTCCATCGAAGCATAAGTGGCCGCTTAACAGCACATCAGCAGTAACATTAATGACATAAATACCAACGTTGCCATGCTGAGGAGCACTTCAAGGATGGTATTTTGAGGAAGGCAAGACTGCTGGCAGGCAAACGGGGTATTGAGTAGGTGCTACCGAGATTTAGCAGTCGACAGACACACCGATAAAAAACATGTGTTTGGATGTGTTACTACAGAACACAGCTTTACATGACGTAACTTTGTTCGTTAGTTTCTTCATTTACGTTTCGCTTTTCAAGCAATAATAATGCTCAGTTCAACTTGTTTTGTCTACATCCTAAAATAATGCAAGAGCTGCAAACATTTTAAGAATATCAGTACTGCAGATAAACATTCATCGTCGTTGTCCATCGCGACAAGAAGCAATTCAGAAGTAAAGTTATTGACACTTTCGGCAACGTTTGCATTTTTTGTTTGATCAACCGTTGGAATGCATGAGCCGCGCGGATAAACTGACCAAAGTGTACAGTAAATGGTTTGTTCACGTGTTAGTTGTTTGTTTGTTTTTTTATTTTATGAAACAAGTATTTACTATGAACTTAATATAGGTATGGGTGGCGTGGTGCACCATTTCTTTTCTTTAATATTCTTTGTAATAAAAAAAATTTGCAGTTACGAATTTGAGCCATGATTGGCGACTTGCACCCCCCCCCCTGCTAAAAATCCTGCTGGCGCAGATGCCTAAACCACTACCCGTTAATAAAATGCCTACTATTCGTGATCATAACATTGACCTAGGTCTAGTAATTTTAAGATTAAACGTGTAAATTCATACGAGTTCTAGTCTAGATTTAGTAGATTCTATATCTAGTTCTAGATATAATCGAGACTTAGATCTACTAGATATAGAATTAGATCTAACTCTAGATCTATTTCTAGATCTAGACTAGACTACGATCTAGTTCTAGACCTAGACTTTGATCTTTAATCTAGATTTAGATCTAAAACTAGGTCTAGATCTATGTCTAGTTTGTATGTCAATGACAATGGAGATATTATGGAGATATAATGGAAATATTAAGTTTTAAGATTAAACGTGTAAATTCATAAGAGTTCTAGTAGATTCAATATCAAGATTCTATATCTAATTCTAGATCTAGACTTAAATCGAGTCTTAGTTCTACTAGATATAGAATTAGATCTAACTCTACATCTACACTTAGATTTATTTCTAGATCTAGACTAGACTTAGATCTAGTTCTAGAACTAGACTAAGATATTGAATCTAGATTTAAATCTAAAACTTTGTCTAGCTAGATCTATGTCTAGTTTGTATGACAAATGACAATGGAGAAAATATAAGTGTATGCTAACTTAATATATGGAGATGCTGTGGCTGAGGGGTAAAGCACTTGGAACCGGAAGTCCCGTGTTTTAATCCTGGTGAAGACACTAGGTGGACCATATTGGGGGCCGATTTTAAAAGAGTTTTTGTTTCCACACAAACTATCTTTGTAACCTTGTTTATATTTGTCTTGTTTTTCCATATGCCAGGACAAAATCATACAAGTACTCCTTCTTCCTTATTACCATTAGAGTATGGAATGTGTTATTTGAAACAGCCATGAAAACCAATGACTTAACAGAGACTAAGTCTGTAATTAACATCCACCTTTCCATGGATATCCGTAGTTCGTAATTATCCACTCTTTTCAAGAAACTCAGTAATTTACAAGAAGAGTCTTAAAAAGTCGAATTTGTTTTAGGGATATCCCAGTTGGGCTTCTTTGTTCTTCTTTTCCTAACCAGCTATGTCCCTCTGGGCTGTAAGCTCTTTTACAGTCTCTGCCAAGGAAAGTCGCTGTTTTGTCTTTTAATTTTCAGCTATTCCACACTGCCACAGGAAAGATGACCTTTACATAATCTGCTCTAGAGATCGCAAGGTCTGAAAGAGAACTGTGCTATTCTGAAGGCTTGGATTAGGTTTCTGAGCAGCACTGTGGAAGATTGGATTGTGAACTTTGGGATTAGTACGCCCCAGAGTCTAACCAATTCTGATGGGAATCTGTTTTGGGCAAGAAAAGGTGTTTTGTCATTGTGCTGGTTACAACCTAGTTGATCATTGTCTATAGAAGCAGATGAGCTTTACTATTTCTGATCCCACAGATAGGAAGGTTGGAAAAGAGTACTTTTGCTAAATTTTATATATATTTTATATATATTTTATATATATTTTATATATATTTTATATATATTTTATATATATTTTATATATATTTTATATATATTTTATATATATTTTATATATACTATATAGAAATATATATGCATATATGATAGAAATCAACATTTACATTACCACTTTAAACTAGCAAAAGCTTACGCGGAAATTTTTTTAGCGTTTATTTAAGGGCTTTGATTTATTGAAGGTGGATTTTATTATAAGTTTCTTGTTCATAATTGAAACCAAAGACACGAAAGAACCTGCAGCCCAAATAAATATTCAAATGTCTTGTCTTGTTGTGTAAATAGAAATTAACATATAAAAAATAATTAATTAAATCGTAGTAGGTGAATAAATCTAATCAAAATATTGTAAATTCTAGTTATGTAATGTATATCCAGGCTTATAAAATATAAATAAAATAAACTGTACTCTAGACCAGCATACGATGCCAATATGAAGAGAGCGCAAATAGGGAGGTGCTCGTATAACTTGGTGCCACACTTTCATGGAGGATCTCAGAGCAGTGAACATCAAGTGGGACGAGGATTCTGAAATTGCCAGTGACAGACCTTTTAGTTTCAAATAAGTCAGAAGAGCGATTTTAATCCATAATTCAGATTTAATATATATTTTTTTTTAATTCAGAACAACTAATATATGCTAAATGAATATTTTGTGTTGTATTAGAAAAAAATAAATAAAAGGAAATTTAAATCAGAAGAGTGCTTTTCAACAATCAATTAGTGTTAGTTGTTTTTCCATAAAAATCGGGAACAGCTAATGAATAAGGATCTATCTTCGTTTTGTTAAGAAAATTAAAATGTATAATTCAAAAGATCTATTTCAAGCTGACATTTGAGTTTAATTTGTTTTTCATATTTAAAATCTGTTCTTGTCTGTCTTTTGTTGTTGTTTTATTATGAGATGATTTACTTATATTACAATTATTTTTTTTTTTGGTCAAAATATGAAATCATATTTTCAATAGTTTTCTTTTTTTCCCGCTCTAAACTAATAGTTTAACAGACAAAACACAAAAACGCAAGAGTAATGGAAAGTGATAGTAGGTTGTTGTTTTTTTTGCACCCAAAATTTAAAAAAAGACTCTATAGTAAATCCATTTATTTACTGTCCAATCCTAGACTCCATCAACTGCAACTAAAATGAGTCTTCCATTTACAAAACACTCTAACCAGCGCTTATCAATTGACATGGCGTTGATTTCACATACCAATCTGGGGGGAAATCAATCCTGTAAAAAAAAAACCAGGTAAAAATTAACTGAATTTTAAAAAGAAGCACAATATTAAAATAGATTAAGAAAACATAAAGAAAGAGAAACGCTGAATTACTACTATATTACTTTACACGGCTAGATTTCTCTCCCTTTCTATATAAAACAAAACTAATTAGCCAGTAATAGCAACAACTGGCTGAATTGTTTCTTTGTTGCCGTTGTTGTTGTTTTTTTTTTTTGCTTTTGTGTAGGTCATTACTCAACAGATAGACAGCAGAGTGAGCGAATACACACAATAACACTGTTCTAAGAAAGAGACATTGGAAAGTAAGAGAGAGACAGCGCTAAGAGGATCAAGAGGAGAAAGTTGAATTTTTAGTTGAGAGATAGATCTAGAGATACGGTTCAATGTTTTGTAAATGGGCTTGATCATAATTTATAAACGATGTTTAGAGCTTCTTCGTGTTTCAAAAAAATACTTCACCTGAAAGTGTGTTATCATAAACAAAATTACATACACCAAATATTTACTAGTCAATGCCTTCATTATAGCTGATTTTTTTAAACAGTATTATTTTACTAATAATGAAAAAGGTGTTTTTTTTGCATGTACAATAAATTTTAGGTTTTGCATTGCAGATAAAAAGTATAAATAAAAAAAGAATTTATAATTTATAAAGCACAACTACAATCAATAAGAAACAAATGACGTATCATCTTCTAAAATCAGACAATTTATATTGCCAAGAGAAATATTAAGCTGTAAACTTCAGGATTTTGAATTTTGGAAGCTAAGAATGAAGGAACATTGGAACATGGGGGCAACGTCCTGGCAAAAGAGGGGGAAGCGAGTTCATTCTCTGTCATTTTTACAGGAGAAAATAATTTTTGAATCAGACAACTCTACACAAACTTTTTCTTCTTTAGCGGAGCCAGTGCCCTTTTAAATTCAACATTAGCCCCACCAAGCGAGCTTACAGAGCTACACCATGCGCCCCACCAAGCGAGCTTACAGAGCTACACCATGCGCCCCACCAAGCGAGCTTACAGAGCTACACCATGCGCCTCACCAAGAGACCTTACAGAGCTACACCATGCGCCCCACCAAGCGAGCTTAAAGAGCTACACCATGCGCCCCACCAAGAGAGCTTACAGAGCTACACCATGCGCCCCACCAAGCGAGCTTAAAGAGCTACACCATGCGCCCCACCAAGAGAGCTTACAGAGCTACACCATGCGCCTCACCAAGAGACCTTACAGAGCTACACCATGCGCCCCACCAAGCGAGCTTAAAGAGCTACACCATGCGCCCCACCAAGAGAGCTTACAGAGCTACGCCATGCGCCTCACCAAGAGAGCTTACAGAGCTACACCATGCGACCCACCAAGCGAGCTTACAGAGCTACACCATGCGCCCCACCAAGAGACCATACAGAGCTACACCATGCGCCCCACCAAGCGAGCTTACAGAGCTACACCATGTGCCCCACCAAGAGAGCTTAAAGAGCTACACCATGCGCCAGCTGGCCGTAGAGGGGAACGAATTTTTGTTTCCGTTGGGGATGGGGAGAGAACGTCACTGGTAAAAATTAGGGAAATCACCAAGATCTAAAGATGTTTATTTAGAAATCTAGAGCTAGATATATCTAAATTCGATTTAAATCTTAGTAAGTTGAGAGTCAACACTTCATGGCAATGAGCTATTGGTCTCCACTACCCTTACGTTGTGTCGTCGCAGGTCAGTGTTGAGGCCTTCTGAGACTGAGATAAACTGTGCAATAGTTGTCTAAATCAGACACCTCTCCACATACTTGCTCTTCTTTAGTGAATGTTTCAGAGCCAGTGCCTGGTCAATGGAAAATGTAGTTCTTAAGGGCATATCGCCTTTTTCTCTGGTAGAACTCTTTAATAGCAAATTTCATTAGAATCATTTTTCAGCTTCCTGAACAGAATTTTTCTCTTCTGTTTTGTCCAGTTCTGAGGCGAAAAATTGGCTTAAAATAGGCGTCAATTTAGGTGTATGTTTCTGTTGTGTTATCTTTATATGAGAGAAGAGTCCTTGTAATCACAACATATTTCCAAAAGGATCAATAAAGTAGTCTTAGTCTTTCTTGTAATTAAGATGATAATTAGTTTATTTGTGGTTTATTAGGCTCAATATTAGTTACTTTGTGTGCTGATGATGCGGCCATTGTGGCTGATTCTGATATTCAGCTACAGTCTCTGGTTGACAAACTATCTGCTGCTTGCCAGAAGTTCGGCTTAAACATCAGTCAAAGCAAGACTAAGATACTTGTCCAAAACACAAACACTGCACCTCAAGTAAGCATTAATGGCCAACCACTAGAAATTGTTGATCACTTTTGTTACCTTCGCTCCATCATATCCAACAACACTCTACTGGATAAAGACATAAACAACAGGATAGCCAAGGCAATGGCCACCATGTCACGGTTGCAGAAAAGAGACTGGGACAACATATTGCTGACTAGCAGTACTAAAGCCCTAGTCTACCGGACCTGTGTGTTGATCACCTTGCTGTACGGAAGTGGAGCATGGTCAACCTACTCATGGCAGGAAAAAAAGCTGAATGTCTTCCACCTCCGATGCCTAAGGCGTATCTTTAAAATAAGGTGGCAAGATAAGATAACCAATGAGGAAGTGTTACAAAGAGCAGGGGGCCAGGATATCCGCTCTGTTATCAGCAGCAGACGCCTTGGCTGGCTTGGCCACGTTCGTAGAATGCCAGTGGGTCGACTTCCACAGGACATCCTGTATGGCGATCTAATAGAAGGCAGGAGATGCGCTGGTCGCCCACTTTACGTTAAACGGATGTATCCGAACGCGACATGAAGCTCTTCAAAATCGACACTGGCAGCTGTAAGAGGTGTCACTGGATAGATCCACATGGAGAGAGAGCATAAAGGAAGAGTCACGGATTGCAGATTTCATACACAACAGAAGCAGAAAGAAGGGTGAAAATGCAACGGCACCTGGTGATTATATATGCCCAACCTGCGATCGCAGCTGTTTATCAAGGATTGGCCTCTTTAGTCACACAAGAAGTTGCAAAGGGAAAAGATCGTCTCTCGAGACGTAAAATGCCACAGAATTAGTTACTTATGTATTTTATGTATGTATGTAAGTATGTATGGATGTATGTATGGATGGATGGATGTCAAGCACTTAGACATTTGCACTTTGTTCAATTATAACAATATTTTGTATAAGGAGAGCTCTGTTTCTCATCAATCATACTTTCTAGTTTTCAGTTTATGATGTTCGTATTCAAATTGTCAAAAAAGCTTCAACAAACTTCTATAACAAAAAATAAAAAGATTCTAGAAATATAAAATCACCCTTTGGGTCAGGATTTTGTGATTTTATCATCATAAAAGAGATACAAGACACCGATAGCAACAACAAACAGACACAAACATTCTTTTGTTCCCCTGGCAATCAAATAATTAAATAGAAACTGATATAAACTTTCCACATGTAATTTATGAGTGAGTCTGGTGTAAATGCACATTTTGAGTTTTCTATAGTTATAATGTTTTGTTTGGTGTAATGCGCAAATTGTAAGGCAACTTTCCTTACAAATAATAAAGATTATTTTTAATATCATTAGTATTATTATTATTATTATTATTATTATTAAGATGCATTTCATTCCAACAGCCGACACATTTGAGTTTACGATTGGGAAGCCTGTGAGTTTGTGTTAAGCGTATTATTTTTCTTGATACGTTAGTTGGTTTTGTATTTTCCACTACTCAGTACTGGGATTAGACGAAGGCTGAACTTGTTCGGTTGGATGGCTGCCTGGTCGTGCAGTTTGCGCGCTGGACTGTCGTTCGGATTTATCGACGGTCGAGGGTTCAAACCCTGCCCAATCCCATCCCCCGTCGTCCTGCGGGAGGTTTGGACTAGGAAGTAAACTATCTTCAACTCTGAAGGAACATCCGAATTATGTAAAACATTTTACAAACATTTTATTGTACAACATGACTCACTCATACACGTCACCCTTTAATGAACAGTGGAAGGAGCAAAAAGAAAATAGTTGTCAAACAAAAAAGTTGACTGGAGCACGTCAAAGAATTTCTTTTTAAGAGTCAGTTGCTGACTGAGAAGAAATGAAGAAGTCGATACGTGTATTGCCACACAACTCCTACGTAGATAGCCATGGGACAGATGTTGATGCTGAGAATGATGATGATGCATGTGTTTATAGCACTGCCTTAATTTTTGATAAACCAAAATATAAATTATGTTAAGAATCGTCTACTTACAATTTCTTTTTATAAAGAATAAAATCGGTATAGTTTCCTGTCGGATAAGTCACACCCCAGATCTTAAAGTAGCTACAACTACTATCAATAGCATATTCATCTTTTTCCTGAAAACAAAAAGCACAACAACAACTATAAACTATCAAGATTTGCATATTGGAACATGATAAAAAGAAAACGTTTTTGCAAAAGTATTTTAAAGATATGTGTTGTTGTTGTTGTTGTTGTTGTTGTTGTTGTTGTTGTTTTGTTTAGGTCATCAAACTAAATAAAGAGTGTTAATGTAAATAGATGTTTACGTAAAAACAATGTGCTTCTATTACTAACAAATTTTAAGGGTTTTTTGTTTAATATAGAGTGACTTTTTTACAAGAAAGAGTTGTTTCTACAATGTGTGGCTAATAGTGTAATCTACAGGTGACAATCGAGTCTCGAAAACAAAACAAAACAAAAAACCCAGCAAGTCTTGGGCTTCATAATTTATTGATTAATTAGTTGTTGTTTTTTATCTAGTTCCTCTTGTATGTCTAATATGGTGGGTTAAAGGAGAAATATTTCTTTTAGACCATCAGGAAACAAAACTAAGCTCGAAAAGGGATTGATGAATGGCTCTCCGGATTGCCCCTGCCACTCGGACACGTACTGCATGCTATTTACTGAAACCACCTTTTATAAATTTGAAATTTACATACACATGAATACAAAGATAGTCTATTAACTGAAAACATTGGAGATGATGTGACCTATGTGTGTGTGCATGTATTAACTTGTAAATGTTGGTTCTCGTAGAAAAGTAAGCTATCATACTTCATTCATAATTACTTAGCTTATGCCTAACCCTAGAACTGTGACAATGTGTCCATTGTTAGGAATTTCTTTTTTTTTTAATAAAATAAAAGTATCCCTCAATGTAGAGCGGGTTCTGTGTTTGATACAGTTCATTAATTTCTTTTTCGACATCAGCCAATTAAAAAAAATTTACGTCTGACTTCAATATTTGTTCACATGTATAATACCATTATTTTAGTTATCTACAGCTTAAGAGATCAATGTTCAAATACCAATGTGGTTCAGAAACAAAGAGAACAAAAAAAAATGTCGTAGACTCTAAACTTTATAAACTATGAAAATGTATAAAGGTCCATTATATTTCATCGTTACTTTCAGAGAAATAAAACTATTTTGTAGTCAGAAGACACAATTGAATGTTTATATTTACATCTCAAAAATAAAAATATATAGTGTTACAGGAAACGAGATTACACCATCGACTTTGTCAATTTAAAAAATAAAGTATAATAAAACCGTTACCTGCTGTTATCTAGAATAGACTTTGGGTGACAAATTATAGTCTTCCAAACTGTAGGTAAATCCTTAATATATATATATATATATATATATATATATATATATATATATAATTTTTTAATTGAAGAATGTTACATTATAAAGTAGAAAGTAACGCGTATGTATGTATGTATGTATGAATGTATGTATGTATGTATGTATGTATGTATGAAATGTATGTATGTATGTATGTATGTATGTATGTATGTATGTATGTATGTATGTATGTATGAAATGTATGTATGTATGTATGTATGTATGTATGTATGTATGTATGTTTGTATGTATGTTACGAATAGAAATCAATCTTGACCAATCTTGATAAAACTTGGCATAAATGTCCCTTGGGCACTAACTTAGACCATAGTGTATGTATTGTAGCCCTAAAACACATTAAAGACCCTAAAAAAAACGTTTTCCAACTCTATGAAAGCATAATAACTTCATCGATCTAGAATCTAGGCTATGTTTACCATATTTACATGAAAAGATCGAAAGGATCTAGATCTTTGCAAAACCAGATATATCGGAAAAGATAATAATAAAATCTCTAGATGTATGCCTAAATATCCTTAGACACATCTAGATGGTAGTTTAAGTGTAAATGACACAGCAAAACGTTATACCATTTCTGTTTTAAATATAACATAGGAAACCTGTTCATTTGATGTTAAGTCTGTTTCTAATTGCAATTAAATATCATTGTAAAATTTACAAGACCATATGAATACATGCCTTAAACATGGGAATGTTAAATTTGAGTAAAAAGTAAATGAAAGTTGGTAATCAACTCACTGTATTGGTTCAACAAAAAGAACTAACTAGAAATAGTGTTTATTGCAACATTTTTCAAGAAAGTTAATGGGAGGAGGGGTGACACACTTATCTACCTCATTAGGTTTTTGGAGGTTTCCATGCTGATCTTAGGTGATCAGGTATCGCTAGATTACTTATTCCAGATGAGTTAGAAGAGTTGCACTGTTTGATTTTTGTATAAAATAACGCCAAAAAATTTGTAAAATTACTTTAAACGATCAAAACAAGACTGTGGCTTGAATATATTTCTGGTCCATTGGTGAATTTGATGGGGGCCACCTCTGAGGTTGTGTGATAACACACTCTTCGTAATCTTGTTTTTTAATATCACGAAAGAGTTTTTCCCTATGTTTATTTCACTTTAATATGTCTATGATTCCTTTAAGATGTTGTGTAAACAAAAAAAATCCAAAAAACATTAACAAGATAGATTTAGGGTCTTTGTCTTTTTTCAAGAGAGAGAGAGAGAAACAGAGAGCAAGTAATGGAACTTTGTAACACTGTCCAAAAAAAACAACAACAACAATTAATCCTAATTGCATGGAAAAGATAAATCTAGATCTATTTTCATTTCGCTACATTAAAAAAATTAACGATTACAATTAATGAAACCAAAATAATATTTATCTTTATTTAGAGAAAACAAAATATCAAGAGAAATGTACAAATGGGAACGGAAACGAAGGACTAACTTTTGTTGTTGACGGGGGTGGAGGTGGAGAAAGTGCTAAGCTACATTGCTGCTCAAATTAGCGGGCCTAACTAGTGAGAGGTATATGTGTTGGGGGCGCATTATGGAGCGAGTCTTTCCAAACGCCAAAAGTCTAAGTGGGAGAAATTAGGATGCGCAGGTAAAAGCAAAGCAAATTGGGTTTTCAAGAGAGCGAAAGACAGAGAGAAAGAGAGAGAAAGAGCGGGCAATGAAATTTCATTGTAACAGGTACACTAATTCACAGGCTAAAAAAGTATGTTTAGGTTGATCGTTAAAATAATTCCAGAATATTACAATTCAAAAAGAAAAGAAGAATCAATAGCCGTAGAGCTGTTTGTGTACTGATAGGAGAAAACAGACAATAAAGCGAGCAGCACTTACCTCAGAGTTAAATTCACACAAATCCAAACCACCAAGCCAATTAGTAGCATTCCTTTCTATTAAGGCGAACATGCCGTCACAAAAGTGATTGTGAACAAGAGAAGTGATAGCAAGATTGTTAAAGAACGTAGACCCTCTGGGGTCATCAGGAGGGCTGCAAGAGAACAAAAAATAGTTATAAAAGTAATAGTAATAACAAAGTTACAAAGACAGTTTGTGTGTAAACACAAACTCAAAATCGGCCCCCGAAGGACTCTACCCAGGCAGATTTTAATATTTTCAGAAAGAATATCAGAATGAAATTTTATCAAAGGCAAATGGCAGAGAAGAATGGAGACAAAAGGGTGAAGGTGAAGGTGAAGTTCGATGTGACCCTGGCCTAACCGCTGGCATAGAATGATTATCTAATTGATCTAAAGGGTCAATTTCTTATTAATAGCTTCAAGAAAAAAAACATTTCCCTAAAAAAAATAATAAATTCTCCACTTCCTTTAGTTCAGCAAGCCTTTGTTTCCGTGCGACTCTGCAATGCCCGCGATAATATGAAAAACTACTAATTAATTTTTGCTTTAAATTCTTTTTCACTTATATGCATAGTATATATTTTTTTCTTTAAAAATATAAGTAAAATATTGATTTGTAAATGTTATAGTTAGTATGATATAACTTTTATAACATAGCAATATAAATGTTTAAAAATATTTTTTTAACAAAAATCTAAAACTACTACCATCAATATGTTGAAAATATGCTAAATAGATGTTACGATCATCAATAGTGCTAGATGTTAGTATCAAACTTGATACCAAGATGTCACGCTGAAGCACAATCAATGATCGTAATTGCCGAGGATTCAGAAATTGTCAGTTGATAAGATGATCACCTAGAATTGCTAGTTGATAAGAGGATCATCTAGAAGTTGCCAGTTGATAAGAGGATCATCTAGAAGTTACTGGTTGACAATACGATCCAAGTATATTATTATATATTCCATGAAGAAACTTCTTTTCGTCTAAAACAAATACTTTAATTCAGAACTTGGAAAAGCTATTCACAAATAATTACAATGGTTAAATGTACTTGAATAGAATAAAAGATCTACACAATAATATAATTGAGTTCTAACATTAGACTTTTGTACATGTTATATCTAACACGTTCCGCACAAGACTGCTTCAATCTAGAATCTTTCCCGGGTCCTAGAGCGTTATCACGTGACCAACATCTCTCCGCTGCAAGGCCAACCAATAAATGCAGCTCAAAGTACAATAATTAATACTTTAAACCAATCACATTTTTCTTTCAAAACATAATCCTGCTGCGTGATGTAAAATTCCCGAGCTAACTAAAATTCTGCCGACAAGATAAATATAGACTATGGCTAAATATACATACAGTGTACGTGACATAGTCATCTACCTTACTAAATAGCCTAATGAGTTTGTTACTATTACTAGTAAATTGTTCTTAAAAAATGGTGCATTTTCATGAAAAAAAATTTGCAAATTTAAAAAATTTAATTTTTGTTTTCAGAAAAGAGAAAAAGTAGCGGTTGCATCAGAACTTTGAATGGTCTGAATGGATTTGCACTTTCTTTTCTAGCTTACGAGATCTAAACGGGACGGACGGACGGACAGACCGCACAAAACTAATAGCGTCTATTCCCCTTTCGGGGGCCGCTAATTATAGTAAGATATAATTACTGGCCAAACAAAAAGATTATGTATGTGACCTTTTTAACATTGTTCTCTCTGACTGACCATAAAACTAAGCTGACGAAACCAGAATAATTAAATTACTTACTTTACATCGCTAGTGAAGTTATATCTAATAACATCAATTTTATAAAACCATCTATCTAAGAACTTTCTGAAAGTCCACAGACTTTTTTTGACCAATCCAGGTGGAATCTCTTCTCGAACGTACATTGTCTGCATCTAAAAAAAAACATAATCAATTGTATTCATTACTTTCATTACCAAAACAAAATAAGACATTGTGGCAGGGAGAAAATCATATCTGTTGTGTATCTACCATAGATTTAATATATATTTACCAAATACCATCACGAGATCTCATCAACGTTCCTACGTATGCGCATGAAATTTCATAGACAGGATTTATTTACCTCCTAGATACTCACAAAAAACGTTTTTGATAGAATCAACCGCAAGCTTTTTATCAAACCTTTGTATTTATTTTTGGGGTATTCCCCCAATAGATTGGAGTCTACGTATCAAGCAATTAAAAATCTCACGAAAATAGAACTGTATTTTTTCCCCAAACTAAACTTTTTAAGTGTGCTCATCATCCATTCCACTTCCACTAAATAAAAAATAAAAAGTTTACAATGAAAATGATCTCCATAGCGCTGTCGATTTAGATTTTCTTTTTGCCGTCTGCGTTTGCGGATTTTCTTTTTGGTCTCAAATGTGTATCCCGCAGCCTTCGTGAGTGACCTCCAGCTGTCTCACTCTGAGGCCGCATGCAACCAGGTGCTTTCTTCTATGTCAGCTGAGGAAAGTTAACGCCAAAGCTGGTGTTTGAAGCATTTCCGTGAAGTGCCTCTGTTACGTTGACCACCTTTTAGCTCGCCAAAAAAAGACAGCCTTTGGCATACGTTCGTCTCTCATACGGGATACGTGCCCTGCCCAGCGTAACTGTAGGACCATAAGAAGTCCTTCTATACTGTCCATACCGGCGTTCGCAAGGACATCGCTATTTGTAGTGCGGTCTTGCCACCGTATGTCCATGATAAAGCGCAAGCATCTTTGGTGAAAGCGCTCAAGAAGTCTTACTGTTTTCTGTATAGTGTCCATGTCTCAGAGCCATATAGAAGGGTTGAGAAAACCACTGCCTGGTAGACATTGACTTTTGTAGGCAGGTGGAGCGATTTGTTCCGCCAAACTCTCGCCTGAAGACGTTCAAAAGCGCTACTGGCCCTGGCCAGACGGTTATCAACTTCCCTTGAAAGTGAAGCGTCATTTGACACTACACTAGTTAGATATGTGAAGTGGTCTACCACGTTAAGGGGCTGTTCGTTTACGGTGATCCTCTGGGCTGAGTAGGTTTTATTGGGTGACTTCTGGAACATGTGGTTTATAAATAAACCGAAAGAGGCGGTAGCGTATGCAAATTCGTTTACCGCGTTTTGGAGATCATGTTCATTGTGAGCTAGCAGGGCGCAATCATCGGCTTAGAAAAGCTCCGTTTGTTTATGTATGGGATAGTAGACGTCGAAGATTGAATAAATACAATAAATAAAACCAAATTGATGTATTTTTTTATTTAGAGAAAAATTAATACAAGAATAAATGTTGCAGTTGATCGGCGTCTTCCTGATAATATGAAGACGTGTATGAGCTGTAGTACCTTACATTGGGTGCATGAAGATTAAAGGTTGCAAAGAAAAAAAAAGTACAAATAACCAAAAAAGGGGGGGGAAGGTCAATATATATATTTATATATATATATATATTATACAGTAGAATGTGAGGTGTCTGTATGTATGTATGTATGTATGTATGTATGTATGTTACTTATAGACATCAAAACCGCTTGACCAATCTTGATAAAACTAGGCAGGAATGTTCCTTGGGTACCAACTTAGACCGTAGTGTATGTATTGTACCCCTAAAACAAACTTAGGACTCTCAAAAAAAAATAAAGTTGTCCGACTCTATTAAAGCTATAGCACTTATGGATCTAGGCCATGGTTAACAATGTTGAAATGTGAAAAGATCGAAAGGATTTAGACCTAGATCTAATTTTAAGAAATACACTTTGCGCAGATAGTTTTTTTACTTTGACACATGAAAATACAAAAAAAGATCCATTAATTTCATTACATAATAAAATTAACCTTCAATTTTGTGTTTCAAAAGCATTTTTTACATAAATTAGTTCCTTATATCTGTGACTATTAACCTTCAATTTTGTGTTTCAAAAGCATTTTTTACATAAATTAGTTCCTGATATCTGTGACTACAGATTTCCTGTCGAACATTCTTTCATTAGACAATACCGTAATGAATCGCGTACTAAAAATTAATTCGTTTAATTGTTAACTTTATAATCCCATCCCTAGATCTAAAACTCTAATTCAACTCTAAGATGATAAAACTTCTCTTCGCACAGATAGTTTTATACTTTAACACATGAACATACTAATTATAGTCCATTCATTTCATATTTGGATCAAATAAACATTCCAATTTGGTCTTCTGAAGCATTTTTAGAAGACTACATTTGTTTACGAAAGCTGCGAAACCGAGTTGAGATAGGTCTAGATCTATATTCATTCATGAATCGCGTACTAAAAATTATTTCGTTTAATTATTCACTTTATAATCCCAATCATTTAACAAAGCTATCGCTCTTTTCGTTTTTAATAGATATGTACGTATCGGCTTCGGGTAAACCAATTTTCGCAAAACTAATTTTATTTTCGTAGCGAAAGAGAAAAAACTTGAAAGGATCATTAGCTAAGTTTAACATACATCTAATTCCAATCTACTAGACTAGTAAACACAAAATTAGACCCGCAGGCCGCTGGTAATGTCAGGCTAGTATATAAATTGAGTTTATGAAGGACTATCTTTTTGTTTTTTTATTTTCCGGGGGGAGGGGGCTGATGAGTCAAAGTGCTACTAGAATTAACAAGCCCAAAGGTGGGGCACATTATGAACATTAAACTGAGACTCTTTTATGAAAAAAAAAAAAACAGAAAGGAAGTGTTCAGAGAGAGCGGGAGATGAACTTTCAGTGTAAGTGATACACTCATTCACGGGCAAAAAAACTATGCTAGGTTGATGGTTAAAATTATTTTTTTTATTGATTTATTAGAATTCAAATAAAAAAGAAAAGAAACAGGTGTTCCGGTCATAATAAACTATATAAAACCTATGAAAATATTCGGCTTAATAAACAATAAATGCCTAGAAACAAATAAACGGACGTTGCCGGTTCGTACTGCTAGTCTAACAGTGTTTGAACAAGGAATGTGTTTTTAAAACATGTTAAAACGTTGTCTGGTCATATCAATATATTAGAGAGCTCAAATATATATATCCTACACAGCTACACAAGTGGTAAGTTTTGAGGGAAATTTACACCTCTAGAAGAGAATAGTCCATAGAGGACATTGACCTACATACTACAAGAGAACAATAAACACTAGAGCATCATGGGGGTAGCCAGGAGGGGGGTTGGGGGGTTGGGGTTCAACCCCCCCCCCCCCCCCCCCCGAAATGAAATCCCCCCCCCCCCCCCGCAGGGGGGGAATCGGAATTTAGTGACTGATTTTTTTCTTTGATTTTGTTTATTTTAGGTGAGATTTAATACTTAACCATCACTTGCCCCAGCACAACCAAGTGGGTTTTGAGTTTAAAACCCCCTACCAGGGTGGTTCGAGTTCAAATACTTAATACATTGAGACTATATTGAAAGGTCATCGAAGTCATCTCTAGCATGGAGGAGAATGCTTTGTTACAGCAATACAGGACAAAGTAATTAGGGCCAAAACTAAAAGTCAATGTTGTTGACAAATGTTGAAAGGGCGGAAATGTGGGTGAGTCCATTGAACACACTATGAGTTATTTCATTTTAACTAAGCTCGACCATGGCAGTTCAAGGTAATGAACATTACTTAATTTTATAATAATAATAGTAATAATAATAATAATCATGGGCGTAGCCAGGATTTTTTTTCGGGGGTGGTGGTTTGGGGGGGGGGGGAGAGATTTTTTATATGTATATTATATATATTTATATGTATGTATGTGTGTGTGTATACATTATTTTATTACATTCTGACCCTTCATTCTTTCGGAAGACGTTTATTGTGCCCTAGAATAGGTTCTTCCTGTAGTTAGTGGAAAAAATTTTGACTTTTCGCCATTGCTATCAATGGGATCTGGGGGGAGCGTTAGTAGCGAAACCCCGCTGCCAAGCACTATTTCTGGTATTAAGAGCCAACAAAATGCAAATTCTAAGGTATCTACAATGCATTTTCCTGCTATTAGAAAGTTTTATTGCAAAAACTTAAAGTGCTATTCTTACTGACTTAGACCCTCCCGCGCCGTTCAGCGCATTTGCCGTCAAGTTTTCTCCACAAAAATCTGTCTTATGCAAAATTCATTTTGTCGGAGAACATGTTCCGCAACCCTCATGCGACGCTCTGTCACAATCTTACCAAGGGGTCGACTCCCAGTTCGTCATAGGATGTCCTTCATTTAGACCCGATTTCTATAACTGACTCCTAAAAGAGCCACATTTAGTGTTTTTCAATTTCGGCAGATGACTATTCACTGCAGTTTATTAATGGAGCCCCCCCACTAGTAGAAATGTCTAATCTCTCTTGAATACGCTCTTGGAATTAGGTGACTGTAGTTTGTTTTAGATTTTATATCGAAAAGAGATGTTTTATCGTCAAAATCATCTGTTGGGGGTTTGAAACTAAAAAATCTCTGGAGTTATTGTATTTTTTAAAATTCAAAACCCCATTTAGCTACGGTCTTAGAATTTGGTAACTGTAGTTTGCTTTAGAATAATATTGAAGATAGAGATTTTCCACCTCAAAACGCTCAATAAGGATATTTTAAACTCAAAACCATCTGGAGGAGTTTTAAGCTTTTTTTTAAAAAGCCATTTTTTGGAGAGGGGTTTTAACTCAATAGGCTTGGCTACGCTCAAATAATTTTAGTGTGTAATCTGCTTTTTTTTATATAGAAGAGGTATTTTTTTTGGATCAAACCCCTCTGAAGGGGATTTAAACTCAAAACCCCTTTGGCTACGCTCATAGATTTTAGAGTGTGTAATTGGCTTTTTTTTTATATTGAACAGGTATTTTTTAACTTCAAACTCCGCTGGAGAGGAGATTAAACTCAAAACCCTTTAGACTACACTCATACAATTTTGAGTGTATAATTATTTTTTTTTTTGTAATATTGAAGAGGTATTTTTTACCTTCTAACCCAGCTGAAAGGGGGTTTAAACTCAAAACTGAGTCAAAACCCATTTAGCTACGCTCATAACATTTTGAGTGCGTTATATCAAAGAGGGGGTTCATTGTAATTTTTAGAGGGGGTTTTAAAATTAAAATCCTCCTTAACTGTGCTTCAAAGCATTGCTTTTTAATAGGCATAGCTAAACAGCATGGATTTAATAAAGCTACTTTTATAAATCAGACATTTTTAGCGACAGTTACAAAACATGATTGACTTATTGTTTTACGTATACTTACTCCTGGAAATAGAGTAGTGTTCACTGGATACACCCACGCTCTGTAAGCCGAAATCCAAACTCGCTCGTCCTGAAAGTCCCTAACTATATAAACTTTCGGATCGCCATATTCCCCCGCGAATGCAAAGAGAAATTTCTTGTACTCCGCTGTAAATAGTGAAATGTCAAATATGGATGAAGATAGCAGGCTTCATGGTAAATAAATAGAAACTCAACAAGTTCAATGGGTTATGTATAATGTTTAGATATTATTTTTTATTTAATATTTTAGCCTATTACCATCATGGTCGTAAACGGCTCGACATTGGGAGAAGGCGAAGAGGGCAGCAAGGATGACTAAGACAATCATGATTGGCTAAAATTGTAAAGCAAATAAGTATTAATGCATTATAGAAGTAAAAGTGATACCCAACATAATACTGAAAGCAAAGTAGGCAGACAAAAGCAAATTAAACGCAGATCAATTAAGAAGTTATCACGCTTGACGTCATGGCTCCGACCTTAATCTTCGTGATGGAATCTCTCATCCCAATTCTAGACCTGTTGGGCTATTAGGGTGAGAAGGATGATACCTAGACTAGTTCAAATCTACTAATTATAAAAGAAAAAGACTTTCTCAAGTTTGCAAAGGAATAAAACATTATTTATGAACTACTATATATGACTGCAGCAACATTTCATGTCTATTGTTTTGTTCTATTCGTTAGAAATGTTGTTTATGGTTCGTCTTCTATAGCATACAAAAGTAAAGGCTCCCCAGACCATCTATAGGGCAGATGATGTAAAGTTCATATGTTTCTGTGGCCCACGGTTAACGAGGATGTCATGTGGCCAGCCTTTACTTTTTCACAACCAATGTCATGTGTCCATTAGAACTGGGCGGACTAGAGGTGCTCAAGGATCCCGAAATTTAAAATCCCAGTCTTCAGCAGGATTTGAACCAGGGATCTTCGTTTCTGAAGCCAAATGCTGATTCTTATCAGCCACCGCGCCTATATCATATGGTACTATATTAAATGTATTATGGTGTAAAGTTTCTTTACATCCAAACGAAGACATTTCTATGAGTGTAACATGTCTATTCTCAAGTGTTGGACAAATTTATTAGAAATGCAGAAATGTGTAAAGGTGTTTTCTTCACCCAATAATACATTGGATAAAACACACACAAACTAGCTGATCGTAATATTTCACTCATTAAAAAGTATTCGTAATCATAACTCACCTTTTTAGATGTAACACAGTTGTTTACTGTTCATGTTTATCTCCCTTGTGCAGAATACCTCATTAATAAAAAAAAAAAACAGGAACATACATGCAAGTATTGAGTAAAATAAAACACGAAGTTTGTTCATTAACTTTGCTAATTGTTTATATTGATCGGTAAATTAATTAAGTTGCACATAATAATTATTAACTAGTTGAGTTGAAAATCAAATATGGGATATTACAAGAAAATTATTTAAAATATGTTATATATCAATATTATTGTATGCAACAAAATCTTGGCTTTTCTCTTTTTTTTTAAAGTTACAGAAAGTACTGACACGGTGAGAAAGAGAGGCTTCTTTTCTAAACTTTTCTTTTTCTAAGGCCGAAACATTAATGCTAAAGTATTGTTTTAAAATGCTATAAGAATATTTTGGTGTCACAAAAGACAGTAGCTCTGCAAAGCTGGTATGGTTACTTCCAACAAGAAAAGGCTGGATATGCATTAACATAGATCTTATTATTCTCAATTATGTTGCCTAATATGTATTTATGTTGTAACAAATTGATGCAAAGTTTCATTCATCGTAATTAGCATTGTTCGTTGCACATCTGACAGAGACCTTCCGTGTCCGTGATACTAATCACCATACTCTAGAGTTCATACATGTTAACAAGCCTAATCTTTGGTTAGAATATAGTTTATATCTTTTTGCTTAGAACACATTTAATATCTCTCTATTTTAAAAGAATCATTGAATCGGTTTAATTATCTGAAACTTAGCAGGAGTATAACAAATATTAATTAAAATTTTGAATTGGAATCACTATATTTATTGTCTATAAAAACATTATTAATAGCCCATAATCAATTAACTAATAATTAAAACTTCAAATAACTTGAATAACTTCTTTTGTGAACAAAACTAAATACAACTTTGATTATAATCAAGACAAATTCTAGTAGATATGAATAAAAGATACTAGACTTTGGTAATAATATTTTTTTAACAACATCGAACTCACTACAATAACACAGCCTTTCGGTCTCAGTTTCTGGAAGTAGTCTGTTTTAACTAAAACCAATGACGACAAAGCCATCATTCACAACCGATCGCTAACCTTTTCCCACTGTCACCATAGAAAAGTACACACTCCATAACAATACCTAAACGCAGTTTTTTTGTTGTTTTTTTTACATTATTAGATAACACTCTGGTAACTGTCATCGTTGTAGCTTCCACAGTTCCAGTCATTCCAGCTAACACATACAAGTCATCCTTCAAGGTACAGTGGAGGGAGCATGAAGAAAGGGTCATACAAAGAAAGCTGGCTGGGTTACTTTAAAGAACGGACCCGCCTCTCTCTGAATATCCTACTAAGAACAGCTGCTGACGGGGGAAAGTGGAGGAATGTTGCTACACTAATTATTACAGCTCTCCTACGATGAAAGTCAAGGGAACAATGCATCTCTTTAGTCCTCTCAATTTGATGACGCAATTTATCCTAAAAATATGTGTAGTATTTTATTGTAATGTATTTCCTGTTAAAGTGGAATGGAAGCGAAATAAGTATTGAAAACTATTTACCAAAGTTGTAATAATGTTTTCTGATCACCACTTCAAACGTTTGCTACTATTTATTCTAGTTTTGATTGAACCAGGTAAATCTTTCTTGAAGCTTAACTCAGATAGCAAACAAGTCTAGGATCCAGAATTGCGTTGGAAGCAATTGGATTCTTTTTTTTTTTTTTTTTGTAAGGAAAGTCAGTAATTTTTAAGCTGGAGAATCGGAGGGAGGGGGGCCATCAAAATACCTAATAAAACTGATTTAACCTACTTGAGAGATTCACTAAGAGTGTAGGTTTTTTGGTTGTTTTTTTTTTTTTTGGCTAAGAGAAAGAGGTAGAGATGGAGCTAACTTTAAGCATAGAGATGGAGCAAGCATAGAGAAGGAGATTAGCAATCAGAACCTTGGAGATGAGCCTATAGAACATGGGGAAATATATTAGTATTGAGAAGGTGCTAAGCTTTGAAAATGAGCTAATGAATCAAAAGGAGCTAAGCATTCAGAATGAGCTAAGCATTCAGAATGAGCTAAACATTCGGAATATGCTAAGCATTGAAAAGGATGTAAGCATTGAAAAGGAGCTAAGCATTCAAAAGGAGCTAAGCACTCAAAAAGAGCTTAGCATTGAAAAGGATGTAAGCATTCAAAAGGAGCTAAGCATTCAAAAGGAGCTAAGCACTCAAAAAGAGCTTAGCATTGAAAAGGATGTAAGCATTCAAAAGGAGCTAAGCATTCAAAATGAGCTAAGCATTCAAAAGAAGCTAAGCACTCAAAAAGAGCTTAGCATTCAAAAGGAGTTAAGCATTCAAAAGGAGCTTAGCATTCAAAAGGAGCTTAGAATTTAAAAGGAGCTATGCATTCAAAAGGAAAGGAGCTAAACATTCAAAATGAGCTAAGCATTCAAAAGGAGCGAAGCATTCAGAATGAGCTAAGCATTCAGAAGGAGTTAAGCATTCAGAATCTGCTAAAAGCATTCAAAAGACCTAGGCATTTAGAAAGAGCTGATCGAAACAATCAGAATTTCTGATTCTGATTCATTGACATCTTGACATGAACGAAATCAAGAAATGTACTTCCGTTAGACATTGTGACTGTCGCTCTACACATTTTTCGTTTGTTTACTTCATTTACATTATTTGTAAGTTTTTAATTGCATACTGGTGATTGGTTTATGCAAAAAATGAATTACGTATAATCATGGGCGTAGCCAAGATTTTTTTTCGGGGGGGGGGGGAGCGGGGGGGGGCGATTCCCCCCGCTCCCCCCCCCCCCACGCGGAAAAAAATTATATATAAAATGTGTGTGTGTGTTTGTACAACGACATAAACGAAGGTGTGTTTCTCCATACAAGATCCTCTGGAAAACTATTTAATGTATCAAGGCTGCGGGCAAAAACCAAGGTTAGGAAGCTACTCGTCAGGGAACTCCTGTATGCTGATGATGCAGCCATTGTGGCTGATTCTGATATTCAGCTACAGTGCCTGGTTCACAAGCTCTGCTGCTTGCCAGAAGTTCGGCTTAAACATCAGTCAAAGCAAGACTAAGATACTTGTCCAAAACCCAAACACTGCACCTCAAGTAAGCATTAATGGCCAACCACTAGAAATTGTTGATCACTTTTGTTACCTTCGCTCCATCATATCCAACAACACTCTACTGGATAAAGACATAAACAACAGGATAGCCAAGGCAATGGCCACCATGTCACGGCTGCAGAAAAGAGACTGGGACAACATATTGCTGACTAGCAGTACTAAAGCCCTAGTCTACCGGACCTGTGTGTTGATCACCTTGCTGTACGGAAGTGAAACATGGTCAACCTACTCATGGCAGGAAAAAAAGCTGAATGTCTTCCACCTCCGATGCATAAGGCGGATCTTTAAAATAAGGTGGCAAGATAAGATAACCAATGAGGAAGTGCTACAAAGAGCAGGGTGCCAGGACATCCGCTCTGTTATCAGCAGCAGACGCCTTGGCTGGCTTGGCCACGTTCATAGAATGCCAGTGGGTCGACTTCCACAGGACATCTTGTATGACAATCTAATAGAAGGCAGGAGATGCGCTGGTCGCCCACTTTTACGTTATACGGATGTATGCAAACGCGACATGAAGCTCTTCAAAATCGACACTGGCAACTGGGAAGAGGTGGCGCTGGACAGCTCCTCATGGAGAGAAAGCATAAAGGAAGAGTCACAGATTGCAGATGTCATACACAACAGAAGCAAAAAGAAGGGTGAAAATGCAACGGCGCCTGGTGATTATATATGCCCAACCTGCGATCGCAGCTGTGTATCAAGGATTGGCCTCTTTAGTCACACAAGAAGTTGCAAAGGGAAAAGATCGTCTCTCGAGATGTAAAATGCCACAGTGTGTGTGTGTGTGTACATAATTAATCTTTATTACATTCTGACCCTTTCGGAAGACTTTTATTGTTTATTCTAGACTCCCCGCCCTTGCTAGCAAGGGGGTCTGGGGGAGCTCGCCGCCGAGCACTATTTATGGTATTGAAAGTCAACAAAATGCATACAGTGCATTATCTTGCTATTAAAAAATTTTATTTCAAAAACCTAATGTGCTATTCTTACTGACTTATACACTCTCGCGCCGTTCGGCGCATTTTCCGGAAAGCTCTTTCCGCAACTCTTATTTTGCGTAATTCATTTTGTCGGAGAACATGTCCCGCAAAACCTCATGGGACGCTCTGTCACAACCTTACTAAGGATTCGACTCCCAGTTCGGCATAGGATTTTTTTGATTTAGACCCGATCTCTATGACGGACTCCTAAAATCTGTCTTAGCCATCTTTGTTGAGCCACATTTAGTGTTTTTAAATTTCGGCAAATGACTATTCACTGCAGTTTATTAATGGAGCCCCGCCACTAGTAGAAATTTCTATTCTCTCTTAAATACGCTCTTGGAATTAGGTGACTGTAGTTTGTTTTAGATTTTATATCGAAAAGAGATGTTTTATCGTCAAAATCATCTGTTGGGGGTTTGAAACTAAAAAATCTCTGGAGTTATTGTATTTTTTAAAATTCAAAACCCCATTTAGCTACGATCATAGAATTTAGTGACTGTAGTTTGCTTTAAAATAATATTGAAGAGAGAGGTTTTCAACTCTAAACGCTCTGTAGGAAAATTTTAAACTCAAAACCACCTGGAGGGGTTTAAACTTTAAAGAAAAAGCCATCTGGAGGATGGCTCAAAACCCCTTTGGCTATGCTCATAGATTTTATAGTGTGTAATTTGCTTTTATATAAATATATATATTGAAGAGGTACTTTTTAGCTTCAAACCCCAACTGGAGGGGGGGGGGGTTAAACTCAAAACCCTTTTGGCAACGCTCATAGAATTTTGAGTGTGTAATTTGCTTTTTTTAAATTGAAGAGGGGGTTTAAAATCAAAATCTTCCTGAACTGTGCTGTTGGAATTTGGGGATTGTTGTTTGCATTTTTTTGTTATAGAAGAGGGGGATTTAACTGCAAAAACCTCTGGTAGGGGGCTAAAACTCAAAACCCCCTGTAGGGGGTTTTAAACTCAAAACCCTTGGTAGGGGGTTTTAAACTCAAAACCCCCTGGTAGAGGGATTTGTATATCAAAACCCCCATGATAGGGGTTTTTTAAATCTTAAAACCCCCTGGTAGAGGGTTTTTAACTCAAAACCCCCTCGGCTGTGCTGTGGTAAGTGATGATTTAGTATTAAAATCTCACCTAAAATAAACAAAATGAAAGCAAAAATCAGTCACTTAATTCCTTCCCCTGAGGGGGGGGGGGATTTTATTTCGGGGGGGAACCGGTTACGCCCATGTGTATAATAGTCTTGCTGAAACTTTTGAGTTTCCCTTTCCCCAAAGGGGGCATGACGGCCTCGCTAAAGTAAGGGGAGGGTTAACCTTCCATCTATTTTGAAAAAGATTTTTAAACAAAATATTCATTTTATTTATAAATTTATATTTCAATAACAAGCAAGTAAAATATTAATATTACCAATGTTTAAAAAAAATATTTAAAAAGAGATATTTTATCTCTAGATAGAAACTTTAAAATGATCACTTTTTTCAGGCAAGGTGTTCTACAAGATTCATTCAAAACATTTAGAGTAAAACATTTTATAGCGTCTCCGCTATTGCGATTTTTCTCGATTAGTTCGATTGTTGTTTTTCCTATGTTTACTAAAAGCCGTTACGCCCTACTCATAAGCTTAATATGCATGCATCCACTATTTATTGTCAAGAAATCTTTGCATTTCGCTTTGATATTCCAGGTGGTTTTCATGTTAGTGTCTACCCAGCCAGGAAAAACGTAAGCACGAATGACTACTTCCTCTACTTTCACGAGTTGGTTGAGGTTATCTGTTCCTTCAATGTAAGAATCTTCTAAAGGATTCATATTTATCGCAATGAGAGCAAAACATTCTTAAATGAAGATGTTTTTTTTTATCAATTAATACAATAGGCCCACACCTTTTTATGTGTTGCTATTTTTAGAGGTACATTATTAATGGCTACAGTTTGCCTCATAAAAAGAGCAAACCATTTGGATACAACCATTGTCTCTAGGAGTGTAAACGCAGTGGGGTATAAATACTAATAATAAACTAAAAAGGTTAACAAATGAATTAATGACTTGCAGTTAAAGTGTTTTGGAAAGGACATTTATAAAACGTATTGACAGGGCACTAATCTCTATGTTTTTGTGTGATGCACGCAGTCAATAAAAGAATTAACTTAATCTTTAAAATGTTGTTTTACCAAAAACAATTATTTGACGCTGTTTCAGCACTGCTATTTTGACGCTACATTCCGCCCCTTGACGCTAAGTATTTTCTACAGATTACACCTCAAACTGTCAAGTGGCACTGGAATCTCTCCTGCGTGCACAATATGGCGCCCTTCATGCCAGCGGATACTGAGACCTCTTGGGTTGAAAGTACACCCTCTCTGAGACTTGATTGCGACGAGGTTCTCAAATGTAACTACAGACACGTCAGCAAGATGCTCTTTCAGTACCATGGTCAGCCCAGTTCCTGCACTGTCAACTGTTCCTGCCTTAGTATTCTAGGCATCCCAGTAGCCACTGCTCATGAAGAGTTAGTCTTTAGATCGATGCCACCAATAGCAGATTTTCGAAGTTTACGTAAGTTCGCCTGTAATAAGGATTCAAGATATCAATATCTATAGACATCAGATGAATTCTCGCCTAGACCCACATGCCCTAAGCAAATGAAAAGCTTTAAATTGACTAGCCCCACATGCCCTAGTAGATCAATAGTTTGACTAAACTGACTAACCCCCCTTATGCCCTAAGCAGATGATTAGCTTGACGAAACTGACTAGCCGCACATCATGCCCTAAGCAGATGAATAGCTTGACTAAACTGACTAGCTACACATCATGCCCTAAGCTGATGAACAACGCGACTAAACTGACTAGCCACACATCATGCCGTAAGCAGATGAATAGCTTGACTAAATTGACTAGCCACAAATCATGCCATAAGAAGATGAATAGCTTGACTAAACTGACTAGCCACACATCATGCCCTAAGCAGCTGAATAGCTTGACTAAACTAACTAGCCACACATCATACCATAAGAAGATGAATAGCTTGACTGAACTGACTAGCCACACATCATGCCATAAGCAGATGAATAGCTTGACTAAACTGACTAGCCACACATCATGCCATAAGCAGATGAATAGCTTGACTAAACTGACTAGCCACACATCATACCATAAGAAGATGAATAGCTTGACTGAACTGACTAGCCACACATCATGCCATAAGCAGATGAATAGCTTGACTAAACTGACTAGCCACACATGCCCTAAGCGCTAAATGTCTGGGTACGCCAGGTTTCTGACCTTACTCCCTTGTACTTATCAGCAAGCTATCGAATGGCAAGTGCTACTTCTATATTTTCCACCTCAGACTCTAGCAGAATATGTTAATTGTGAGGTAGTCTTGCCAGGGAATGTTCATTATGAACGAAGGCAACATTGTCTTCTTTAGATCATCTAGATCTCATTACCATACAAAGTCGGGTTGATAACCACTGCTTTATAAACATTTATTTTCGTTGGTAATTGACGACACCTATTCAGACAAACGTTCATTTGGTATTGACCACAAGCGCTATTACTTTAACCAGGCGGCTGTCTATTTCTTCGGGATGTGGACACTATGCTGTCCAGGTACGTGAAGTGGTCCACAACATTAAGGATTTAGCCAATCCCATTTATTTGTGGGGCTCAGTTTGTTCCCTTTTAGAACTTCGTAGTTCTTAAGGTCATTAGACAGATTAAACATGACGGCAGCCCATTCATTGACGGCAATTGGAAGCTTCTACCAGGTGAGATGAGCTAAATTGTCTGCATTAAAAGCTCAGTAAAAAAAATTCTTTGATTTTAGTATGTGAGAGTAACGCTGTAAGCTGAATCGGCTAACATTTGTTTAGCTCTGTCTGTTTGTCACATTTAGAGAAAAAAAAACAACTAAAAGTTTGTGAAAATCTTATCTAACCTTTAATGTTTCTACCAAAAAGTAGAAATAGATTTTGTGGAAAAACCAATCAATGCCAAGGTTTGGTATCGCTCTACTAGCTTATATTATTTTTGATTTCCTTGCTTAAACGTTTCAAAAACTCATGCTAAATAATAAGTTGTTTCGGATTTGTTAATGTTCAAGTCATATAATGGTGAGATGTGGTTGGATGGTGTTGAAAATGGATAAGAAGTTAACGAATAATACCAAAGAGTTTCTGAGTATCAAGAAGTCGAGACAAGACCAAAGTTAGTCGAGGAAAGTAATGCTCTTTTAGATAATGTTCTTTTGTCATCAACATTCCACAAATCATCCTAAACCTATCTAGTCAAAGACATGCAGTGGCATACCACTTTTGAATTCGAGATGTGCACGATAAACTGTATAGTTAAGAAATTCAATTGGACATGCAGGAAATGAAATAAATAAATTGAACAAAACTGAAGTGGCTATAAAATGTGATGATGTGCTAAAAAGTGGTGGACACAAAGAATCATTTAACTTTGAAAACCATAGCATATGAACACCGGATACACCAAAAAGCTAGCTATTTATAGTTTCTCCGCCAGATATTAAAATCTGCAATACCAGTCTACTGAAAGTTCTGACATGTACATTCAAGTATATATTTAAAATGACGTGCAATAGAAATGTTTATCTTTAATATTTCTAATTATTTTGCTTTGTCTTTGATCTTTCAAAATGTCTAACTTCAATGATTTTCTTTTCTAAAGAGGTGAAGAAATGTTATGAAGAAATGCACTGGGAAGGACCTTCAATTGCAACAATAGTCTTCATTCTGGTGATATCTTTATGCCTACTACACTACAACACATTACCTGCAATAGGTTAGGATATATGACGTTAAAACTAGCATTTACTAATGAAGTCCCACACCATCTCGTATGGAAAAAAAAAATAAACAATATTGGTTAGCGTAAGAATAAATTATTAAATGACAATTATATTTAAGATGGGGTGCAGGGAAAAAAACAGTAGGCCTAATTGGGACATTGTTTGTAAAGCCATGTCATAGCACTTACATTTCTTTTTTTAAAAATTAGCATACAAGAAAACGATATAACATGGTAGCACAAGGTAATAATATAAAAATGTCCTTTTCTCAGGATGTAAAATTTCTACGTATCCTTTTTTTCCAAGTACTATTTTAGTTTCTTAACTGTGGTCAGCATACTATTTTGGGTCCCAATAACCTTTGTAATCCTGTGATGCTGTCTTTGAAATTGTTAAATGAATGTAAAGTTTGCATTGTGGTCTAAGTCAAAAAAAGTCAAAGACCGACTTTCTTTTTCTTCCCTCAATAATGCTCACCTTAGAATTTAAACCTATTGAAAGGTTTTCCTTGTTTATTAAATCCCTGGGAGCGAATGTCAATTTCCATGCCACTCTACCACAATGTCTTCCCCAAATCCATTTGCACCTTCAACTATCTCTTAATCTGTTGGACCGTTGGTGCAAAAAAAAAAAAAAGGATTGCCTTCCTCCAAGCGTCTCTAGTTTTCACCTTGACAATAATCTCTTTCTATTATAGACACTTACATATTAATTAAAGATTAATATAGCACTACTTTCCTGCTTATAGCATGCTCAGTGCGAAATTGTCCAATCTCAGGTGTGGACCAGTTGGGGGAGGGGATATCTGTGCTGCCTTTAGGTGCTCAGTAAACACAACTCTGCTCGAGTCGGGTGTCGAACCTAGAGCCCCATTCATAGGTAGTCAAGCCAAGCCAAGTTCAAGCGAACTTAGCCTCTCGACCACTATTCACCCACATTCTTTTGATTTTGTCTTCCCTTATCTTTAACTTTCTGACCCTTTTTCCCCCCAGTACTGTTTTAGTTTCTTGACTGTGGTCAGCATTTTGGGTCCCTTTGTAATCCTGTGATGCTGTCTTTGGAATTGATATCTACGATACTTCTATAGCATCTGGTTTTCTTGGCTTGGATTACCCTCTCTTGGATCACCTTCTCTTGGATCATCCTCTCTTGGATGACTCTCTCTTGGATCACCCTCTCTTGGATCACCCTGTCTTGGATCACTCTCTCTTGGATCACTCTCTTGGATCACTGTCTCTTGCATCATTTTCTCTTGGATGACCCTCTCTTCGATCACCCTCTCTTGGATCACCCTCTCTTGGATCACCCTCTCTTGGATCACCCTCTTTTGGATCCCCCTCTCTTGGATCACCACCCTCTCTTGGATCACCCTCTTGGATCAGCCTCTTGGATCACCCTCTCTTGGATTACCCTCTCTTGGATCACCACCCTCTCTGGATCACCCTCTTGGATCACCCTCTCTTGGATCACCCTCTCTTGGATCACCCTTTCTTGCATCACCCTCTCTTGGATCTCCCTCTCTTGGATTACTCTCTCTTGGATAACCATACTCTCTTGGATAACCACCCTCTCTTGGATCACTCTCTCTTGGATCAACACCCTCTCTTGGATCAACACCCTCTCTTGGATCACCCTCTCTTGGATCACCACGCTCTCTTGTATCACCCTCTCTTGGATTACCCTCTCTTGGATCACTTTCTCTTGGATCACCCTCTCTTGGATCACCTTCTCTTGGATCACCCTCTCTTGGATCACTCTCTCTTGGATCACCCTCTCTTGGATCACCCTCTCTTGGATCACTCTCTCTTGGATCACTCTCTCTTGGATCACCCTCTCTTAGATCACCCTCTTGGATCACCCTCTGTAATTCTACTGTTAACGTTCTTTCCTTTAAAGGATGTCGCCATCACAAAGGAGCACATTAATCGGACTCAAATGCCTACAGTCAATGCCTATATCTTTACATATTGTCTTAAATTTCGAAAGTGCTGCTGTCGATTGTACAATTCTAACCAGTAGTTTAGGTTTTGTTCCTTTGTCTGAAAACAAGAGCGCTGAGTACACTCAATTTCGGATCAAGCTGAAATTTTGCACAATTATTTCTTTCACCTTACAACGTAAGAATCAGTTTAAAAAAAACAAGATTACAAAGAGAGTTTGGAAGGAATATTCAAGACGTGATTTTGTTTTGATTGTTAAAAGTAATAATGTTTCAAAGATTCATTTGGCGTTGTAAAAAAAAAATTGTTAATGTAAAATCTCCCGCTGGTCGACGGAGGATGGCATCGAGCTGGGTATGAAACCGAGACCATATCAGTCCTGCGCGATAACCGCACGACCAGGCATTGCTCTTAACCTAATGAAAAACTGGTTACAAACTAATAGCCTATTATTGATAATATACCTACACATTACGGAATGACAACTACCGGATATGTACAATATGTCAGAGGAGCGATTTTAAATAATCTTTTGGTATTGAGCATTTTCATGTAAATGGAACTAGAATGAGGATGTAGATCTACCTAAATTAAACTTCTAATTTAGCACTCTCAATATCTATATCTATTAGTTCTAGATATAAAATATATATTTGGGATAATGCAGATGTAATTTAGATAAGATTTGTGTAAAAAAAACACACTAGATAATCAATTAATAGACTAATCCAGTGATGCCCAAAATACGGCCCGCAGGCCACATCTGGCTTGCAACGTGATTCTATCCGGCCGCCGAAACGTCGGCACAAAGTGTAGGGTCAATGGATTGGTACCGATAATAAGCCTACATATTTGTTTTATAAAGAAAGAGGGGCTCTTTTCAAAGAACATAACATTAAACAGCTTTATGAGACCTAATACAGAAATAAATAAGGCGGCATTTTTTGTTTTGACATGAGATGCGATTGTTTGATTACACCTAAAGTGGAGGATTGATAAGAATATTTACGACAAAGAGTGGTAAGGCTAGCTACTGAGTTGCATACATTGGAGACTTTAATCCTTTTTTCGACTGTGAATGCATAAAAAGTGCTTGGAAGAAATGAGCCATGAAAAGAAGAATGTTTTTGAAGCTGTCAAACTTTCTTAATACAATAACAAGACGAGTGAAAGATATGGGTAAATATTTCCATTCAAAACTAACAGACAAACCAGATACCAATTTTTAAAAATTGCCGCTGACGAGTCTACTGACATATCTGATACCGATCAAAATTTGGTAAGAGAAATTAATGGGAGTGACTCCTGATGGTGCTACAAGTATGGTTGACAGCAAGAGTTATTTAAAAAGTTATCGTGTTAAATGGAAACGAGCCTCTATGGCTTCATTTAATTATTCACCAACAAAATCTATGTGGCAATAAAAAAAAGGTGTTCAGTCTGGACAATGTGATAATGATTGTGTTCAGATTGAACAATGGTAGTCGTTTCAAAAATCCATCCGCGGCCAATGTGTCAAGAGCTACAACTGGAACTGACTTAGCCAACAATCCCTGCAAACTTCAAGTGATGTTGCTTGCATAAAGTGTTCCCCATCTTTGAAAACAAGCGTTTTAAGGATGGTCACAATAGTAACAAGCACACATTTGTGAGGAACAACCTTTTAAGGGGTTAAATTCTGCGATACCTTCTCTACGTCATCGTCTCAAGGACGAACATCTAGAATTCTAGTTCCATTGCTGTCTCGTCTATTCAGTCAAATGTTTAAAAGTTTGTTTAGGAAATATTTCTCATGAAGTAATGTAACTACTAGATTCAAGGGTTTCTACTTGTCACAGCCTGGTTATCGTTACAGGTCTGGACGGTCTTGAGCTGGTCTGCCTTTGTGTGTTGTAGCTACCTCTTCTGGTACCACTATAAAGTTCTTCGCCTTACTAACTAAATACCTTCTCACACGCACTATATTTGCTGGTGCGCAAGAACACTATCATGCTGAACTCTACGACCGCAACATTCAGAATCATAAAAAGACGCAGGGTCAGCAGATAAGGTTTTATTACATGTAAAATAATTCATAAAAGATATTGGCAAGTCCAGCCATCAAGAAATATACACAAAACATAGTACATTAGAATCCAATGGAATACTTTAGATATCACACATGCTCCTTGCTCTCAGGAGTCCAAAAATCAACCTTAATATCTATACATTACTACACTGGACAAGATATCCATAATATTCCTCTCTCTACGAGAGCCCAAGATCAACTGAAGTGTCCACCTCGTGGTCAGTCCCCGACCAGGAAAAATCTCGTGCTAACTGCACGGAATAGTTCAGTGACTACTAGTTACCAGGGGTTCTAAAACTGATATATGACACTACTGCATTTGTTTTTGGTTGTTTTTTTTTTGCCTTTTTGTTGATGTGGACCGCGACACGAGTGTCGGAAATTAAATTGGCCCTTCGGCCGAATAAGGCTGAGCATCACTGGACTAATCGCAATATTAAATTTTAAAATAGTAGATTAGTTTTAGTATTTTATAACATTGCAATATTGACATATTGACAATCTAGACTTTAGAAATAAAAATCTACACTTTAAGTCTAGAAATTAAAATTAGAGATCTTGATATAGTGTAAATCATGGCTGTCTGGTAGTGTGGTTTGCGCGCTAGGCTGTTGTTTGGATTCATCGATGCTCCCACGTCCAACCCTGCCCGCTCCCATCCCCCGTCGTCCTGCGGGAGGTTTGGACTACAACTCTGAAGGAACATCAGAACCATGTAAAACAACTAACATTTTAAACTAGACCAAGAAATTCTAGATCTAGATTCTACAATGATTTTAATTAGAACTTAAATCTAAATCTAGTTTTAAAAATCTAGCTCTAGTGTTAAAAAAAAAATCTAGATTTAGTGTAGAAAATCTAGCTCTGGTGTAAAAAAAAATCTAGATTAGAAATCTAAATTGTCTTTTTAAAATGCGAGTCACATTACGAGGTTTGATAAACATTACTATACCGAGTTGTTTTAGCATTTCATTTCAAGAATTTATTCCATATGACGTCAAAGGAAAAAATCCACTACGTCACACGGCCTAGTTAGACTAAATAATATCATCTATACGAGCAGCTTGTTGAGGGTTCATAGACATTGGTGCACCGAGTGAGATCTTTAAGCATTTCATTTAAAGAATTAACTCTATATGACGTAAGAGGAAAAAAAATCCATTACGTCACACGTCCAAGTTAGACTAAATAATATCATCTATACGAGTAGCTTGTTGAGTGTTCATAGACATTGGTGCACCGAGTTTGATCTTTTAGCATTTCATTTGATGGGCTGGTTAGACTAAATATGCATATAACATATATATATATAAGGATTAAAGACGCTTTTTTTTGTATTGTCTGTCAGTCTCTCTGTCCTTCATGTTAATAGCGAGAAAAAAAAAGACTAAAAGCTATTGAAAATCTGATTTAAATTTAATTTCCCTTCCGAAATATCGCATTAGTTTAAAGTTTCTATGATAAATTGTTCCGGATGTTTATATATTTATAGTGAGAGAAAATAAAATGTGTGGGATTGTCTGTTATGAAAATTAGATGTACCATATCTTTATGGAGAGATTTTCAAACCATACTTTGGTGTTAGGAAGTTGTTTTCCTTAAAAATCGGAAAATAATAATAACGATAATTAGATTTTCTAACGTTTTAGCTAGAAAGTTAAATATAGTGTAAGAGAGAAGTGCGATTTTACAAAAAATAGAGTTAATTTATTTTTCATAAAGAATCCGGAACAACTAACTTTCGTAAATGAGAAAATTATTTGTTTTATTTATTAGAAGAGGGATTTCAAACATTTATTAGCGTTACTAGATTCTTCATATAAAATTCGGATCATTTTTGGCGACAATTTGTAAGAAAATTAAGGTAATGTAGGTCGATTTCTTTTCGAAACAAAATCCGGAACATTCTTTACCTATTAAACAACTTTTATTATGTTTCTGCAAGAAAATTAATTGTAAAATAAGTCTGAAAAGGGATTTTCAATAATCGTTTCTAGTAAATTGCTTTCTTATTTTAAAATCCTGAACAACCTATTGTCGATATTTTTGAAAAAATAAAATCATAAATTTGTTTTAAAAATTCGGAATAATTGATATTGATCAATAAACTATAGTGGCGTAGTATCAAAGAATATAAGTGTAATATTAGTCAATTATGCGATTTCAAACAATCATTTGACAAAATGTATTTTTATAAAACAATATCCGGAACAACTTTATAGTTAATGAAACATAAATCAGTAAAGATATTTTTATTTAGCATTTATATGCTATTTACATTAAAAACCGGAACAATATATTAAAGATCATGTGTTAATTGCAACGTTTAAGCATGGTAATAAAATCTAATATAAGTTAGAAGAAAAATCAAATATTCGTTGGTACTGATTTGTTTTTCACAAAACATCCGGAACAATCTATTATAGATACTTATAACTATTGCAATATTTCTGAATGAAAAATTAAAGGTTAAATCAAAGTTACAATAGCCTTTAGTGTCTTTTGTTAATCTAATCGTGACGGACAGACCGACCAACAGACAAAAAGCACAAAAATAAGATTCTTTTATTCGGATGGGGGCACTTATCAAGAAATAAACGAAATCTGATTTTTTAAAAAGGTTAGAGGAGTATTCCTAAACACAGTACACACTGCATGAAAGTCTCTGCATAAAAATTCCATTTTTAAAAAATGTGCGTGATATTTACATACAAATTTCATTTTTAGCCTTTATAAACAAACAGAAATGTTTTCTTTTAATTTTAGCAGATAATTGACCAGAAAAAACATCTTTAACTATTATTTATTTTTGTTGTAAACATTGCTTGTACATTTTATAAATATATTTGACTTAGTGATACTAACAATACAAAACAATTGTCAAACTTTGTTAGCATATTGTAACATTGCCTCCCTTACATTTACGTAATTGTTTTAGAATTGGTGTATTTTTATGAAAAAATCGCTTGCATATTTAATTTTATAAATTAAACGGTTTGCTTTTAGAAAACCAAAAGTAGCCGTTGCACCTAAAATTTTCAAGCCGCATTTAATGGTGAAATAATATTTTTCATATCTCTTCTAGTTTTCGAGATCTGAGTGGGACAGACTGACAGACGGACATTTTGCACAAACCTAATAGCGCTTTTCCCCCTTACGGGGGCCGCTAAAAAAAACAACTAATTATTTGATTTACTATTGTTAATTAGTTATTTTATTTGGTATTTTACAAGAGAACGAAATTGTTCTTCACTGATGTGGCGGTATAAGCTGAATGAGTCCCCTTTATAAACTGTCGAGATAAATTACCCAGATATCCCTTTCTACCCCCCCTCCCTCCATTTTCCCAAGTGGTACAGAGAAGTGATATAATTGATAGGATCACAGAGAAAGCTCAAAGCGCTAAACAAAAATAATTGGTAAAAATATTTCTTATTTGTTTTTCATAGTCAAAATGTAAATGTAATCACATGTCTGATCCAAACAAATTGAAACAATTACATTATATTTGATATAAGCTTTTGTTTTTCTTTAAGTATTTTTAAAGATATTTTCTCTGTTGTTGTTTTTTTTGCATTGCTTTATATTTCATTTCTAATTCATTTTTGTTTCTGTCGTTTTTTAACACTTCATTGTTTGCATTTAATAATTAGTTATTTTAAAACAATTTTTGTGTTCCAGACTTTAAGGACAAGCCTATTCGTCATGTCTCCAAAAAGGAAAAGAAATATATCATGAAATCAATCTACGGTCAGTAAAACAAACATTTGATATATATTTTTCTTTGATGTTCTATACCCAAATGTTCACTTAATAGGTGTCCAAGAGCATAGCTCAACCTGAGCCGGGACAAATGGTAGACAAATCCGCCTTGTTATAAGATTAAGTTTTTAGGATCAGGTAGCTGGCGTGTGTACCAAGAAGGGGGAGGGCGGACTCTGTGCTACACGATTTTGGATTATTATCAAAGAGACTGTGAAACACTTGATGACCTAATTGTATTTTTGTAAAATATGTTTCGAACGTTACTTCATGGTTGAAGATATCTACTTCCTAGTCCTAACCTCCCGCAGGACATAGGGTTTGGCAGGGGGGGGGGGGGGGGCAGGCTATGAACCTGGGACCATCAAGACGACCGAACCACAGTTCAGCGTGCATATCGCACGACCAGGCAGCCACTTCTAAAACAGTACTGAAATGTAGAGTTATAATAGTGTTAAGACATAAGGTACATTTTTAATAGTATTTACAAAGCTTATATCAACTCACTCAGTCTGTCTGGTAAAAAGTGTGCACACATAATTTCTCCAACACCCTATCTCGGATCAAGTTCAAATTTCGCTAAATTATTTTTGTACCTGACAAAACAAGAATCAATAAAAAAAAAATGCAACCACTTAGTTAATGAACTATTGGGAAAATAATTGTTTTGTTTTTATCGTACAAGGTAAAGAAACTGTACTGACAGATGTGGGTATATACTGAATTATTCCCCCCATCCTGAGGAGGCTTAAGCCATGATTTCGAACTCAAGTCGTGTAATGTATTTAAAAAGCGATCACGTAACATTTACAAAGATACACCATTCTCAATCCCCCTTTATTTTTCCCAAATGGTCCACACATCTGATAGGGTTGTAGCGCATTGAGAAAATTAAAAGCAAGAAATTGTGATAAACAAAACAATTGGTACAAATATTTCTAAGTAAATAGATTTAAGATTGCAATTCTAGATGTACTATAAATTGAATGACATGACTGATCCAAACTATTGGATACAATTACACATAATAGAAACTTTGTTGTTTTGCTTTAAGATTTGTTTAAAATTTTCTTGACCGTATTATATTTTTTAAAACTTTTAAAAACTACGCTGCGGGATTCTACAACTCTCCTCCTGGTCCCAATCTAGTATGAGAGGGAGGGGGGGAGGGCGGCCATTTTTTTTTTCATTTTCGGAGGACCATCGGTAAGAGTTTAAGTAACTTTATGCTAACTCATGCTTTCATAATGATAATGGGTGTCATATCTAGCTCCTTATTCTTGTCATCAGGTGAGGTCTGTGATATGACTGCCATTCCTGAGAGCATTGACAGCTTCAGTGAAATGCTAGTTACAATGGACAGCAGCAGAACATAAATTGATAAGTGAGAATCTCTGTAGAGGAGTGAGTTAAAACAAAATATCCAATGAGCAGTGAGTTAAAACACAATATACCCAGAGCAGGGAGTTAACCCATATCCTACTTTGTACACTGGCAGTCTACGTTTCTAAAAAATGTATATAAAAAAATACTATTTAATTTTTTTCTATTATTTCTTTTGTTTTCGTTGAAGAACATGTTTGTCTACATTTGGTCACGTGCTGTTTGACTTTTACAGTTGCGTTTTATTATTTTATTGCGCTTGAAAGTGACAACATTGTCAAAAAGAAAATGAAACCAGTTCGTAAAATTTAAGTAATAACAAATTTATATAAATATTTTCAAATAAAATTAATTGTTTAGAAACATAAAGTATTCTAGTATTATAATTAATTAATAGATTTCACACTTGTAGCATGTTCTTTTTAAAATTTAATTTTTTGCAACTTACACTCCAGTGTACATGGCAGGATAGGTCACTGTAGGAATCAATTACTGATATATGGATCAAAATAGATCAAGACTTCATTCAGAACATAGATTTGTTAGTTATAACCAATATTATCATATATTATTGCTATACAATTACCCTACTGTTATAATAATTGCAAATTATAGAACTAGTTATGATGATTATAAGATTATTGTTAGAAAAAATATAAACAATAATATATTAATTCCTTTTCTAGAAATGTTAGTGTTTTTTTTACTTGATGCAGTTCTCCTAGGCTAGGCTAGGCTAGACTATAGTATTTCAACTGATTGCTTAGAATACTATTTGTTACATTACCTAATTATAAACTCATTGATGTATGGTTATGTGAAAAATAGATAATAATACTTATTTATAGATATATATTTTTTAGAGTCTAAAGTAAATATTAACAGTTTACAAAGTCATCCTTAAGAATCAAAATAAGAAACTGATTTCTGATAATAAATAAAAAAATTTGAAAAAAAACATGATTGAGTTTCAGCGACACTAGAATTTTACAATGTTATTATTTCTTAATTTGAACCTATTAACAACTCTTAGTTTAGGACTATTTTGTCTCACTAATCCTTATAATTATATTTAATATTATTTAGTCTATATTTATTATTATATCCTTAGATTTTAAATCTAGTCAGTCTTAGATTCAGACTTTAATTAAGGCCTTAGATCTATTAATCATCTACTAATAATAACTAATAGTAATGTTCTATATAGTTAGTTAAACACATAAATATATTGATCTAGAAATAGATCTGGATCTAGTCTAGGTCTATATTTTGAATAAACCATTAGATTGTCATTGTAAATTAGCTTTCACTTTAGACTTAGACTTAACTTAGGCCGTCTTAGGCATTTTTAACCTTAAACTAGATTTAGACTAGACCTTTAAAATCTAAAATCAACAACAGTCATCATGAAATTGCTCTGGCTATTTATCCTAATAATTACTAAATACACACTAGCTGAACACAGAACTAGATCTACCTCAGTCAACACTAAACTTAAAAAGGAAAAAACAGTCATAATCAATCATCACACTTTAGATCAATGCAACTTCAAAAATAACCTAACATGCACATCCATAACATTAAAGAAGATTACCCATCACAAATGGAAGTTCTCAATCAGACACAGTAGAAATAAATACCTATCACTGTTAATATTAATAGCAGGAGATGTAGAGTCAAATCCAGGGCCTAGATCTAACGATAGATGCAACATCTGCAAAAAAGTATGCACCATGAAACAGAAAGCCATTCAATGTGACACCTGCGATGAATGGTACCATGCATCATGTCTCCATATGAATACACCTGTGTATTATGCCTTAGGCAACAAAGATGCATCATGGCACTGTGTACTGTGTGGGTTATCTCAGTTTACATCAGGACTGTTTTATTCCTTTGATGCGAACACTTCTAACCCATACAACATCCTAAACACCATCCCAAAACAAACTCACCAACCACTAGCCAGATCCACTCCTGTTAAACCTAGATCTACTAAAATCAATACAACAGCCTCACTAAACAAACCTACTCAAAAAGTAATACCAAAATACCTCAAAACCTTAGTAATAAATTTTCAAAGCATTAGGAACAAAACAGCAGACTTAGAAATTTTATTAGAATGTGAGAAACCAGACATAATTGCAGGAACAGAAACTTGGCTACATCCTGAAATTTATAATGCAGAAATTTTCAATAGTAATAATGAAATTTTTAGAAAAGATAGGGCTGATAATCATGGAGGAGTTCTTTTAGCAATAGAAAACACTCTTATAGCAGAAGAGATTACCTTACCTAACTCAAAAAATATAGAGTCTACATTTTGTAAAATTAATACCACCTCAACATCCCTAATAATAGGCAGCATTTACAGACCACCAAATTCTAGTTTAGAATACATGCAGGAACTATGTAATCAGATTACTACACTTAAAGAGACAAATAAAAATGCAGTTTTTTGGATTATGGGTGATTTCAACCTACCTGATATAAATTGGAAAACACTAACCATAGATAAACACCGAAACCTTAAGGACATAAATGAGCTTTTCATAGAAACTTTACACAACCTAAGTTTAGATCAAATCATTAAAAAGCCAACTAGATTAAACAACACATTAGATCTCTTCTTAACCAACAGACCTGGATTAGTAGTTGATTATGATATTATACCTGGTCTATCAGACCACGAGATCATAAAAATACACAGTCAGATTAAAGCAGAAGCCAATTCAAAACCCAAAAGAAAAATCTTACTCTGGAATAAATATAAACTAACACAACTACACCAAGCTGCATTAAACTTTCAACAAACATTCTTATTAGAAAAAGACATTAAACAACCAGTCGATGACCTCTGGAATTTCATTAAAAACCATCTTAAAAGCATTATAGAAAATCATATACCAACTATATACATATTAAACAAAATAAACAAATGCTGGTTTAATAATAGACTAAAGAAGCTTTGTAAACAGAAAGAAAACCTATATAGAAAATTTAAAGAAACCAAGGCAGAAAGAGTTTACAAAAAGTATATAGAAATTAAACACCTAACCCAAAAAGTAAGCAGACAGCTGCAGAGTGAATACATAAACAATGTAATATCTAAAGATAACAACAAAAACCTATGGTCATACATTAAGTCTAAGAAAATGGAAACAACAGGCATAGCGCCATTAAAAGATGAACATAACATAATGCATAATGATAATGAAACTAAAGCAAACATCCTAAACAAATACTTTGCATCAGCATTCTCAGCCCCAGGAGACAAAGACATATTTCTTAATTTGAACCAAGTAGACAACATAGAAGATTTAGTAGTACAAGAAAATGGAATTCAAAATCTATTAGCCAACACCAAACCAAATAAAGCGTCTGGACCTGATGGTATTCCAGCTAAATTACTCAAAGAACTAAGCAATGAGCTAGCCCTAGTGTTCAAAATACTCTTTCAGGCATCGCTTGACCAGGGCAGAGTACCATAGGACTGGAAAGAAGCTAATGTCACCCCCCTATTTAAAAAAGGTGAAAAATCTGGTCCAGGAAACTACAGACCAGTATCACTTACCAGCATCACATGTAAAATCCTAAAACTCATAATATGTAGTAACATCATAAACCACTTAGACAAACATAATGTCCTCACCCCATACCAACATGGCGTTAGGAAATATAGATCATGTGAAACACAACTAATAGGACTAATTGATGATTTTTCAAAAGGTTTAGATAATAGTGAACAAATAGATGCTATCTTACTAGATTTTTCCAAGGCTTTTGACAAAGTTCACCACCATAGTTTGCTTAAAAAAATTAAAATATTTCGACATTAATGGTCCACTGCATCAGTGGATTAAAGATTTTCTGATAGGGAGAGAACAAACTGTAATAATAAATGGCTCTAAATCAACACCAATAACAGTAAACTCAGGTGTACCTCAAGGAACAGTCTTGGGTTCACTACTTTTTTTAATTTACATAAATGATTTACCAAATTGCATTAGTTCAGGAACAAAAGTCAGATTATTTGCAGACGATTGCATAATATATAGAACAATAAAAACAACACAAGACACAGATATTTTACAAAGAGAATTAGATGAATTACAGAAATGGGAATCAAATTGGAGCATGTCTTTCCACCCAGAAAAATGTCAGTTGTTAAAAGTAACAAAAAAACTAAAACAAATTAATTCCACTTATCTTATTCATGGCAAACCAGTAACACAGACTAAAAACTCAAAATACCTAGGTGTTATAATAAATGAAAAACTGTCATGGAATCCACATATTGATGAAACTATAAAAAAAAATCCAACAAAGCATTAGGGTTTATTAAAAGAAATTTCTATAAATCAAATAAGAACATAAAACTAAAATGTTATTTAACCTTGGTTAGGCCAATAATAGAATATGCATCCACCGTTTGGGACCCCTCAACTCAAGAAAACATTAAGAAACTGGAACAAACACAAAATAGATCAGTGAGATTCATAACAAACGAATATTCACATTTGACTAGAGTAACACCTTTAGTAAAATCACTAAATTTAGAAAGCCTTCAGGACAGAAGACTCAAAAGTAAAGTAGCAATTATACATAAAACACTGAACCATAATCTTCAAATACAAAAACAAAATTTAATAAAATACTCTGAAAGACACACAAATAAAGGCACATTCCTCGTCCCATATGCTAGGACAAATTTGTACAAATACTCCTTCTTCCCTAGTGCTATTAGAGCATGGAATGGGTTGCCTTAGCCAGAAAAACCAGTGACTTGGCAGAATTTAAGTCATTGGTTAAAATGCATGACGCGTAGGACGTAATCATCTTCTTTTTTTGAAGTAACGTCTGTATTATATAAGATATTAGGTCCTCATGTTATATTATAGCATTTTATGTTTACCCCTAAGACACCATTATTTATTATGTTGAGTTATTTTTCCAATTTAGTCACAATTTATTAGTATAGCTAATTATCACAAGGAAATTGAGTCTATAGACTTTATCAAAGCTAACAAACTTGAAAATGCCAAAATGATTACTGCGACCCAATGAATAATAAGTAAAAATTAACAGTTTGTATAAGAAAATAAATTCGTCTATGCATTTTATTCATTCTTTACTAGGTACAGAATTTCTTTAAGAGCATTGCGTTTAGCGAAGTCATACAGTATATCATAAAAATTCTGTTTCCTACATAGATTACGCTCAATAGCAGGAATTACCAAATGCTTCAATGTATCTACGAGAATTGTTGACCTCAAGTAATTTTTCATTAGTTTGAGGCGCTTTTTTTTTACAGATTCTTCAATCACGGGTATTGCATTTTTTTTAATCGCTCGTTGGATTGGCGTTTTCCATAATGAATGACACCCCAAAATGAAAATTTTTGTCAATATATTTCAGGAGATTTTTATGAGTTTTCTAAAGATTTTAATTATTTCCGGAGATTTCCAGGACTTTTTCGTATATTTTGTGGTAAATCAGGAGGCCTCGGGAAATCTGTTGTAAGTTATAAAATGGTTTAATTTAATAATTTACACCTAGAATTAGCGCGGGTCCTATGAAAGTGCTTGAACCACTGTGGTCGCATAGATAAAAAATAAAATGTAATAAAATAAAATTACAATTAACATATCCATATTAATTATCCTCTCCTATAAACTTAATTAACAATTTTAAAAAAAAACATTATATAAATTTCCGTATGATAAAAATTTGAAATTTGGAATAGTTCTTTTCCAGACTTCGCTGCTAAAAACAACGAACTATCGCCTTTTCCGTATCGAATTCTCCAATTTAAATTGCGAATTCGTTTGTCAAATTAATCGTATTTCTTTCTGCACTCAATACAAAATATTGTGTCACTTTATTGCATCTTAGTAGTGTCTGTCTTATATCAACTGCACCTAAGAATCTGCATGTCAGATGATTTGCAAAAGATATACGTCTATCTGTTCAAACCACAACGTGATGCGAGGTTTGCTTGATAATCAAACACATAAAATTCAGATCTTAGATAAAATGAATGTTCTCATTTATCTATTCATTTCGATCTTATCAGCAGAAGACATCTTGATAATATTGTCATCTGAGTATGTGTCCTTGACATTCATGACGTCGTTGTTGTTGGCATCGCTGCTGTTTAGTTTGTGATTGCAGGATGTTGGTTGGAGGAATGTGGTATTAGCTTGGAGGCATGTGGTATTATCGTGGAGGAATGCGGTATTATCTTGGAGGCATGTGGAATTATCTTGGAGGCATGCGGTATTAGCTTGGAGGCATGTGGTATTAGCTTGGAGGCATGTGGTTTTATTTTGGAGACATATGCTATCAGTTTTGAGGCATGGAGTATTAGCTGTTGATAACAACAAGGCTACTTCGGGTTCTATTTGTGAAACCTGAAAGGATGTGGGTTCTACCAGCGAGGAGTTATGATGGCCTATCCCTGTCTCGTTTGCGACTGTAAAATGATCTGAGTTGCCCAAGGTTGGAGTCGAGGGTGCCGAAGACTCAACATCTTCCTCAATTGGTGGAAGGCTAATACTCAACGTTGATATTGAACCTCGATATTTGTGAATTCTGGTGGAAAAAGAAACACATTTATAGACAATGGAATCTTTTACATTCACACCCACACTTACCCACAAACACACATACATATTATATATGTATGTATCCGGCAATGTATAGAAGGCTTGAAGATTTCAGGCAAAGTAGGAATTGATTTCTCCATTTCCTACTTTGCCTAGTAATAGTAATATAGATTGACTAGAACTGCTTTGAGTCCTACACATTGAGTAATTAAATATCTTCTGCGTTAATTAAGAGTCTCCACTATAAATTAGTAAGTAAAGTACTCCCTTTCAGACCTTGCGATCTATGGGGCTAATAATGTAAAGGTCATATGTTGGGCAACGGTACACGAGCTGGGTGTCATGTGGTCAGCACAACGACCAACCACTTTTACTTACCACTGCTAATGTCAGGTACCCATTAGAGTTCAACGAACTCAGGGGCGTCCTTAAAATCCCGGAATTAAAAATTCCAGTCTTCACCGAGAACCCAGTACCTTTCGGTTCGGAAACCAAGCGCTTTACCCCTCAGCCACCATCACCACCCTCCACTTGACTAGAGGATTGTGGGTTGTTTTTTTTAGCTTGAATCTTGTGCGTGTCGAAGTTTACATTCAATGTGAAGTCGCCAAGCATGTAATTAGTATTCTTTCTTTCCAAGTATCTCGGAGGAAAAAAAATTAATTCACTGCAGCAATATTTATCTTTTGCAAATATTTTTTTCATAAACGCACTATACTATTAAAAGTATTTCTATTTTTAGTTTAAGAGCAATTGCCATTCTTTAAATGTAGAGATAGCACTGGAAGATGTACTAACCAAGGATCTTCAGTTAGCATTCTCTTTGTAAGATTTGTAAGATTTTACATTTTAAAAATAAACCGCTCCCCACCCCCCGGGGTAAAAAATGTTTTGTATACTGTTATAAACCTGGTGGTGACACAAATGGGAGTAGTGGTATATGTGTAATCAGCCGACGCAAATTGCACCAGGCCAGCGCTAGCTGAGTGGTCAACCGTGACGAGCCAAGATGGTCAACTGCGATGACTGTTCGTGTGATTAACCAGAAGGGTCGAGCGATGGTTCTAGAAGGCCAGTAGGGATCCTAAATAAAAGTGAATGTGTCAGAGTCAAGTCACTTTACGTTACCTCGCAACTAGGTGAAGTCGGTCTGGGACAGAGAATCAAGAACCAGTCTAGTGTGAAATCGGTCCGGGACAGAGAATCAAGTGCAAGTCCAAAAAGATACAGCGTTACAGAGTTTGAGACGTAAGAGTGTGAAGCTTTTGTACAGACTGTGTTACGTTGTTGCCAGTTGTACAGTATTGGTTTTGTTTTATAGAACATTAAACCATTACTTTTTTTTTTAGCTCTGAGTTGTCAAGTTCTTTAAGTTGGTGGTGTGGTGTGGTGCAGTTAGCAGAGATCCTTGATAGTGAGATTTGTTACAATATAAACGACAAATTATTGGAAAAAAAATAAGCGTCTTAAAGTTTTCTTGTAAGCCAAAGACCACAGAAAAGATGTACTACACCTGTATGGTAAAAAACCGCTACATGGAATCCAAAACGGAAGCCTATCTGAGATGCAGGAATTTCCATTTGGCGACGCTGGATGATAAAACTGTGGCGGGCAATTTATGTTGCCTTCTGGTGATGTCGGAATATAATACTGTGATGGCTTCCTCATGATTTCGTCATATGATGGTGGCAATGAGGATGTGTAGTAAATATGTTTCTGGTTTGTTATCCGACCTGGACAATGTTTTTAAAGAGAAAGCAATTTAATAAAATTAATATGTTAAAATATATTACTTAATATGTATCTATGTAATCTTAGTTTTAAATAAAAGCGTTGGGATTTATTTCAAGAAATGATACTAGTACTAGCTTGTAGAGTATTAAATAGAAAAATAAGTATACCAAATACTTAATAAAATGCAATGACTACGGATTTGAGGTGTTTAGAAAAGAAAAAGAAATAATTTTATTAACCCTTAAAAATTGTAACTACACTCTTGTCATCGAAAAAAAATCATTCAAATACACCAGATACTGAATAAAAACGTGGGCTATTTTCAGTATTTAATTTTCGAAACAGAAGTCATATCTCATTTGACAAGACTGAGACTACTTCTTTCAATTTAAAGAATAATACAAAATAAAATGCAATATTTCTTGTTGACACTAGGTGATATATAGACGTATAGTTGAAAGCAAACAAAAATGGAATACAAATGTAGATTTGGGCACCACATAAGAATTAGCAACTTTTACCTGCTGAGCTTCGCCTAGAAGATACTGAAGGATGAATTGGTGGACGTTGTCTTGCCGCTTGCGTCTTCCTCTGACAAAGTCTGTTAAGAAATCTCTCTCGTATTCTTCGGTTCAGGAAGGTTCTCAAAAGCCATGCCACTATAAGTAATGCTATGAAAGCTCCCCCAGCAGTACCAATCCATGTCCCCACTTTAACTTTTTGAGAGTCACTGCAAAAGAACAACTCTCAACTAATTGTGCATCAAAAAACTACTAAACTTTGTACACAATGCATTGACTATTTAACCTTGATGATCTCAATGAACGTATTAACACTTGTGTAAAAAAAAAATATCTAATCTTATATATTACAGACATGACTTCAAAAGAGAAGATGATTACGTCAAATGCGTGTTCCTAGGTCAGTCTAGTCATGCATGTTAATCAAGGATTAAAACTCTGCCAATTCATTGGTTTTCCTTGCTGACGCTGACGAAGGCGACCCACCCCATTGTCCTAGCATACGGAACAAGTAACGTGCCTTTATCTTTGTGTCTTTCTGAGTCGGTTAGATTTTGTTTTTGTACTTAAAGATTATGGTTCAGTGGTTTATGTATAATTGCTACTTTACATCTAAGTCTTCTTTCCTGAATGGTTTCTACATTGAATGATTTCACTAAAGGTGTTACTCTCTAGTCAAATGTCAGTACTCGTTAGTTATGAACCTCACTGCTCTATTGTGTGTCTGTTCTAGACAAATGTATTTTATTTTTCTCATACGAGATCAACTTACCTGCCCTCTGATGCATTGCATGTGGATATACCTGTGAAAACAAATTTGTTAAACTCATCTCATTTTCTCTGATTAACTCTTTCACTCTTAAAAAGAGATAGGAACGACGGGGAGAGTGAAACAGTGAGAGACAAGGAAGACTGAGATAGAGAGATAGAAATTATGAAAAAATATCAACGAGATGGAGAGAGATAAAAACAAAACACTGGCAACAAGAAACACACACACACACACACACACACACAGAGATATAGGAAAAGGGACAAAAATTGAGACATACGGAGAGAAAAAACAGGAAAGAAAGAAGAAAAGAGACAAATCGTCTGTTTACAAAAATCCAAAGCATGACGAGCCAATTAGCTAAAACACACAAAACGATTGCAATTAGTTCCCCATATAATTATCTCTCAATTATACAAGAACATGTTTTCATATTACTTTCATTATCACACACTATATATAGTGTTATCAGCCATTTTATTTACAAACTACAAACCCCTAAGGACCTACACTAAGCCAACTGCAACATAAATATTAAATATTTTCTTACCTACACTCCCACATGAAGACATCTTTCAGATAAAACTGTTTGGTTGTTTCCTTAAAATTGTGTATGCACTAAATTAAAAGATATCTAGGTCTTTGTTATTTTCACCTTGACGAAATAATCTATATCTTGTCATGTAGGCAGAATCCGGATCAAAGTTATCTCCCTTGTCATGTTCAACTTGAATATTGTCTCAGGCATCGCTCGACCCACATTTCAACTATATCCTATTTGTATAAGCAATAGTCTTGTTCACTTTATTTTTTTCCAAGTCTGAGGTAAAGGAAAACTGGTATGAGATTAGTGATTAATTAATTTAATAATATTGGCTTAACTAAAAGGCCTACGCACTAAAAAAAAATACTATACAATTCTATGCTATACTACTCTGAAATAGATGATGGCAGCTGGCAGCAGTGAGCCTTTGAAAAGACAGCCTTTAGAACTCTCACGAAGGTCGCGGAACGAACATTTGAAGCCAAAAGAAAAACCGTTTCCAAAGACAGCTCCTACGACGAAAATAACTTAATAAATATGAACTGGATTTGCTTGGTTACGCGGAACACCCGTAAGTGTCATTTTCAAAATCAGTCTACATCATATCTACATCAGATTACAGGCAGTCGCTGATCTACATCAGATTGCAGGCAGTCGCTGATATACATCAGATTGCAGGCAGTCGCAGATCTACATCAGATTGCAGGAAGTCGCAGATCTACATCAGATTACATGCAGTCGCTGATATACATCAGATTACAGGCAGTCAAGGATCTACATGAGATTGCAGGCAGTCACAGATCGTCCTTTAAACTTTTCAGAGTACAAACTAATACAGTTAATTTCACAAAATGTAAATGCTGTTGCAGGTATCACGCCCATAGAAACACAGTTTGCCCAGCCCGAAGTAAAGAATGCTACACGTGCCACAGATTGAATCAGTTATTATCCTAATGAAAGAGACAATATCTAAAACAAAGGTGAACATGTTGCTGTGAAGAATATGAAAAACTTGCGACAGATTTCTGGTCGAGCTGAAAACGATTCAGAAACAGATCGCATGAAGGTACCGCCTCAACATGACACTGAATGGAAAGGAAACATTACACAAACTCAGGGGCCTGAGGGATGCCGCGGTATAAAGAAGAATCATCGCTTTAACACTCTGAACTATCATCTAACCATTCAGGTGGATCGCTCTGCTGACTGTGCTTTGGAACAAATACGACATATATTTGTGCCTTATGTCATACTTGTTGTTTTATTGTAATCGTTAGATATGCCAATAGTATTGTTTGTACAAGGGGGAGATGTTAATATATTGTTTAGTTTATAAAATATGTGTTCAGATGTATAATATTATCTTTGCAGAGAAAGAAGGATGTTGACATGTGAAGTAATGTTGTCTATGAGTTAGTTCCCTTAGCGGATTAGGAAGTGTGTGTATTGTTTGTTATCTAATATGGTCGAATAAAGCCTGTGTATGTTTTGGAACTCGGCCTTGTTGTTTGCTATTTGTTCTGATATTTAATAGTATAAGAACAGATTTAAAAACAAAATTACCAAAAGAAGTGTTATAATTAGTCTTTTTTTTTTTTCAGGGTTGTCGGCAGGCCATAGCTTATATGTGGCTCGTAGTCCCCTTTTTGCCGACCCCTTATATATGAACTCGTCTTTGTGCCAATGGCAGCAAACAAGGAAAATATTTTCTAACGTGTTAATTTATGAGAACTATATCAATAAAGTTTTAGTATTGAATTTAAACGTTAGATTCTTATCAGACCAGTAAAAAAAAAAAAAAAAAAAAAAAATTCTCAAAACAAAATAAGGAAAAAAATATTAAGAGCTCACCTACATTAGGTTCACTATCTGGCCTAATTACGACTTTGCTCCCGGAAAAATAAGATTTATATTTTGCAGAAAATGTTGAAGTATTTATTGAAATAAATTTCTTTTCTCTCTAACGACGATGATGTGTGACAGAAGCCTAAAAGAATGCACAGAACCTCTTGTCAACAACTAGACTAGCTCTAAATCACTTTGACTGTCTTTGTGTTCCGGCGACTATGTGACAAGGTTAACAAGCCCACGAACGTTCATTGACACTAACCGAATTCACATTGGAGCCGGAATCCGTTCAAGTTACGATGCAGTTGTTTTATTTAAGGACAAACAGTGGATCTCAAATGTGTATGTGGTGGGGTCACATTTCATAGAGGAACAGGAATAGGTCAACTGATTCACTAGTTTCAGTAAAATTGAAAAGTAACACTGCTAAACAAATATGTATGGAGTTGGTGCCTGGCCTAGAGCAGTTACCAAACAATTACTATACAATAGGCCTCGTGTTCATTTTTTAGTGTGAGCTATTATATATTTATTTGAAAAAGCAATCAAATTTGTAATGACAGATACAACTTAAGAATCAGTGTAAAGACTATGACATTCAAAATTTTGTATGGTATCAAACCGGGCAGTCGAGGTGTTTCAGGGGAAGTAAAGAATAAGTATACACGATCTGATCCAAAACAGTCAGTTTTAACTCTTTCCGTAATTATTTTTCCTCGTTTTGGAAGGAATTCTTCATTTTGCTCATTACTATTTCACTACCCTGTTATGATTGGGCTTAAATAGTTATGTTGTTTGTTATCAGAAACTGTTCTATTTGGTGTAGAATTAAAAGAAAATGCATACTTTTTTTATATAGTTAAAAGTCAAGTTTAAAAAAGTAAACATTAATTTAATTTAATGAGGTCAAAATCAACGATGGTATCGTCGATTAAGAGAGAAAGAGTTAATGATAAGCTTGAAAAGGGAGGTAACTTCTTCCCCACGCAGTACATGTAGGAAGAGCAGTGACGGCAAAAGATTCAGCTAAATATAAACAGAAATATCTTTGTACGTGAACTATTATTTCTTAAACTTGTAATTTAATGTCACTTCTGACAAATTTGTATATCTGTCTGGTAAAAAGTTGGTACAACTATTTCTCACACACTCCAATGAAGTCAAAATTTGCACAATTATATCTTGTACTTGACAAAACAAGAATCAATTACAAAGATAATCGGTCATTAAACTATTGGTAATTTTTTTTATCGAACAAAAAAAATCGTAATGAAAAAATGTTGCAATTTAAGTAGAACTAGCCTCCTTGAAGAGATTTGAGCTATGGGTGAACACGTTTTTTTTTATTTTTTGGCATTCAAAAAAAGATCGCAGTAACATTAACTCCCTTCTTTGTCCCTTTTCTTTCCAAATAAATCCCAAATATCATTTTGCCCGCAAAAAAAAAAAAAAAAAATCATATGTGTTTGTGCGTGTGTGTGTGTGTGTGTACATAATTAATCCCTTTATTAGTTACTGGAAAAATTGTAGACTACCCGCCATTGCTAGCAAGGGGGTCTGGAAGAGCGCCATGAGCTCCACCAACGCGTGGGGAGCCCCTCCGCCAAACACTATTTTCGGTATTAAAAGCCAAAAAAATGGATGTTCTGAGGTATCTACAGTGTATTATTCTGCTATTAAAAAGTTTTATTTCAAAAAACTAATGTGCTATTCTTACTGACTTAGATCCTCCCTCGCCGTTCGGCGAATTGGTCGGCAAGCTGCTTCCACAAAAATCTGTCACTGGCATGGCAATGTCTGCTCTGAAGACCTCCATGAAACTGTAGCGCCAAGTTATACTAGGATGTCCCTGATTGCGCTTTCCTCGTAATGGCCTCCTTGTCATCGCAACTCTTATTATGCGTAATTCAGTTTGTCGGAGAACATGTCCCGCAAACCTCATGCGACAATCTTTCTAAGGTGTCGAGTTCCAGTTCTGCATAGATTTCCTTGACTGAAACCCGATCTCTATAACTGACTCCTAAAATCCGTCTTAGCCATCTTTGTTGAGCCACATTTAGACTTTTTCAATTTCGGCAGAAGACAATTCACTGCACTTTATTAATGGAGCCCAGCCACTGGTAGACATTTGTAACCTCTATGGCTACGCGCTTGGAATAAGATTTTATATCATCAATTTTAATTTACATAAATGATTTACCAAATTGCATTAGTTCAGGAACAAAAGTCAGATTATTTGCAGACGATTGCATAATATATAGAAAAATAAAAACAACACAAGACACAGATATTTTACAAAGAGAATTAGATGAATTACAGAAATGGGAATCAAATTGGAGCATGTCTTTCCACCCAGAAAAATGTCAGTTGTTAAGAGTAACAAAAAAACTAAAACAAATTAATTCCACTTATCTTATTCATGGCAAACCAGCAACAAAGACTACAAACTCAAAATACCTAGGTGTTATAATAAATGAAAAACTGTCATGGAACCCACATATTGATGAAACTATAAAAAAAATCCAACAAAGCATTAGGGTTTATTAAAAGAAATTTCTATAAATCAAATAAGAACATAAAACTAAAATGTTATTTAACCTTGGTTAGGCCAATAATAGAATATGCATCCACCGTGTGGGACCCCTCAACTCAAGAAAACATTAAGAAACTGGAACAAACACAAAATAGAGCAGTGAGATTCATAACAAACGAATATTCACATTTGACTAGTATAACACCATTAGTAAAATCACTAAATTTAGAAAGCCTTCAGGACAGAAGACTCAAAAGTAAAGTAGCAATTATACATAAAACACTGAACCATAATCTTCAAATACAAAAACAAAATTTAATAAAATACTCTGAAAGACACAAAAATAAAGGCACATTCCTCGTCCCATATGCTAGGACAAATTTGTACAAATACTCCTTCTTCCCTAGTGCTATTAGAGCATGGAATGGGTTGCCTGAGCTAGCCAGAAAAACCAGTGACTTGGCAGAATTTAAGTCATCGGTTAATATGCATGACTAAATGCATGACGCGTAGGACGTAATCATCTTCTTTTTTGAAGTAACGTCTGTATTATATAAGATAAGAAGATAAGAATGGAAGTTTTATCGTCAAAATCATTTGGTTGGGGGGGGGGGGGGTAAACTAAAAAAATCTGTGGCTTTTTTTAAAATTCCAAACCCCATTAGCTACGCTCATAGAATTTGTAGTTCGCTTTAGAATAAATTTTCAACCTCAGAATTCTCTGTATGGGGGTATTTAAACTCAAAACCTTCAGAAGGGGTTTTAAACTTTAAAAAAGCCCTCTGGAGGAGGGGGGTTTAAACTAAACATCCCCCCTTGACTTGGCTACGCTCATAGAATTTTGAGTGTGTAATTTGCTTTTTTTTATATGGAAGAGGTGTTTTTTTAGCTTCAAACGCGGCTGAAGGGGGTTTAAGATCAAAAGTCCCTTTGGCTACGATCATATAGCATTTTGAGTGTGTAATTTGATTTTTTTCATATGGAAGAGGTATTTTTTAGCTTCAAATCCAGACTTATGTATGGATAAAAACCCCGTTGGCTACGCTCATAGATTTTTTAGAGTGCAATCCGCTTTTTTTATATTGAAGAAGTATTTTTTAGCTTCAAACCCCTCAGAAGTGGGGTTTAAACTCAAAAACCCTTTGGCTATGCTCATAGAATTTTGAGTATGTAGTTTGCTTTTTTATATTGAAGAGGTTGTTTTTAGTTATAAACCACTCTGGAAGGGGGGTTTAAACACAAACCCCTCTTGTCTAGGCTCATAGACTCTGTTGACTTATGTATGGATAGTCTTTTATTAAAGAGTGGTTTTTATCGTAAATTTCGGATGGGGTTTTAAAATCAAAATTTTCCTTAGCTATTATCTTGGGAAACTGGGGATTGTCGTTTGCATTCTTTTTTTTTCGGTTTTATTTTATAGAAGAGGGGAACTTGACTTAAAACCCCATTGGCAACGCCCATGCCGCCATTATTATTATTAATACAACCTACACGAGCTAAATCTCATTGGGACGAGACCCTCCGGTCTGAAAACGAATTGAAATGAATCCAACTTCTGTGCGATACTGAACGTGAGATATTTTAGACACGGCAAATTACAATAGTTGGATCCCGGCCGCCTAATTAGTCTTAAAATACCTTGATGATATGTCTGATTGCTTTGACCTGTCTCAAAGTCTCGCCAGTACTTGTGAGTGGCTACCGCATTTATTCTTACCGCATACAGTGAAAGTCTAAAGAGAAATGAAACCAAAATTATCTGTTTTTGCAAACACCACTATTTTTTTTATTTAATATATTGTATCAATTTTAAAAAAGAAGGTATTGTCTTTCATTACAGATAGAGGATTAGAGCAGTATTTTGTATGACCACGAAAACCCAGTTATGACCTACATATTTTGCCACTTTTAATGCAGACAAAGACGATGGCTTTAGGAGGTCATCGGTTAAATTTAATTTTCGTCGTTTGCGCCTTCTTAGGGAAAATGACTGGATTTAAACTTGTAGAGGCCCTAAATTATTTTGAGATATATGTCCACAATTATATGTCATTACTAAACGTGTTTGTTTTTATTTAGCAGAGTGCAGTGTTTCACAGGACTACGCAAAACCCTGTTGCGACCTGCATATTTGTTCGCAGATTTAGCCGTTTTCCGCCGGGGGCGGTCTATTTAAGTTTTCTCTCCTTCTTCTGTACCTGTCTTAAATAATAGCTTTCCTTTGGGCCACAATCAAATGTGTGTCCCGCAGTCTTTGTGAGAGCTCTCCAACTGTCTCTCTCAGAGGCCATCTGCTGCCAGCTACTTTCTTCTATGCGGTGAGAACGAATTGACGCCTCATAGTGCTTACTGGGGGCATCTCCGATACGCCGTCCTCCTTTAAGCTCGCCAAAGTGCAATGCTAAATCATTAATTTTTTTTTCATTACAAACTAAAGAAAGGAAACTCTAGTGAAAACACTAGCGGATCCAGAACTTTCCAATATATATGAGAATTTAAAAAAAAACAGTATTTCTCAACCTTTTAATAATATAGATATTTAATTGATTCTGTTAGCAAGCTTTGATTTCTACACATAAATTGAACCGCCCCCTCACTCGAAAGTTTATGCCCCACCAAATCGGCCAACATACTAGAGAGGGGGGAGCGAAATAATATAAAAATTATTTTGAAATATAAATAATTAGTATATATTTTTAACATAAGTAATAAATTCGTATACAAATTATGTTAATACTATACTAAAATTCGTCCCCCCTCCCTTTGGAGGGTCAGCCGAGTGGGGAGGGCGATCGCCCCTACCGCCCCCCCCCCCCCCTGGATCCGCCAGTGAGTGAAAAAGAAAGTTCTTTTAAGAGACCCAATTTACAAATTGTCTATAAGGATAAAAGGATTGTAATATACTAAAATAGTTTCCGTTTTGTCTTCGCCAAAGCAGTCACTGATATCATTAAATGATGAACTTCTTAGTTTGCTACGTACTAGACACACTGCACCCATTGATTTGTTTCCTGGCTTTACACCCCCTTTTTTTAATTTTTGGAATTGTAATTAAAGGGCCACAACAGCTTAACATATTTTTTAGCCCGTACTTTTAAATTGATTTGGAAAGACTTGCTTCATAATGCCCCCCAGCACATACACTCCACGCACTCATAGTTTGGGCCCGTTAGTAGCACCTTAACTTATCCGCTTCCCCCCCCCCCCCCCCCCCCCCCCCCCCGGCTGAAAAACAAAAAGTTAGTCCTTCGTACTCTCTATGAGTTTTCTTTGGGTTCTCAATTCAATATATATTATATTTCGAACTTCACACTCCCTTTTGTTTAGTTTTTTTTTTTTTTTTTATACGAATTAGTGATATTTTTTTAATGCATTAAATGTAGACTGCGGCCTTTTGGAGGAAATACCGAAAATAAAATACAAAGGTTTGGTAGAAAGCTTACGGTTTTTCGCGAATAGCTATCGTCAGGCTGAGAATAGGTCATTCCCGGTTCTTAGTAAGCACCTAGGTCCTAGGAGGTTAAATGACCCTATGTAGAAAATTTCATGCGAGTTCCTACGTCAGATTATCAAGAGATTTCTTGATAAGTGAATGAATGTAAAGTTCCTTTGTAAAATCTACTTCCTAGTCCAACTCCAAACCTCCCACAGAACGACGGGGGATGGCAGCAGGCTTAGCATTAACCCGGCACGATTGAGACGACCTAACAGCAGTCCAGCGTGCACGACCAGGCAGCCATCCATTTATATCTTGTTGGTTTTCCGTAGGATCAGTTAGTTGTCAGTGTAAAATGAAGTTATGTTTCTGTATATTTTTTTTAACGCTACTTATTTTAGTATAGAACTCCAAAGGGGTGTCTACATGTTATTTCAACAGCCCAAATGTCATTAGATGCATGTATTGTTATTTCAAGTCTAGACAGAACAGGTAACATACACAAAGATGCATGTATTGTTTTTTCAAGTCTAGATCGAACAGGTAACACACACAAAGCTCTTTTCCTCCTTTATGAGGCTGATTTATACGAGCGATTACTTTGCTCTTAATAACCAAGATTTTTTTTTTAATGAAACATTTTTTACCCCACCTCAACCCCCCCCCCCCCCCCAACCTAGGAAAAAAAACCTGGGTTAAGCCCAGACATGGCAACATTAAAAGACATCAGTCTAGACTAGACTATGGTAGGCCTATAGAAGATTTATAGCTAGGTGATGGACCTAGAGATCAGGATTTAGAAGACGTGGTGCAAAATTGTCCTGAACATCGAATTCTTTGTGCCAGTGGATATATTCGCTGACCTATGTGAATCCAAGATATAGATTATCTAGACATTGAGAAAAAACAACTTAATTTTATACTAGATTTATGCTACTCTTTATAGTCAAAACATCTTCTTATCTTATCTTATATAATACAGACGTTACTTCAAAAAAAGAAGATGATTACGTCCTACTCGTCATACATTTAGTCATGCATATTAACCAATGACCTAAATTCTGCTAACTCACTTGTTTTCCTGGCTAGCTCAGGCAACCCATTCCGTGCTCTTACAACACTTTGGAAGATGGAGCATTTGTACAAATTTGTCCTAGCATATGGAACAAGGAATGTGCCCATGGGCGCCCGCAGAGGGAGGCTGCAAGGGGGTGCACTTGCACCCTCCTGAATTCTGATTCTAGCCATTTGTTTTGCATCATCAGATCAATTAAAATCTAAGTAGCAACTGAACCAGGAGTTCTTCCACTGGTGACTGAAGTACAGTTTTAGTAGACTAGCCTAGGCGTGTCAGGAATAGATGGCTGACCATGTACGTGCACCCCTCTGAATTCTGAGTAGGCAAATTTTAGCCAGTTTTTACACCTTCAAATCAATCAAGTTCTACTAGAAAGCAACTTAGTCGTGACGATTGGTTTTCATTTGCACATAATTAATAGTTATCATTTTATTTAGTACATGCCTAATGTGATACAAGGTTTTTTTGTTTCTTTTTTCTTGGAGGACATATCCTTGCCAGCTGTCTTTACATTTGATATATGTGAATGTTTCTCTGAACAAGAGTGAAGAGTGCAGTCATCTTGGTACATGTATTATGTTGCGGTCGGTGTTAGCGCTCGATAAAATAGCAGGTGAAACATAAAACATTTCACCAGTTTACGATAGAAGAGATAGAAGAAAGTTGTTCACATGCCATCATTTGAGTCAAAACGTTAATTTGTATCGACGGAGCACCAGCAGCAGCAAGAAACCAAGCAATACGAGCAGCAGCAGCATGAATTAACTGCGTTTTCTTGGTATTTCGGTAATGAAACTGAACAGAACAGACATGTTTGAGAGTTAGATTTGTTGAAGGCGATCATATTCGAGAAGATTTCATTGGTTTTGTCCAGGGAGACTGTGTCTAACATTGTTGTCAGCGAATACATTTTGTACATTATAGAGATGGAAAAACTACTCGGCCAAGGGTATGATGGCTGCCTCGTGAGTATTCAGAACTGTGTTCAAGCAAGGATGTGTGAAAAATATGTCCGCTGCGCGTCCTACAGACTTAAATTTGTTATCATTGACCTGAATGACGTTTCATATATTGGTAATGCTGTTGGTGTCATCAAGAAGAATTTAGTTCTTTCATAACAGTCCTAGGCGAGATCGTTGGTGATAAATTTAGCTCTTTTGTGGGAGACTTCTTCTTCTATCAGCTTTATTGCTGCTGAGCTGTGGGAAACACAATGTACTGAGAAATACGAATTCATTCGCGCTTTAAGTCACAACTTTGAGAAGATCTGTAAGTGAAACCAAACAAACTGCAAACTCATGTGTTTCTGATTTGTCATTTAATTGTCGTCAATTATTCACCTGTTCTTGAACCAGTTTCCGCGAAGTTGTAGTCAGTTCGTCTAAGCATAAGTGGCCGCTCAACAGCACATTAGCATAAACATTAATGACATAATCAAAAACCAATTTGACCATTACGAGGAACATTTCAGGGATGGCATCTTAAGGAAGACGAGACTGCTGGAAGACAGGATGGCATCTTGAGGAAGACGAGACTGCTGGAAGACAAACTTGGCATTGAATTGGTGCTGCCGAGAATTTGAAGTCGACAGACACACCGAGCAAAAACCACATGCTGGGATTTTGGAATTATTACAGAACACGACTTTACATTTGTCTCTTGATTCATTAGTTTTTTCTTCATTGACGTCTCACTTTTCGAGCAATACTAATGCTCAGTTCATCCTGTTTTGTCTACATCCTAAAACGATTCAAGAGCATGCAACGTAAAGAAGAATATCAGAACTGCCAGATAAGAGTTCATCGCCGGCTTGTCCATCGCGACGAGAAGCAATTCAGTAGTTAAGTTATTGACAATTTTGGCAGAGTTTGCATTTTTGTTTGATCGACCACTGGGATGCACGGGCCGCACAGATAAAGTTACCAATGTGTTCATGTGTTATTTTTTTTATTTATTTCATGAAACAAATATATACAGTAAACTTAATATCGCATATTAGGTATATGTAGCGAGAGGGCAGCAGTTCTTTTCTTTCATATTCTTTGTAACAAATAAGGTTACAAAGACAGTTTGTGTGGAAACACAAACTCAAAATCGGCCCCCGAAGTGGTCAACCCAGGCAGGTAAAAAGGCAGGTTTCAATATTTTCAGAAAGAATATCAGAATGAAATTCTATCAAAGGCAAATGACAGAAAAGAATTGAGAAATGCAATGGAGAAAGAAGGTTAACAGATCTTGTGTGATGCCCCAACAGTCCAGAAGACCAAGGAATAGGTGAAAGTGAATGGGAAGTTAGATGTAAACCTGGCCTAATTGCTGTCTTATAATGAGTATCTAATTGATCTAATTGTTTTGTAAAGGGTCAATTTCTTTTCAAAGCCTCATTTAAAAGAAACATTTCGTAAAAAAATAATCCTTAGTAACGTGTCTTATGTATTGAACTCTTTGCACTTCACGCGATAATATGAAAAAAAAAATACTTTTTAATTGTTGTTTTAAATTACTCATATGCATATTAATTTATTTTTTCTTTTTGAAAAAAATGTTAACTTTTTTTTTTTTTTGTAAATGTAGCAGTTTGTATGACAGAACTAACTTAACATAGCAACTTCTAAATTAAAAAAAAAATTTTGACAAAAAATCTCAAACCGTTTGCAAAAATGTGTTAAAAATATGGTAGGTCTATGTTTTCTTATTAAATAGCATCCTGTGTTTGTTACTATTAATAGTGAATAGTTGTAAAAATGGTATATTTTTATGAAAAAAATGCTTGCATAGTTGATTTTAAAAATTAAATATTTCATTTTCACAAAAGAAAAAAAGTAGCCGTTGCATCAGAACTTTGAAAGGTGTAAAATATCATGATGTCGGATTTTCAATCTTTTCTAATTTATGAGATCTAAAGGGGACGGACGGACGAACAGACATTCTACACAAAACTAATGGCGTCTTTTCCCCTTCCGGGGACCGCTAAAAAGTTGAATCTCCGACTTGGCAACTTGCACCCCATGCGAAAAATCCTGCGGGCGCCCATGAATGTGCCTTAATCTTAGAAGCAGGACGTTTTGGCGCCGCCGTTTTGGCGCGAGCCGTTTTGGCGACGGGACGTTTTGGCGCGAAATACATTATGTACGTTTATTGTATTACTTCTTTTAAAAGAATTATTCATATATATGTTTTGCATGAGTGTTTGTGTTAAGACATATTTTTCACGTACTAAATGTAAATGTGTGTTTGTTTTTCACATCATTTTCTTTAATAAACATTTTGGCTTGTGTATGTGTGTTTATTAAGAGGCACACTTTTATTTTCAAAAAAGTTTTTTCAGAAACTTCTTTAAAATTAAAAACAAAAATCGCGTGAGAGAGGGGAGTGGTGAAGGAAAGAGTATATACAAGGAGTGAAATGTGAGCAGAAGAGAGGGGGCGGGATAGGTGTCACATGTAATGACCATTCCCAAGGAGATGATCGCCAGACGCATGACGCCAACGACCGACCAGTGCTCAGTGCTGGTCTTGTCTTCATTCATTTAACTCAACATGCGTCAATGCGAGATGTGTCACCCAAATCAGCCCTACCCAATTTTTCAAAATATATCTTTTCACGTTAGAGTTTGTACTGACCACATTCCGTGTCTTGATCTTTACTATGTGTGAAGTTATTGTCGTCATTCAGCGTAATTGAGCTTTAGATGTTAACATGGTTTTTGTTATATTAAAGTGTGACACTTAGCTAGTTCGTATATTACACTAATGTCAAATAAAAAAAATCTTTTGGAAAGAAATACAAAAATGTCATCCAGTGCGATTAGCAGAACTCACATATAGCATGTCATTACCATTCAGGAATCTGCCTTATTATAGGCCTATATTCATGAAATAAGCAAAAACTTTATAATTAAAAAAAAAAAATTCGCTGAACGGTGTTAGAATTCATACTAAACATACAATATTATGGTAGAGTGAAATAAACATTGTTATAAAAGCTACGTGCTTATTAAATTATCGTCAAATGATATCTCGCGCCAAAACGTCCCGTCGCCAAAACGGCTCGCGCCACAACGGCCCGTCGCCAAAACGGCTCGCGCCAAAACGGCCCGTCGCCAAAACGGCGGCGCCAAAACGTCACATACCGCTTTATCTCTGAGTCTTTCTGTGTATTTAATAGATTCTGTGTTTGTATTTGAAGATTATGGTTCAGTGTTTTATGTATAATTGCTACTTTACTTTTGAGTCTTCTCTCCTGAAAACGTGGCATGTTCTATTATTGGACTTACCAAGGTTAAATAATATTTTAATTTTATGTTGTTATTTGATTTATAGACATTTATTTTAATAAACCCTAATTCTTTGTTTGATCTTTTGACTATTTCATCAATATGGGGATTATATGACAGTTCTAATTTTTCATCCAAACATTTAAGTATTTTGCGTTTTTAGTCTGTTACTGGTTTACCATGAACAAGATAGGTGGAATTAACTTGTTTTAGTTTTTTCTTACTCTTAATAACTGACATTTTTCTGGATGGAAAGACATGCTACAATTTGATTCCCAGTTCTGTAAGTCATCTAATTCTCTTTGTAAAATTTCTGTATCTTGTGTGTTTTTATTGTTCTACATATTATACTCAGAAGGTCTGAGTGTATCTTTGACTATAGTATCAATCGGTAAAAAAAAAAGAAGTTTCAAAGACATGAAAATATATATAGGTCTGTGGTTTTCAATTACCAAACCACATTTAGGCCTGTAAGCCCAAAGTCTCTCAAGTAAAGAAGAGCTCTACCGGCGATCTGATTATTTATTTTTTTTGCCTGTTAAACTAAAATTGTGAAATAAAGATTATTATATAAAATAATCAAGGTTTTTTAAAGATCAAATAAGTTAAATTTTAAAAAATATATAATGGTTGATTAGTTTCATGGTTTTTATTATGTGTATCTCTATCTATTTAATTTTATAACTATTTAATTAGAATAACAGCTTAAAAATTATTAACATGTTAACGAAAAAAATCTGGCTTACATTTTAACGCCACAATTCCGATAACCCATCTACACTGTCGTACGATTTGGGGTTGAAAATTGTAACTAAAATACATCTGCTTCTAGAAATACGGAATCTCAGAATTTGTCAAAGATTTAGTTAGAAATGGCTTCTGAACAACCTAAGTCTGTGGTGAAACATCCATATCTACCCAAGGATCTTAAATTACCACTTTATATATCTAATGTTAAAAGTACCACTGAAATTCTAGCAATACTTGCTGTAGCAGCCGGTGTCTTAGTTATATTTGCATGGTATCTCTCTGGTCTAAAACTAAGACAACAAAAGTTCTGTTTCAAGCGTCGAATGGTGCTCTGTTGGTTTTTTTTATGTGCCTTTATCCATATGGTGCTGGAGGGATACTTTGCAATTTATCATGCAACACTTGCAGGCCATACTTCAATACTCGGAGAAATGTGTATGTACATGAAAATGTTGATTCTATTTAGATCTAGAGTAGATCAGTAGATATCTAATCTAGTATTTATAAATAAAATAAAAGTTTAAAGCAATTATATAGATAGATAGATCTATATAATATATACAATGCTACAATACATATGTAACATATACTTATGTATATGTTAGGTACTTCGATAAAAATTTCAAAATTATCACAATGCAATAAAACCTATTTGGTTAGATAGAGGCGAGCTTGAGAAATGCTCTCCAATGATACCAATTTTATATTGCTGAGTTAATTGTGAGGGAAGTTATTAAATTTTTAGTGGCCAAAAATTAGCCTTTGTAAAGCAAAAAAGAATCTGTGACTGAAACAACTGACGGTTGAACTTTAATTAACTGTATTATATAAAGTCTTTAAGATATGGCGTTGAAACTTCACAGTCTTTTTCATTAACCTGTATTCTGTTAAAACAAATTTAAAAGATAGGACCAAGCAATAAAATCTTTGAAAAAAAGTGAATTAATGTATAAAAAAAGCCTTCGACAAAAAATAAATATATATATGTGATTTTGTCATCATAAGAGCCCAAAAATAAAAAATAAAACAAATCAGAGATCTGTAGTAGTATTTAAATATCTATTTATATGCATCAGATAGATAATTTTTATAAATAAAAAATGAAAATAGCATTGCGCAGAAAAATATTTGCTAAAATTTAATGACTATAAGTCTAATAAACTTCATAAAAAACAGTTTAAACCTTTTTGTAGAGCACTGGCAATTAATCATTTTAAAATGCCAGAATTTAAATGCTTTAAAAATCAGATTGTAAATGAAAAATTTCTTGCATCGGACAATAAAATAAAAAAGAAACCTTGCGATTTATTTAGAAGTTTTTTTACTTAATTTTTTGTGCAGTAATAGCTCATCATTTAAAAATGTAATATACTCATTTATTAACTATTTATTTACATGTATACTAATAGAAAAAAACAACACACAGAAAAAAATAATTAATTGTTCGCAGAGCAAAAAATATGAAAAAAAAAAATTTAATATTATTATTTTAAAATATTTATGTTTAATTTAAAATTTGCACATTACAAAGCCATTATAATAAAGACACATTCCCTCTCCATAATCTACCATTTAAACATTATAAAAGCTAATCTAAATGAAAAATTCCTATCTGTGCTTCTAAAAATAGGACATGATAGATAGAAATTGACCATTTCCAGTAAATCACAGTGTTGGTTGTTACTAAAAATAGATTTTAACCATCAACTTTGAAAATTAATATCTAAAGAGTGCGCCAAGCTACAAAGTTCAAACTTAGCACACAGATATATGTTAACATGCTAAATTCAATAGAATTAGTGAGATTGTTGTAACTATAAACACTTTTATTTTATTTAAAAAATAAAATTTTACCCTTCTTTGTCTTTGTTAATTTTAATATCAAATATCTTTAAAGTGCGCCAAGAGAATTTAATGAAATTTGAAATATACACATTTCATAATATGATAAATTATTGTAGCTAACAGCATTGTTGTAACTTTTATAGGAAAAAAGTTGTAAAAATGTCAACTTTGACATAAACTTTTGTTAAGAAAAATTTAACAGATTGGCTTCAAAAGCAAATAAAAATTATCTCTGATATCTTATGTTAACAAAAAGTAATCACAATTAGTCCTGAAATCAAATGCAATGTGCTAAAACTTTGATGGAAATGACCACCCTTAAAAAAAGGGTAAAATGTGCTGACACACTTTTCAGCCATTTTTTTGAAGAAAAAAAAATGGATCTAGGTCAATTTAACGAAGTACCTATATATGTATTAGTCTAGATCAAGAAATATAATAAAAACGAAGTGCCTATCCTTAACCAGTTGGGAATAGGCTTCAACCCTATTCCCAACCGGATGGATGTGTCAAATAAGGTCAAAACCATATTCACAGTCAGTTGACTTCCGGCCTATCCCCAGTATAGACTTCCTGCCAACCCCCCCCCCCCCTGTTGACCGGAAGTGTTGCTATATACCCCACTTATATTTTTTTTCTCTGCCTTGTTTTGATAGCTCCTCTTTTTTATATTAGCCATCCTCAATGCACTCAACTTTATAATGGAGATGGGAGAGAAAACATTGAAAACACAATGTCAAAACTATCAAGAAGCAGTAGATATAGGCCTATATTAAAATATGTTGAATTGAGTGCTTAAAGTCAAAGCCAAGTCAAAAAATATATTTAATTGGAGATAATGTGACCAGGAATGAAATGAAAACAAAAACAGTGAATAAATATATTTTATTTATTTTGTAGCTATTACAAATATTCAGCTCAAATATTTAACAACAATATAACCTAACAATTCTATAATAAAATAACCTATAAAGTATACATTGTTCCTTTAATTACATTAGGGAAAAAATAAGAGAAATTTAATAAATTGTAAAGATTTATCAATATCAAACCAATTTTATTTTATAGCTATTTTCTATTATCTTTTAAATCAATCACTTAAAAAAACAAAAAACAATTAACTGAATAGGATTTGACCTAAACACAGTCGACTGGGAATAAGGTTTTGACCTAATTTGACCCTGTTGACTGTGAATAGGGATTTGACCCATCCATCCGATTGGGAATAGGGTTGAAGCCTATTCACAACTGGTTGGGAATATGGTCCGCCTAATAAAAATCAGACTCTAGGCATGTAGATTGTAGATCTAGATTATAAGGCAGAATTTTGGCAGAAAACAGATTGAGCTTTCAATAATCTACTTTTAGGGCTATTTTTTTTTTATTAATTTCTAATTGCCTTTTATTGGTATCGTTTTTGATGCCCAAGAATAGAGGAATTCTAAAAAAAAATAAAATCAGAAACAGCGGACATAAAATACCGTGTTGAATTTAAGTTACGCCGACTGCCGTTCTGATAGGTTTAAAAAAATGGTAATTCTGCGGGATTTCAAGGGGCAGCCATCTTTGTTATTGTTAAGACTGTAATCTTATATCTTGGGTTTTCTCTCAGATTTGGGTTTTTGTTTGTTTTTATTTTTGTAGCTAAAAAATATGCTAGATCTAGCTATACCGGTATCATCTAGTCCTAATAAGTCTATTAATTAGACTCATAATCTAATAGGCACCAAACACGTTAATGCTTGACTCCCAATGGGGGAGGCAACAGCGCTCCCACAAGACTCCCCCTTTTTTAGCATAAGGCTAAATTCTAATAGCCTTAATAGGCTTAGATTTACATTTAAAACAAGTTAATAGAAAAATGAGTATTAAAAAGTAAAATCATTTGTTAAAAAACAACAAAGATAACATTTTAGATCTATACATATATATATAGATAGATCTAGATTTATAGATCTAAATTTAAGATCCATACATTTAGTCTGGGTCATTTCAAAAGACATATATATAAAGGACGATAAAAATACTTAAATAGTAGTAAAAAAAAAATCAGAATTATTCAGAATAGATATAGACAATATTTAACAATTAAAAAGAAGACAACAATAAGAAACATATTGTTGTAAAAGAAAAAATAGCATTGCTTTGATAACACAGAAATTTGTGTTAATTCTTGGTATTTTTTAAGACACTATCTTGGGATTTCTTTGGAACATAAACAATAACAAAATAGTAACAAAGATGGCTGCCCCTTAAACTCCTGCAGAATTACCAAAAAAATATTTTATAAAAAAAATTTAATTTTCAAAGGAATGAAAAGAATTCATTATTACTACCGAAATTGTAAAAAAATGTGTTTAAATAATATAATCGCCATTGTTGAAATGATATTTGTTAAAATAATTATCAACTACATGATGTTTATATATGGAAAAGTAAATTTGTACGTCCTTTAGTGCATAATTGCCGGTATTCACAAATGCACAAATCCATTATAAAAATGTTTTTGTTTTTTTTAATTTGCTAATGAAACTTCCACAAACTTAGATCTATCCACCAGTAAAGCAAATTTTACATGGTAATGGTGGTCTATTTTATGTTGAAAATGAATGTTAAACTACAAAAATGCATTTTCAATAGAAAATCTGTTTTCTGCCTTATAGTCTATCATAATAAATGACTATTATAAAGTATAGTACTATTCTCGACTTTTTGACAAAAATGTTCTAGACTATCTAGTAAAAACTACTATAAACTCTGTATTGTAATATAATTTTTTTAAAGGGTCATATTTAAGTTTAATATTTAAGACTAACATGCATGACTAGGTTGACCTATGATAACGCGTTGGATGTAATCATCTTCTTTTTTGAAGTAACATCTCTGTATTTCATAAGCTAAGGTCTATTCATGATAATTTGACTAAAAGTATTGTTTTCTATTGCCTCAAACAAAATTTAATATTCTTGTGGGTTTTGTTTTTTTTTTCAAAATTTTTAGTAAAGTAATATAACAAAATCTGTTTGATCAACATTTTTTAATAATTTTAAGTTCTTTTTTTTTTTTTTTTTTTTTGTAGAAATGGGAAAACTAGTTCTATTTAACGATATCAATTACAAAACAAGATGATCATACAAATTTTTTGGTTGAAGTACCTAGTATTTTCAGTATAGACTTGTATGCAGTTTGATTAAATTTCAAATGATAAAGTACTCCTTTCAGACCTTGCAATCTAAAGGGCAGATGTTTCTGTGGTTGACTGTTCATGAGGGTATATCTGACCAGCACAAAGACCATCCACCTTTTATTCTCCAACTAATGTCAAGTACCCATTAAAGTTGGGTAGTCTCAGGGGCATCCTTAAAATTGTGTAAACAAAATCCTAGTTGTCAGTGAGATTTAAAAAATAATTTATAGAGTATTATTAGTTGTATCTATGTATTTATTTACAAAGCTTATAGTAACTCACTCGTCTGTGTTTTAATCCAATTTTGCTTTAATATTTAATATTTTCTAAAGTTATCTTAAATCAAAAAATAAATTGGTCATATTGCTACATTAGTGTGGTAAATACGGTGTGTTGCATTTTTTAAAAAATTTACAAGTCTACTCTTGTGGATAGATCTCTAGTATGTTTCACTATTAAAGCAAGTATTTCTGTTGTATCTTTATTATGCACTTGCATTTAAAAAAATATTAAATATCTTATTTTGGGACTACTTTTGTAAGAGAACAACAATGTCAAATTATTAGGGTTACATCAATATGCAATTATTTGTGTAATGTATGGTAGTACTCAATGTCCAAACAGTTCCAAACCCCTAAAAAAAGCATTTCAACTTCTCTTTTATATAAAATCCTTTTGTCAAAAGTAAAAAAAATTTAATAACTAGTATTGCTAACATTTATAATTGTTCTTTTCAGGGAAAGAATACAGTAAATGTGATAGCCGCTACATTAGGTCAGTAGGATGAAAATATTTGTTGCTTGCTTCTTAAAATTCTTCTCGAATTTGTTCTTCTGTCTAACATTTGGCATTGGTACCTCATCTCTTTTTATAGGGAAACTGCAATAGTTTTTCAAATTTGAGTTATTATAACATTAAATTTTACTATTTTTTATTTGAATGTTTAGATACATTTATATTTAATAAATTAGACTAAATTCTTGACAGCGAAAAAAAAATAGGGTTTTGAGATTTTGTTTTATGGTTAGGTATACTTCAATTCCCTCAACAATACTGAAAGCGAATCTAGATCTAACCAATCATATCGCTTCATTTTTACACTGGCTGTTAGGCTTATTGACGGCCTAGTCATAGCTATGGTACAGTTATATATATATACAGAGAGAGAGAGAGAGATCTAAAAGCATTAGCCTCATTAGGATAACTATCTTGAGTCCCCTCCCTGTCCCAAAAAATAAATAGATCTTGTGTCTGATTGATTCTGACAAACTGGTCAGTGTAAGGCTAGCCAAATCTACTTGTATTCGTTTATGACAAGAAAATCAAGTGATAGTGTTTGTTGTGTGTTGAGTGGTCAGGCAAGAAAGTACAGTCATGGTTAGTGAAGCATGTAGATCTACTATTAAGGGGTTACTGGAGTGCGAAATTTTTTAAATTTTTGCTTTAACTTAATAACTTTTGCTATATTATATCATATGACAACTCAATAAAAAATATATATATATTGAATGTTGTCTAATGTTTCCGGGTTGCCATGGTAATGGCGGCCATCTTGAAAATAAACACAAATTAGTTCATATAGGAAAATTCTTAAATTTTTCAAAATTGATAAATTTCAAAGCTAAAAATACTTACACCTTAAAGTATAAAGGTGGCTGGAAAGAGCTTGCTAGATTTTATACATTTTCCCTTAGTATTGTGCATTTTATAATTTTTTTAAAAAGGATGATTTTTTTTACCTGTAAAATGCATCCACATTTTTTTTCCCAAAAGATCATATATTAAAAACTTCTTCAGATAAAGTCATTAAAACTAGCTGATTCTCTTTATTATTTATCTCTGAATATGTGTACCAAATTTGATACATTTATCTCTATTAGTTCTAGAGATTTTAGAAATATGTTACAGTGGGGGGGGGGGGGTCACAAAAAAATGCATTCACTCAAAAACAGTGAATTCGTATTAAGAAAAATATGGAAAATAGTGTTCACCATGCATCATTAAACCGCTTTTTTTTCAATAAAAAATGCTATTTTTTTAGAACATTTTTGGTGCCAAATTATAAAATACATGTCCACCTATTTAATTACACCAAAATTGAAAAATCGATTTTATTTACCCAAAATCGACTTTTTCACACTCCAGTAACCCCTTAACACAAATTTTTGTATTTGATTACAAGATTTAGATCTAATTTCATAGACCTAGATCTATTTCTTTTATGAGATTGTAAACTTTACTGTTTTCTGTTATACAGTAAGTCAGTAGATTAAATTAATGTGATGTCACACAGAAATCCGGTGAAAATCTTACCGTTTTGGTGGCACAGAAAAGTTATGTCAGGAAGACATCAAATATTAAGTTATTATTGAAAATAATATTTCATATTCTCATTAGCTTCCCTTTTGTTTTTCAGCTCTGACACATTTACAGTTTGCATGGAAACAATAACAGCTGCTATTGATGGACCCCTTGCTTTAATTACTTTTTTGGCCTTTATCTATGGCAGTAACTACCGGTATGGCTTCCAGCTGATGTTATCACTTTTCCAGTTGTATGGTGATGTCCTGTATTTTTCAACTGAATGGAAGGATGGATTTGTTCATGGCCACACAGATGATCCTTTGTTCTTTTATTTCTACTTTCTGTTTCTGAATTCTTTGTGGATTATCATCCCAACCATTTTAGTTATTGATGCCCTGAGGCATATAGCTTCTTGCCAGAAAGTCTCAGACTTCTATATAGACACCTATAACAGAAAGATGGCAAAAAGAAATGTCTCCTACTACACAAACCATCATGATAAGTCAAAGTAAAATGTATTTACTTTGTTAGCAGTAATATTTTAAATGACCTTTTCATTTCTATATTTGTACAGTACACATCATTAACTGTATTTTAAAATTTTGATCAAGTCAACATACATTTGGACACTCAATAATATCTTATGGTTTTATTAAACCCATTGATTGTGGCTAAGTAATATTATTAAATTTATATTTCTTGTGTGCACATAGTTATATGCTATTCAATATCAATAGGGAGTTAAATTTTACACACAAAAAAATTGTTTACATATTTGTTTGTTGTTTTTTTCAAAAGATTTATAAAAAACTAAATTATTGCAAAAAAAATGAATCTTATTTTTTAAGTAGTTAAAATATTTATGTTATGGTTAAAAATGCATTTTTTTTTTTCCTATTCTGTTTTAATGTTCAAAGGGCAGCATTTTCAAAATAAGTGTAGAAAACATCAGCTGCAGGTTGTAGCAATTTGTCATATCACATTTTACAATACATCTTGTACAAATGGCAACCATCTATTTTGTTCTAGGAATTACCTCTGCATGCTTGACTAGTGATCTGTAAAGGAAATGTTTGCAGGGTTTTTGTGTGTGTATTTTAGGAGTGTTGTATTCTCAAACGTTTTGTTTTATTAATATAATAACTTAAAGTTAACAAAAAAGGCTTTTATTTTGCATGTTGTTTGGACATCACTGTCTTAAATTTAGTTATTTAAGCTAGTATACTATGCATTTTGCAGACAAAAAAAATATGTTTTGTATAGAACCACATATTAATTTAATTTGAACAGTTTTTAGATAGGATATGTTTGGTTCTCTTGACTTATATTTATTGTTTCACCATTCTATTAGTGGGAATATGTTTGATAGTTTGCTGGCCTGGTTTCATTTTTTCTTCGAATATAACACTTACATAGATCCCAATTCTGTAAACTGCTGTTTTTTATTCTGGATTTCACTAAAAATTATCTATAGATTCTTTTTTGAAGTATCTGTGCCCCATTCCCATCCCCAAAAAAACCAAACTGCTTTTGATCTTAGTTTCTTTCAGCTTAGAGATATAATCATTCTGCACACATGTACACATATTCTCATATACATATCCATTAAAAAGGTACTAATCTTTAGTATTTTGGTGTGCTATAATTGAATACTGTACTACATAAAATCTAATGACTGACTCTCTTAATAAAGATATTTTTACTGGTACAGTTCATGTTTGATTTATCAAAAAGAATTTCAAATGAGCTTAGTATGTTGTGAAATAGCATCATAAAGTTTATAAAAGCTTATAACAAGGCATTTAAAATGTTTATAACTGTTTCAGAGCTTCTTTGTACATGGTATTATTTTATCCAATTTGTTTTTTGGCCTAAAAACTATTAATTCTGAGAACAATTTGGACTTGGTCAATTAAAAGAAAAGTAATTAATTGATATTGTATTTAATGCACATAAAACAGAACCCTTACTTTTGCTAGAAGGAAAACCTGCATTGCATTTTGAAGTGTGGGTTAGTGGAAGGGAGAAATGAACTACTTTTTATAATGCATTCATTAAATATTAGATTCACCAGCATCCAGCCCATGTGTAGGCTTGCACACACAAGTTATGTATAATGTATAATAGCCTTCACCAAATCCACTAGACACAGGTTTTACATTCCCACCTAGAATTGTTCATTGCTTTGGCAGAACTTTAGATTGACTAAAATGGCAAATATTGTATCTATCTAAATCACTTGTGCATAGATGTAGTGCTTACTGCTGCTTGGTACTGCTTAGTGATTTCCTCCAGTGGATTCAGTTGTTTATCTTCATGTCAACACTAAATAGCAAACATACATTTCAGCCAAATGACTTGATTTTGGTTCCAGTAACATGACTTAAAGATAAAAAAAATTTTACCGCCCAAAGTTATTTTCATGTTTGTTCATATGTACAAGATTGACTTATGTTCTGTATTTGATGTGTTTTAAAATCTTGAATTTTTGTTTTATTCTTGTATGTTTGAGACTTTTTACATGTCTTCATAGATGTTTCATCTTTTTCGTTTGTTTTTGTAATTTAAAAAAAAAACTACAATTACCAATGCCTGATTGTTTCTTTGATCTATTTTTCTAAATCGCCGTTAGCAATATTTGGGATAAACATGAAACCTGGTATCAAAAATTACTAGACATTGAAGCAGTATTGTAAATAAGTTGTTTTAAAAAAAGTTTTCTTTAAATGTCCTGACTCAGAATTAAGTGTTATAGTTTTAATCAACTTGAAAAACTTACTACAATAAAACATCCCGAATCCATGACAATGTTATGTCTGACTTTGTTTGCATTTGTTATTAAATTTTTCTATTCATGTCCTGTACATAAACTAAATACAGAGATCATGAATATTTTCTAAGTCAGTCATAATACTAGTAATTAGTATTTTAGTTGACATGTGCTGAACAAAAGCTTACATAACACAACTGGGTAGCAGCTAAATGATTTCAAATCTAAGCTTCCACACTAACAAAAAGAACAAAATAATAAGCTGGTGTGTTTCTGCATTAATAAAAAGTCTTAGGTGCTGTAGTACGTATCTTATTGCTCTGAGATACTAATACACACAACATGCTCTAAAAATCACATTGGTAAATTTAGTTTAACAAATCTTTTTTTTAGCGGCCCCCGAAAAGACGCTATTAGTTTTGTGTGACCTGTCTGTCCGTCCCTTTTAGATCTCAGAAACTAGAAGAGAAAATGAAAGGACATAATATTTAAGATCATTCAAAGTTCTAATGCAAGGGCTACATTATTCTTCTCCGAAAGTAAACCATCTAATTTTTAAAATTATATATGCAAACAGATTTTTCAAAACATTACACCACTTTTGAATGAAAAACTTTAAAAAGCTCATGCACTTTTTCATTAACAACTTCAGCCTTATGAATAGATTCGCGCATTGGTACAAAAAAAAAAGCATCTAAGGTCACAATGGTAAAAGTGTCAATGGATCATTATAAAATATATTTTCCATTTATTAAATAACTCATTGAATAGAATACTGATTCTTGTTGTTTTTAAAAAAGAATTTTGATACGAACTTCGTTTTTAGTTATAAGTATCAAAAATAACAAACTACTTTTATAGCGCGCAGTTTTGACGTATTCTCGTTATAGGGACCTACAGTCTAAAAAGACTAAATAGAGCGCAGATCTAGATATATTTATAATATATATGTATACCATAAATGTATTGATAATTTGAACACAATTTTAATATTAAGGCAATAACTTATGTTCTGACAGCTTAGGGTTGCAGATTTATTTATTATGTAAACAATAGTATCATTATGTCTTTGATTGTAGCTTAAAGTAGGTCAAGAAGTTTTTTTTCTTGTTGCCAATTTATCTAATTTTGTTAGAAGAATAAATATTTTTTTAGTTTCTCTTTATTACATGTAACGTTATTAATTTTGAATGTATGGATAAGGTTAATAATTATTATTTTAAAAAATCTAAGTGTAAGCTAAATGAATAAGTGGAGATGCTGTGGCTGAGGGGTAAAGCACTTGGAACCGGAAGTCCCTTGTTCGAGTCCTTGTGAAGACTCTAGGTGGACCACTTCGGGGGCCGATTTTGAGTTTGTGTATCCACACAAACTGTCTTTGTAACCTTGTTTCTTCTAGATTTGTATGTAATATAGGCCTAATCAATAAAATCTGAATTCAATTTACACTCTCCCAAATTGGAGCACATTATTTGTTTTCCTATGCGAACAGAGCTCAAACCAAATGTTCCATTGCTAGCAAGTCATGCAAAATAGAAGTTAGGCCATTCACTGTTCTATTATGACACGATTTTTAAAATAGCTTAAGGCTTAAGCAGAATAAAGTCTTTTAACCTCAGAATTTTTTACAAGAAAATGCAAAAGAAATATATTCAAACTTTTTATACCCCGGTACCGGTAGTTTTTTTTTTAATGTCTTGTATTTATGGTTAGATAATCTAGAACAGTGATTCCCAAAGTGGTTTATATAGACCCCCAGGGGTCCATGAGGACTTCCAAGGGGTCTACGGAAGTGAAAAAATAAATTGGGGGTCTACGAAGGCGGATCTCATTCAAACATGACCATTAATGAAATTGACTTGTTCACACGTGATTTGTACCTTAGTTATTCCTTTGAATGTTAACCCTGTTAGCCGAATGGTTTTTATTTTTATCTTTTAAGTTACATGGCCGAGTCTATAAAATGAAATGTAGATAGTAAATTTATGGTTATTAAAAATTTGGCTTCATTCTTTCTTAGTCGAACAACATTTGTTCTTTGAAAGTTTGAAGCTATGTCGCTATGAAACGATCTAAGCTGTAACATCGAGACAAGTCAACATGAAATAAAATAGATGCAGATTTGAAATACTTTTGAAAACTTTTAAATTCAGAATTAAGCCACAGTAGAAAAAATGTTGATTAAACATCACAAAAGAAAATAGGTTTGTGAGAGTCGTACAATATATTTACTTAGGCCTAAATGAAACTCCAGTAAACTGCACACTATAGGCAAAGTATTGACTTTGTCAGCCATTAAAGAGGTTTTACAACCTGTTTTACAAATTCCTACATCTGATATCCTTAAAAATTCCTCTAAACAACAATACAGTTCAAAGGTGTAATGGTATAATGAGTCATGGACAATGAAAGGTTCTTGTTTTAATACGACTTTAAAAAAAAAAAAGCTGGACTAGTTAACCTTGCCTGATTATGTAGTGTTATTATATTTTTGTTAGGAATCAAGAAATTCACAAAGAATTGCTCTTCGCCTGAAACTTTGATCAATTGCTCCTTCACACTGAAGTATGATAGTAGTCGAAAGGCTTATTTTTGACACAATTTTTTTCTGAGTTCTTGGGTGGTAAAGATCCTATAGATTTTAAAACAAAGAAATTAAGAGGGAATCGGACATAGTCTATTTCACAAACTTGTTTCCTACATTGAATGAGATTCACTGGCAGCTACAACGTGATAACTTCCATTGGATCAAAAAGAAACGAAGTGATAATCTCAATGTGTCTTGTGAGGACTAAAGTAAGGACAAGGACAAGGATGAATTTTCTTATTTTCCAAATTTAAATCAGTTAAACATCATCAAATCGAGAAGTTATAATGTTAACGCTAACTAAATTGAAGCAGCCCAATATGGAAATTTTATTATCAAAGCTGCCCACTAATGGGCGTTTTTTTTTTTGGTCCATTCTTGTAATGCATATTAAATTTTATTTTGCTTTATTTTAATTTGAACGTCTTTAATAAATATATATCGCATAGAAATCAGTGAAAAAAGCACATCTGAAGTTGATGCATTTTTTAACAAAATGCAGGGGGTCTAATGAAAACTTAAAAACCTTGCAAAAATGTTTGGGAACCACTGATCTAAAACTTGATGATCTATAGACCTACTTGCTAGCTACTCACGTTCGTGACGCATTACAAGTGTTGGAATAAAATAATACACAAGTATCGGTACTATAATTAAATAATGCATATATATTTACATATAGAATTTAGTAGCCTACAACAATTACAAGTTGCACCATCAACATTTATTGTATATTTTTAAGACTGTGGTAGGCTACATCTTCAAAAGTCAACAACATTGCTCATTTTATATGATCCATGGCAAGCACATGTAAGCAGGTGAACACGGATAGCCTGTTATGCAGGTTGGATAAACCGCCTTGCAGAATTCGCCAAAGGGGCACTTGCCACACTGCTGAGAGTCACTGACGATTGTTGTGGGCGGATTGGTACTGATGGGCAACCAGTAGTCTGTCTGAAGTGGAAGAGCGCTAGACTTCGCCACTGCAGCTAGGATAAACTAGAACAATCAACAAACAAAAAAAAAAAAAGTGACAAATGTCAATCTATTGATTTGAGTAATAGTTATATGATATGGTTAAATGATTGTTACCTATTGATTTGAGCATAAGGTTGTCATTGGATATTTTGAAAAAAGTATTCGCTACGTTCAAGAGCCAATAAAAAGAGACACAGACTTAGGCATGGTATTTATTAGCAAAGTTTATTCATTACATGCCTGACTGGATTTTGGTTTTGAGACAGCAGGAAAATACATTATTTGTTTCACTACAACACCAGGTCGTGACTTTAAACTATCCAAGGAACGCAGACGTGAGAAGGTGGTAAACACGGGAAGCCAGTGACACAAGTATGGTCGTGAAGTGTCATGCAGTATTCACCAGCAGGGCATCCGCCACACAAGTCGCTGAAACGAGTAGTTGGTGGCGTCGTGCTGGGGAACCAATCATCCGTCGTAAGAGGAAAGCCAGTGGACATCCTTGTAATGGCCATGATCAACTAGAATACAAAGAAAGCTGGTCAATTTTTTGTTCGTTTGTTTCAAAATTGTATTTGCCAAAAAAAAAAAAAATGAACATTGTAATCCTCCCAATTTCTTAATCGCCATTTTTATATCTACTAGTTTTAGTAAAACTCCATTGTAATATGTTACACCTTTATAAAACGATGTCAGAAATGATGGCTAGATCGCCAAACACTTAATGCTGAAGTAGGCTAATACAAATGTACTAAATGCACGTGGGTAGAGATTTCCATTGTAGCCAACGGCTATATTGTGTCTATCGTAGGCCTGATTACTTATTAAAATATAAACTCTGTGGCTTTAAGATTTTACAAAACACAAACAAAATTTTGAAGAAGAAAAAAATCAAATATACTTTTTAAAACCTGAAAAAAAAATACATAAAAAAAAGACAATGCCTCCATTTTTAAAGTTAAAAATATGTTTAAAAAATTAATATTTTTTTTGTTTGCTCAAACCGAGGAAACGAGATAGTGATTTTGAGAGCTTGAAACATTTGATTATGCATTGCTGAAATGTGCACGTATTTTTTGAAGCATAAATAAATAAATAAATTATGGCTTTTATATAGCGCTACTTTCATGCTTATAGCATGCTCAGAGCGCTTTGGTCCAACCTCATTTGTGGACCAGTGGGGGAGGGGGTTTCTAGGCGAAGGTTTTTCCTTGCTGCCTTTAGGCGCTCAGTAAACACAACTCTGCCCGAGTCGGGTGTCGAACCTCGAGCCCCCTTCATAGGTCACATCCCACTACCCAGCATCCTTTATTGTGTACACCGGATACAATATCAAAGAAGCCTTAAACAAACTCAGTGACTCGAAACCTTATAAACACGACTACAACAACGCCTTAGAGATATTTGAAATGGTGAAACTCTAAGCCGGTCTCTATTCCTTCCAACAGCACCCAACGGAAGGGTACCGGGCGATCTCCTCAGTACTGAGACACGATGACGAACAAAACCACCACCATCCGTCTGCCTATTAGAATGAAGCATAGACTTTTGTATACCAGAACTAGACTGGACATGGAGACGTTTTAACACTACACAAAATGTGGTGAAAATGTTTTAGAACGTTGGATCAAGGCGTTGTTTTGTAAAGTAGTTAAAAGAAGAATAGTTTTGTTTTTTTTCAACCCTAACCTATGTAACATATAATTTAATTTTTAGATCCAGATCTAGTAATTGAACATCAAAAATAAGAGTACTCTCGTCTCATAATTATTATTTTTCAATTTTTAGATACATAATCTAGAAAGATCTAGGTAATCAATCTATTTAAATGTACATAAGATGATTTATATCAACATGAATTATTTCGATCTAAAATGTGTGAAACATAATCTCAATGGAAATAAACAGGAAATGGCTTTGTTTAATATATTTGCGTGAATATCCGAGAAATGATTTCTCATTATTTCTAAATTTTGAAAACTAAAGATCATTACTTTTCTAAGACAGAAAAGGTTGATTGGGGCGACTCCCCTTAGAGTCTGAAAAAAGAGTTTACGTACATATATATATATATATATATATATATATATATATATATATATATATATATATATATAGGTCTGTGAATCGATCATTCGTGGATAATAATTTATTTCCGGTTTACAGTCTAGATATAATATATGTCTTTGGAATGAAGTTTATCTATATGTAATGCACGCTCTGCCTTCACAGGATCAACAACCAACAAACTTTTCTTTAAAAATTAGATCGGGAAAAACATTCCGCTCCCTTCCTATCTACCCTAGTCAGACGGCAGCGCCTCCTTGCGATCTCCCTCGCTTTGACACAGCGCAACTTCCTTTTTGTCATGATTGACAACGTCATCTATAGCCTTATTTTGTATAATTTTTTTTGTTTGTTTGTTTGTAGCTAATGAAGACCTTGTGGCCCAAACGTCTTTTGTTTTAACTTAGTCCAACAGGGTTTCCAATTCGTAAGTTTATTTTGTTTACCTTAGCGAGATAAAGAAAATGTCTTAGCAAGACAAATGAAGGATACCCTTCTGCGATAAATGCATATATACTGAGTATTTGCCTATTGACAGTGACTGATCACTTTTTAAGTCGAGCTTCTAGAAAGTCAACAAGTCAACTGTAACGTTAACACGATAGCTATAAAACATCCTTATCTCTACTTTCTCTCTGAATATAAAAATACTGAACTGGCCTATACATTTTAAATAAGCCTGCACAAATGTCTATGGCCTATTTAACGCTTGTGGAGAGTAATGATATTTTATCAAAATCTGAGCTTTTCTTTTCTTTTTCTTAGTTTGTTATTGTTTTTTTTTAGTCTTAGTAAATCTAAATAGGCCCACTATTGTGATCGAGGCTGTCTGTGTACAGGCCTTGACCTAGTTTTCAATTACATTTAAATAAAAATATTATTTCATTGATGAGAATTAAACTTGGGATGTGTGGCTGGTGGTCCATAAACCTTTGGGCTTCGGAGAAGCCACATAACAAAATAGGGCTCGTGTTCGAATCTCTACTCGAGCAGAGTTGTGAGTTGCTGAGCGCCAAAATGACAGCACAGTAACCTTCTTCCAGATACCCCCCTCTCCCCACTGTCCCACAAAAGAGATTGGACACTATTGGAGATTTTCAAGTTCAGCTAAAATGTCAAGGACGCTAAATTAACCCTCAATGTTGAAAGGGACACTAGCCGACAGCTGGACGTTATAAATGATGCTTAACATTTCTATTTCTACACAGCCACCCTTTCAAAAAAAAAAAGTCTTTAAAAATTGTAAATTAGCTAGTTCAATATCATTCAACGACTCTTTTCTGCTGATAATAATGACTTTTACTTCAAAAGAACAGGGACAAAATTTAACGATTAATTGACAGAGGTAGTTAGTTTACTGGTCTTCATCGAGTGGTACTTGTTTGAAAAAGTTTGAGAATCACTGGTCTAAGTATGAAGAGTAAGTTTAGATATTAAAATGTACTCACAAAAATGGCAAGTAATAAGCTGACAATTTTCATTTTGATTAATTTCTCATAATCCCGAATAATGCTTGTGGGCTTACTCAATGTTTATAATGTATACAATAAGCTGCTAAAAGATAAGAAATCTCTTTAAAGAATGTATTCAATTTTTTTTTGAACGAATGTAAAGATAATGAGTGCTGTCATTTCCAGCGGTTCTTAAAACAAAACAGTATGGAGATTAAAGCGTTTACAACATTGACTTAAATATTATTGGCCAGCCATTTCTAAAATTGAGTTTACATTGAAATATATTTTAACATCAAAATGTACAATTGGTGGGACAATAGCGAGCCTACGTGTTGGTGGTGGGAGAGCACACACAGTGTCATTCTAACAGAGAATTGTATTTTAAGTACATTTGAACGAGGTGTTTACTGGTATCACTTTAGTTCACGATAATTTGCTGAAACTCATAGAGTAATGGTTGGAGGAAATTATAATTTCTTGAAAATATTTATTAACGACCTTAGATGTCTATGTCTAAATGCAATATACATTGTCCGGTATGTTTCTTCATTTTCTACATAAATATATTGTAGTAAATAAAATACACAAACACCGTGAAACATGAGTTTTTAATGTAATAATTAGGTAACATTGTGTGTGTAGGCTATCAATTTAGAATCATCCACTGCATATCTTGAAACATCATGTGCTTCAGTTCTCAGTAAACCTAATGCAACTGCTTGTAACTTTATATTAATGACGACCAGCTAATGGTTACATATACCTTGTCCACACTGAGATAATAGTCGAGTCACTACAATTTGTTACAAATTATGAGGCAATTTTTTTTTTCTATTTAGGCCTTTTTCTTAGAATATTCCTACATTCATCATCCGTCATTATTTTCAAGATGAAAATGGGGTCGCATTGACCAATGCCGAGAACAAGAAAAACATATTTCCAATCATGCTCTGGACTGGAACCCACAGAGGAAGAGAATAGGGAAAAGGTAATAGTTAAACTCCAGACAAGTGAAGTCATTTATCTCTATATATAATTCTTTTCTTTCCTCAACAGTTTAAACGAGAAGAAGAAGTGAAGGAAAGATCACTCTCTTATTTCTGCGGAGTCACCACACGAAATAACAAGAGGCAGGGGGGAGAACACGTGGCTGCGTGCTGGACTGTCAAACCTGCCCGCTCTCATCCCCCTTCGTCTTGCGGAAGGTTTGGACTAAAAAGTAAACTATCTTCAACTCTGAAGGAACATCCGAAACATGTAAAACATTTTACTAACAAAAATTTTACAAACACTAAATAGAATGGCCAGACTTAAGCATTGTGGGGCCCTATTCGAAAGGAATTTCGCGGGGGTCAAGTTTGGGTAGGGAAGAGGACAATAAGTGAAATAAAGAGTTTGTATTAGAAATAAATTCGTCTATGCATTTTATTCATTCTTTACTACGTACATATTTACTTTATGAGACTTGAGTGTAGCAAAGTCATACAGTATATCATAATAATTCTGTTTCCTACATAGCTCCGCTCAATAGCAAGAATTACCAAATGTTTCAATCTATCTTGGAGAATTGTTGACCTCAAGTAATTCTTCATTAGTTTGAGGCGCGAGAAGCTTCTTTCACTTGATTACACAATTATGGATAATGAATAATGCCGTTTTTATTTATCGCGCTTAGAATTGGCGTTTTCCGCATTGAATAACACCCCAAAATGACTATTTTTTCTATATATTTCCGAATATTTTAAGGACTTTTTCGTATATTTTGCAATTTCAGGAGATTTCCAGGAGCTCCTGGTAAATCAACAAAAGGGCGCGGGAAATCTGTTTTAAGTTATAAAATGGTTTAATTTAATAATTTATACACCTTGAATTAGCGCGGGTCCAATGAGAGTGCGGATCCTTCGGTCGCATAGGTTGCAGTGGCCTAAGACCGGTCCTGTAAAATAGCGGCGTATGCTACTCCGCCGGTCGACTATATATATATATATATATATATATATATATATATATATATATATATATATATATATATATAATTCTCTTCTTCCCTCAACAGTTTAAACAAGAAGTAAAGGAAAGATCACTCTCTTATTTCTGCGGATAGTCCACGAGAAAACAAGAGTAGTATTCACATTACCGATGACTGGCTGCGCGATGGACTGTCGTTTAAATGTATCAAATCTTGCCCGATCCCATCCCCCTTTGTCCAGCGGGAGATTTGGACTAGGAACTAGTCTAAGTAATCTACTATGTATATATATATGTTAATAGCAGGGCCGGACTAAACCATTGTGGGGCCCTATGCGAACCCGTTTCGAGGGGGCCAAGTTTGGGTAGGGAAGCGGATAATAAGTAAAATCTTTACTATGTACAAAATTACTTTACGAACCTTGCATGTAGCAAAGTCATACAGTATATCATAATAATTCTGTTTTCTATATAGATCCCGCTCAATAGCAAGAATTACCAAATTTTTCAATCTATCTTTGAGAATTGTTGACCTCCTGGTAAATCGACATGAGGGCGCGGGAAATCTGTTTTAAGTTAAAAAATGGTTTAATTTAATCATTTATACACCTTGAATTAGCGCGGGGTCCTATGAAAGTGTGGATCCTTTGAAAGTGAGGGCCCACTGCGGTCGCATAGGTTGCAGTGGCCTAAGACCGGCTATGCAAAATAGCAGCGTATGCTACGCCGCCGGTCGACTAGTATATTATAATGAAACTTGCTTTTACTTTTCCCCTTTCTCTCTCTCTCTCTGTGCTTTCTCTCCCTTTCTCTCTTTTCTGTCTGTCTGTCTCTCTCACTCTGTTCTTTTTCTCTTTCTGTCATTCGTTTATCCTGCTTTCTTTCTTTCTGTCTTTTCTCCTGCTCTGCTTCTGTGATTCTCTCTCTCTCTCTCTCTGTCTTTCCCGTTCTCACTTCCAACCAATCACGATCCAAGCTGAAAACAGGAAGTGACAAATCAAAAGAATGATATTTAACCACGAAAGAACTCTTACTCTATTGTATTCATTATAAATATTTTATTTCTATAGCACAAGTTCAAGGACACTGCTGTTTTACATCAAATCAGGATATACAAAAAAACAAACACATTAGATAATCAAAATAGATTTTTGGGGATACGATTCCATAATAATCAAAACAATTAGATTCAGCTATACATTTAAAAAATTAGATCAAATCTAAACCTTAAGAATTTTTAAATGAAAAGACTAAAGGTTACAATAGATCAATGTCGACTTTTTGTTTCTCGCCATATGATTTCATTGAAAATGATAGATAAGGTTTTTAAAATTTAAAGATAAATCAGACACTCCCCGTCTCCTGATCACACAAACAAAGTAAAGTCCAAACTTTCTGAACGTAGCTGTTCACAACTGTATAGTGGATTGTTTCTAGATTGAAACAGAAGAAAAGGGTAAAATAAATCAATAAAACTAGATGCGATTATTATAATTTATTTCTAAACAACTTATGAAACATGTAAAACAGAACATATACAGGCTGCTAGTAAACAGATTCGACGACATAAAGAGTAAAGAGGCTGTTAGTAAACAGAATCGGCGACATAAAGAGGCTGTTAATAAACAGATTCGACGACATAAAGAGTAAAGAGGCTGCTAGTAAACAGATTCGACAACATAAAGAGTAAAGAGGCTGTTAGTAAACAGATTCGGCGACATAAAGAGGCTGCTAGTAAACAGATTCGACGACATAAAAAGGCTGCTAGTAAACATTCGACGACATATATTCATTGTATAGAAAAACATTAATTTCATAAAGGGACCTGTTGAAGAAGTACCTGTGATAATTAGTCCCAAGATGTTTGAACTCACTATGGACTTCCGGTACTATTTACTTCAAAACATTATCAAAAGTTTTCGTCATTTTCGGGGGGAAAAACAAGGTCACTATGATATTTGAATGTTCCTTACGTCATCAATCAAAGCGGCAACATTTCAAACGAAAGCTTCATATTTCTATTACAAATATCAATGTCTCCCCACTCCTGCACTCTTGCACCGTCCAAGGTCAACTTTCTTCCAGGCCTGCACCTTCTATATGAAATAGAGATTTGGCCATTTAGCACAGTGGGAAGAGACGAAAGATCTTGTGTTCCCTGAATTCGTTTGCATACAGTAAACCTTGTTGGGGAGGGGGGCAGTGTTCTTTCTAATTGAAGCATTTACACAGGACCATCATCAATTTTTCTCAATTCATCAATTGTGAATGATACCTGAACTCTATGTCGGCCTACTATATTAAATAATTTGAAAATGTGGCTGTACAACAAAGAAATATCTTGTAGGTAAAGAACTCATACAACAAATTGCTGTTACCAAGTATTCTAACCATTTATTTAATTGTTTTATTTAAAGACGATTCAGCCTGTACTTCATTATGTTTCAGGGAGCGGAGGGAAGGTAAGGGGCAGCAATGCAACGTCTTTATAACTACATCTCTTTTCGTACCGGGTTGGGTAAAGTACGTTGTGTTCTTATTCAACCAGATCAAACTTACGTTGATGGCAGTCTAAATACATTCAGTGGAACCTCCTTTAGAGCTGAGTTGTGACATATAATCTTTGCCAAACTTGTATTTCTCAAGGCTTCCAGTTGTTCTGGACAAATAAAGGGAGTCTTGAATTCATGGAAAATAAATGTATAGCACAACATTATCATTACTCGTTTGTTTAGTTTAGTTGTCATCTTTTTCTTGTATCTTTTAGTTTGATTTACTTAGCCAATATGCACAGCATCTATGCTCTCCTTCAACAGAGAAGACTACGCTGGCTCTTTCATGTCACTCGCATGCCAGATGGAAGAATCCCTAAAGAGTCAAACTCAGGGGCCGCCTAAGACTAACCTACAGAGATGTCCGCAAGTGAGACATGACAGCCGCGGGCATCGATGAAAGTATGTGGGAGGAGATAGCCCAAGACGGGACAGCATGGATACGTGCTGGTACGAACTTCGCCGAATGCAAAACAAAACGAAGCTGCGTCAGCCAAGAGAAAGAAAAGAAAGCTGCTCTGTCAGATAGCCCAAGCACAGATGCACGAACTGTGGCAAACTCTGCCGCTCCAAAATAGGCTTGATCAGTCACTCCAGTGCCAGTGACTCATCTGGGCGCATCCATATTACTTAGCTTCATTATATTTCACTTGTTAAGTCGACCCTAAAGTAGGGGTGGGCAAAATACGACCCGCCGAAGTGTTTTATGCGGCCTAAAGAAATCAGGGGTGCCCACACATTATACAAATATAAACATGCAAATATATAAAAAAAAATGGTAAAAAACTATAGTAATTATTGAAACTTTTTATTCTTATCACTAACAGACAAACTATCTGCTGCTTGCCAGAAGTTCGGCTTAAACATCAGTCAAAGCAAGACTAAGATACTTGTCCAAAACACAAACACTGCACCTCAAGTAAGCATTAATGGCCAACCACTAGAAATTGTTGATCACTTTTGTTACCTTGGCTCCATCATATCCAACAACACTCTACTGGATAAAGACATAAACAACAGGATAGCCAAGGCAATGGCCACCATGTCATGGTTGCAGAAAAGAGTCTGGGAAAACATATTGCTGACTAGCAGTACTAAACCCTAGTCGACCGGACCTGTGTGTTGAGCACCTTGCTGTACGGAAGTGAAACATGGTCAATCTACTCATGGCAGGAAAAAAAGCTGAATGTCTTCCACCTCCGATGCCTAAGGCGGATCTTTAAAATAAGGTGGCAAGATAAGATAACCAATGAGGAAGTGCTACAAAGAGCAGGGTGCCAGGACATCCGCTCTGTTATCAGTCTCTCGAGACGTAAAATGCCACAGACAATGAAGAGGCTAAAGAAACATTGTCTCTAAACGTCACTCTAAAAGTTTAAGTAAACTTAGATTATTTTAGAATGGAAATAATTCAAAAAATTCATAGACAAGTTCAGGCCAGTATTTTTTACAAATTACCAAGAACTGTGTGGAAAGACTTGGGTTTGCTTGTAGAAGATAGCACTGTTAACAACTTATGGTTCCCGTGCGTTGACTGAGAAAAACAGGCTTTGTAATAAAATAAAGAACAATTTCCCAACTATAAACTCATAACGGGAAAGTTTACACAAAGCTGCATTGACTGTTCATCTAGATATGTAGTCACAAATACAAAAGGATACTTAATTTTTTCGGCATAGGGCAGGCCTTAGGCCTACGATTATTTGGGACCTTGCGCAAATTGCATACCTCTATTTCGGAGATGAAATAGCGAAACTTATCTTAAATGTTATTGTTGAAGTACAAAAGGTTTTTAATAAATTGCATACCTTTAGTTTTTTCGCTGATATTTTTTTTCTATTTTTTCTATTTTATTTGGGGCTACCAAATTCACTTCGCCTAAGGCCTCCAATTATCTAAGGCCGGCAAAACATTCCGATATTGGGTAACAATAGTATCCGCTGGCCTACCATTAGAAGAACATGGAATCTCAATGAAGAAATTGGAGATTGTTAGGTTCCTTGAAGGATATTGACTGGAACTTTGTTAATAATATTTCTAATGAAGAGTTGAAGAGAGACTTTATGTTTATCATCGGAAGCATTGCAATGGGTTGTTTGCACATGTAATATATGTGATTCTTAAATTTTTTCTAACAAAGCTATTCCATTTCTTGAGGCCAGTAAGTGAAAAACAGATTTTTATTTGGATTCCTTGATTGTGGAATTTTAAAGCAAATTTTAAGACGTCAAGAGCCCCAAATGTTTTTAATGCGGCCCTCGGTAAAAAAAAAAAGGCTGCCCACCTCTGCCCTAAAGCATTTTTTCCTCGTATTTAGTGCAAAAAATATAGTTGTCTACTTTATTTCTTACTTTTAAAAGTAAATTATTATCGATTATTAAAACAAAATCATTGAATAGAAAATGTATTTAGTTGACATATTATTTGAAGTCAATTCTTGCTTACCGTCATTGAAGCCTATGCTTTCATCTTCTGTGTCGAAGAAAAAACGGTCCCCGTACTTGATTCTGTAGAACTGAATCCCCAGAAGACACTTGAGTGTTGGACCAATAGCAGAGAGACCGACACTTGGCTCATACAGTAGTCCAGTGAAGAGATCTATGTCATCGATAGATCTTAAGGGAAATTTACGTGATGTAGCTTTTTTTTTTTTTACAGTCTAAAAGTCTTAATATTGATTGACCTTATATTGATTGACTTAATAATGATTGCTTTAATATTGATTGATTTGTCAACATCAGTTCAGGTAAAGTATAGGTCTAAACAGCATTTTTGTTAACTTATATAGTACGCACACACACACACACACACACACAGATTGATAACAAAAAGAGAGAAAGAAAAAGATTAGATATATTTAAAACAAAAAATTTAATTTCACTAAATGGTAGTGTTTTTTTTTTCATTTTTGAACTTAAACAAAAACTGAATTATTACATGTACTTCAAATTCTCTCTCTCTCTCTCTCTCTCTCTTATTCCTACTTTTTATTTAAGGACTCGCACAGGCCGCTCTCGCTATCTCTTCGCAAATCATCCAGTCATCGACATACTTTACTTTACCCCCCACCCTCCCTAATTGTCTTGGCTCCTATCATTTAGTCACTTTCTCCAATCATTTGACTCTTCTATTTCACTCCATTCATCTCAACACATTAGTAATAATAGAAATAATTGACCAGTATAACTTTTATAAATATATATACCGAAGTATACCTTCTCTAAATGTATAATTATATGAATATCTGTCATTTATGAAAATGTATACATCTTCTATACATATATGTATAAATAAATATAATCTTCGACAAATATATACATTCTATTAATATCTTTTAAATGTGTACATTTACAAATATATACCTTAGAATAAATACATGCATGCCTGCTATAACACGTTTTATAACTACCTTCTGTGGCATTTTACATCTCGAGAGACGATCTTTTCCCTTTGCAACTTCTTGTGTGACTAAAGAGGCCAATCCTTGATACACAGCTGCGATCGCAGGTTGGGCATATATAATCACCAGGCGCCGTTGCATTTTCACCCTTCTTTCTGCTTCTGTTGTGTATGACATCTGCAATCTTTGACCCTTCCTTTATGCTTTCTCTTCATGAGGATCTGTCCAGTGCCACCTCTTCCCAGTTGCCAGTGTCGATTTTGAAGAGCTTCATGTCGAGTTTGCATACATCCGTATAACGTAAAAGTGGGCGACCAGCGCATCTCCTGCCTTCTATTAGATAGCCATATAGGATGTCCTGTGGAAGTCGACCTACTGGCATTCTACGAACGTGGCCAAGCCAGCCAAGGCGTCTGCTGCTGATAACAGAGCGAATGTCCTGGCACCCTGCTCTTTGTAGCACTTCCTCATTGGTTATCTTATCTAGCCACCTTATTTTAAAGATCCGCCTTAGGCATCGAAGGTGGAAAACATTCAGCTTTTTTTCCTGCCATGAGTAGGTTGACCAAGTTTCACTTCCATACAGCAAGGTGCTAAACACACAGGTCCGGTCGACTAGGGTTTAGTACTGCTAGTCAGCAATATGTTGTCCCAGACTCTTTTCTGCAGCCGTGACATGGTGGTCATTGCCTTGGCTATCCTGTTGTTTGTCTTTATCCAGTAGAGTGTTGTTGGATATGATGGAGCCAAGGTAACAAAAGTGATCAACAATTTCTAGTGGTTGGCCATTAATGCTTACTTGAGGTGCAGTGTTTGTGTTTTGGACAAGTATCTTAGTCTTGCTTTGACTGGCAAGTAGCAAATAGTTTGTCAACCAGGGACTGTAGCTGAGTATCAGAATCAGCCACAATAGCTGCATCATCAGCATACAGTATTTCCCTGACGAGTAGCTTCCTAACCTTCGTTTTTGCCCGCAGCCTTGATACATTAAATTGTTTTCCAAAGGATCTTGTATGGAGAAACACACCTTTGTTTATGTCGTTGTACGCAAAATGCAGTAGACAGGAGAAGAATATGCCAAACAGAGTAGGTGCGAGCACACATCCCTGCTTGACACAACTGCAAACCTCAAAAGGTGCTGATTGGGCTCCATTGAATTTGACAGTACATTTAGTTTCCTCGTGAAAACACTCAATGAACTTCAGTAGTTTGGGAGGGCAACCTATTTTCCTCAGGAGTTTGAAAAGGCCACTTCTGCTGACCATGTCAAAAGCTCTATATAAATGGAGACTTTAATGCCCGTGTTGGTGATGGAAATGATGCATGGCCACAATGCTTGGGACCTCATGGTGTTGGCAAAATCAATGACAATGGCCAAAGGCTACTCGAGTTCTGTAGCTCTCATGAACAGTGTGAAACAAATACATTCTTCTCTTACAAGGAACGCCATAAAGTCTCTTGGCAGCACCCACGCTCAAAAAGGTGGCACCAGCTTGACCTCTGCATCACCCGAAGGATGGATCTGAAAAGTGTCATCCACACCCGTTCATACCATAGTGCGGACTGCAACTCAGACCTTCACTAGTGCTAAGCAAAATCAAACTACTTCTCAAGATGGCTTATACTTCCACTCAACCCAGAACTAGGCGAATTAACGTCAACCATGTAGGTGACCCAGAGAAGTGTGCACTCTTTGGCGAGCTCCTGAACAGTTCAATCTCCTCGTTAAGTGATGAAGAAAACATCTCTATCAGATGGGAGAAATTAAGAGATGCAATCTACAGTTCGGCAATCACCGCCTTTGGGCTTCAAAAACACAAAAATGTAGACTGGTTTGAGGCGAATCTAGCACATATGGAACCTTGCCTCGAGAAAAAGCGATCTGCACACCTCGCTCACAAAGCCAATTCCACGATCTTTGGAGGCCTTCAAAAGTGCTAATAAAGAGGCAAAAGAAATGGCTATAAAATGTGCTAACAACTTTTGGAGGGATACCTGCAACAGAATCCAAGACAGTCTCCACTCAGGAAATAGCAAAGCTCTATTTGATGATAGCATTAAAGCGGCCCTTGGTCCAACAGTGTCTAAACCTGCCCCCCTTTTATCCAAATCAGGAGAAAAAATTACAGATGAAACCAAGCAGCTAGAACGATGGACAGAACACTACCTTGAAGTCTATGCCACACAGAATACAGTAGACGATGTCGCCCTGGCTTCTCTACCAGATCTTCCAGTACTGGAATGCCTAGATGAGCTTCCTAGCCTTAGTGACCTCAAAAAAGCAATTAACTGCATAAAAAATAGAAAATCTCCTGGGAGTGATGGTATCCCAGTGGAAGTAGTGAAAGTCAACGAATCCCTCCTGCTCCCTGAACTCTATATTCTCCTCTGCCGCTGTTGTCCCACAGGACATGCGTGACGCAACTATAGTCACAATATACAAGAACAAAGGGGATCGGAGTGACTGCAACAATTACAGGGGTATCTCTCTCCTCAGTATAGTGGGCAAGATCTTTTCTAGAGTGGCACTATCCAGGCTGCAAGTGATAGCTTCTAGAGTCTACCCAGAGTCTCAGTGTGGATTCAGGAGTGGTAGATCCACTATAGACATGATATCTTCTCTACGACTACTGCAGGAGAAATTGAGAGAGAGAGACAGGTCCCTTTACATCGTTTTTGTTGATCTGACTAAAGCTTTTGACATAACTACCTTCATACCTATATAATTACGTCTTTGTAACTATACCTATACAGGCTTGTGAGATTTCTCTAAATAACCGTATAATATCTATGAATACCTGTATACCTTCTGCAAATCTCGGACGTGTGGCCCTAAGACATGAGTATCATTGAAATCTTTGACAGGTGAAAGGCCGCAGTAGGCTCTGTATTTGACATAAGGTGCTAGGCCATGATCTCGACCTCTCTGTATATTTAAAGAAATAAGATCCAGACCTGTACGGTTTGGGTTTTTGGCTTCAAACAGAAATTTCGACACTTCGTGAACTGTCAAAGATTAATATCGCAAAAATGTTAAAATATTAAAATAAATACTCAATAAATATTTAACATATTATAATAATAATTATTGTAATAATAATAATAATAAAGTTAACTCAAGTTACAATATTTCCAATCGTGACATCATCAAAACGCGGTATGACAACTGACCTCGCAGACATCTTCGTGACCCTGAACATTCTGTCAGAGCGAGACCAATCGTCATAGAAGATCTGATCACTGACCTGGCAGTGGAAACTAATAGTTCGTTGCCACGTCACAGGTCTGTATGACGCGGCAACGAGCTATTGGTCTCCGCTGCCAACAGGTTTTCACGTCGCAGGTCAGTGTTGAGGCCAGCTATAACAAATAGTCTTGGTCAGATCCGCACCTGCTATGTCAACAGCAAATCTACAGTAAATTTTCTTTCTTTTTTTTTTTTAAGGATTCTCGCTCCAGACAATGCCAGAGAATTTCAAACGTGTATAGTTATAGTAATAGTTATAATTACTACATTCAAAACAGTATAATGGCGTCAGATACTAATGTTATCTCTCCACAGCCCGACAAGAACATCAGTTGAACCATTTGAATCATGTTGTACCATTTGAATCATGTTGTACCATTTGAATCATGTTGTACCAGTTCACAAATAAAAAGATATACATAACATGAAAAACATAAAAAAATACTTTTTAAAAAAAGTTTATACCAAGTGTAATTGTATCTATTAGCTTGGATAGGTCCTGTAATTAAATTTGTAATAGATCTAGAATGACAACAATAAATCTGTGCGATTAGAAATAATTTTACCAATTGTTTTTTTTTTTTATTTCTACATTTTATGTTCATCAGATATTTAAATCCACGCTGGAAACTTGACAATAACGTTATAGCTGCAACATTCGTACGTTCTTACCAAAGTTTCTGTCCACTTTCTTGAGCGCTTGACGGTATGGTTTGTCCACAACACCTATAAGGCCGGCCAGTACTTGGTCGTAGTGTTCTAAACATTCCGTAGGTCTGAGATACAGATAAATATATAGTCACTTTATGCAGAACTTCTAGAACTTGGTAAATTTCTTTTGCGACCCCTAAAAACTAGATATTCTAAGCAACTGAGACAAGTGTCAACAAATATTACAATATTAGCGATTAAAGTGAAAGGTAGCAACATCAAATGTAGACAGAGAGGGAGGGGAGGGCGAGGGTGAATGAAACGAATAGAAAATAAAATACTAAAAGTGCCTCACGATTTTATTTTGTTGAATTATTCTTGTCTACCACGTTTTTTGTGCTATAGCAAGCTGACTAGGCTCGGTTCGAATCTCCATTATGTTTGTTTGTTGTTTTGTCTTGAATTGAAGATTGTTATTTCATATTCTAAAACTCTTATTGGACGGCAGGGGATGGACGTAGGCAGGTTTGGAACTCAGAAAAATCGTGACGACAGTCCGATGCTTATACCATACGACAAAGCAGCTATCTTTAGTGGTGCACTCCCTGTACCTGGGAGTTTTAGAACTGCCTTAGTCGTTCAGCTGACATAATTCAGTTTGAATCAGATTTAATTAAAATTCCTGATCTACAACGGGATTCGAATTCAAACCCCCTCGTTAGGTAGCAAAGCTTTGGCTTAACTTTGGTTTCCTACGTTTCATTTTCACACATGAAAGTATGTTGTTGTTTTTTTTTTAAATATAGTCATATTACTTTTTTGGTGAGTTGAAAGGGGATCGACGTATCAGAGGTGACCCATGGAAACGCTTTAAGAAAAAGCTTAGGCACCAACTTGCTTTAGTCGACACAGAAGACTCTGAGCACATCATTGAAGACGGCTTCAGAACGAGACAGCTGGAGGTCACTTACAAAGTCACATACACATTTGAATCAAAAAGAAAATCCGCCCGCCGCCGACAGACGTAAACAGCGAAAAGAAAATCTAAATCGACCACCGACGGACAATGTTTATGCTTGCAAAATATATAGGTCGCAGCCGGGGCTGCTTAGCCTTGGGAAATAGAGCATTCCTCATTAATCTTCTCCAAAGACAAGCGTAATTATTATTCCTTACATAGTTCTCCATAATTTTAACATTTATCTTTTGGTCCACTCAAATTCAGTTTTTACATTCGTTTAGTTTTAATAAACTCCAATAGGATTTAAACATTGTCCAACAACATGAACTACAATCGTGCTAGAAGACTGCTCAGCCATTCCATTGAATTTCTTAATAGATAGCATACTAAATAGATAACTCGTAGGTTTGAAATATGAACATTAAAATATTACAAATCACTATTAATAGTGAGAGAGAGAGAGAGAGAGAGAGCGATGAGTTCGAAAGAAAATTAAAGATTCTGACCTGTTAGATGTAACGCCTACCTGTGTAGAAGGTAACGCCTACCTGTGTAGAAGGTAACGCAACTTCGTCATACGATCAAAAAATGAGAGTGCCTCTGGTATCGTGGAGTGACCAAATCTACAGACATGGCAGACGTCAAGTTTAAATGGACATTGCACCATATGAAATGAAAAAATGAATGCATTTATCATTGTTTCGATTATTAAAAATGTTTTTTTTCCTCCTAGTCTATGTCTATACACTTTAAAAAATGTATTTATTATAAAAGTAATCCCCCACCCCATCAAGTTGTGACTATTAGATTATTTTAATACGTTGTACTGGACAGATGTTTAAATACATTCTTAACGAGACAGAAGACACCAATGTGCAAGCAAAAGCTACAAAAAATAATAAATATGTATGGGGAAAACCACCGAACTTTAGAGTGGACTACTTATTTCAAAGTAACGTCTAGTCACTAAAACAACACAAAAGTAACGTCTAGTCACTAAAACAAGCCCTCAACAGAAACGTCTAGTCACTAAAACAATCCCCCAACAGAAACGTCTAGTGACTAAAACAACCCCCCAACAGAAACGTCTAGTCCCTAAAACAACCCCCCAACAGAAACCTGAAGGCCGCTGTTGAGAATTCATTGAGTATACTTGGGTCAACATCTGGGTTGTAGGCAGTCCTGCCTCGTTTGGAGGCCAACTTTTTTACATAGGCGTCCCTTCCGAGCACCTCAGGCAAGTATTCGTTGTAGTTGATGATTTGTTGATAGGCTGTGGATGAATTCAATAAGGATTATGAATAGTGGATTACAGGATTTTTGTTTTTGACCTCTGCATCTTGATAGTTTCTCTTTTTTTTCCTTCTCATTTCTCTTCTAGTCATTCATGTTAACTAATGATTTAAACTCTGCTAAGTCATTGGATTTCTTCGCTGGCTCAGGCAACCCATTCCATGCTCTAATAGCACTGAGGAAGTTGCTCTTTCGAGCACGGTAGAATCAAATCTATATGCTCTTTCGCTAGTAGCACAAAGTGATTTTTGCAAAGCTAATGTCAACTCACTCTGTCTGTCTGGTACATAGCTTATCTCAACTCACTCTGTCTCTCTGGTACATAGCTTATCTCAACTCACTCTGTCTCTCTGGTACATAGCTTATCTCAACTCACTCTGTCTCTCTGGTACATAGCTTATCTCAACTCACTCTGTCTCTCTGGTACATAGCTTATCTCAACTCACTCTGTCTGTCTGTACAATTTTCGTTCACGATATTTCTCCTACTTCCCATTCTCGGATCAAGTTGAAACTTTAAACACCGCCACCGAATTTCATCATGTAGTTTTTTTTCGTTCGCTTACTGTATTTTATTGCTTAAGAACTTAAAGGGTCTAAACATCAAAGCGTAAAGAAAGAACAGATTACTGTGTCAAAATGGGAATCACCAATTTAGTGCAAGTAGAAAATTCGGATATTGGTATGACTAGGCAGTTCATGTACCAGACTGACCAAAACCTATACATGGCGATTAAGAGATTAGTACTTCTGCGAAATATATAATCAGGTTAAATAAAGAATTAGTTTACTTGTTTATTTGTTTATGTTTAAATTTCAAGTAAAACGTAACAGTTCTACATATATGCATTGAATCTTACAGGGACATACAAACGTCGACATTGCAGAATAGCTCGCTGTTTGTATAGCGTGTACTCTAGCTACATTTATAGAGAACTTCAACCATTGATTTATAACTACATCTTTTTTTTCTCTTTTCCTACACTTCCGATTGTTTTCTAAAATTGTTGAAGTCTAAGCATACTGCTTTATAGTTCAGTCCTGCCTTTACGGGTCTATTTTTTTTTTAACAAACGGTAAAAGCGAATAACTAGACTTAGAAAACAATTTCTTTAGCTGTTAAAAAAGCGCTTCATTTCGCTGTCAATTTCATCAAACAACTTAACACTCATTTAATTGTTAGAATGGTTTGTGTCAAAACAAAGCTTATCTAAAGGGGAAGAGCTCATCCTTAAAACTATATCTACCAATAATGTACAAGTTAATTCCTTATTCGATATCAAACAAAATAATTTATTAACTAATTGACTAATTGAGTATTTTTGTTTATTGATTCGTGTTTGTTAGGTACAACAAATAATTGTTTAAAGTACAACTTGATCGGAGAATGCGTGAGGGAAAAATTTCGTAAACAGTTTTTTAAGGGGACTACACCCAACAAATGTAGCCATATATGTGAATACTGATTAGTTTCCCTTGATGCTATTAAATAAAATAATGAATTACCAGTACTTAATTGTCTAATTGGTTACTTTTTAAAAAACAAAAATGATTGATTCATCCTTTGTCTATGCCAATGAATTATTGTGCGAAGTGGGTGAAATCATGTGTACACACTTTTTACCAGACAGACAGAAAAACCGACAGAGGGAGCTGATATAAGCTTTGTAAAAATGGTGTCATGATGATCAAGAAAATACATGCTAAAAAATGTCAAAGTTCAAGGTAAAATACTAAAATAATGTCAATGCTAAATTGAAAATTGAATTTCAGTCAATACTTGAACTAGTTGCTAACCTAAGCAGCATATACTCCGTTACTTACAGACTTCAAAAGAATAAATCGTACAAAGGTTTGAAGACAAATAGAAATGAGCTGATAACCCAAAAACCGAGACCAGATAGCCGTTGTGCAGGCGTTAGATGAAACGAGGAGTTTTAGCAGAGGCTTAAAATTTCCTGAAAAAAATCTATAGCAAGGCCTCAACACTGACCTGTGACGTTGCATTTTAGACCAATATTTTGTTGCCATAGATTCTAATAGCATACGTTTATTAAATAATAGTGGACTTGCACATCAATACTTGTATGTTTGTTCTTGACTTAAATCTTAAATTATACTCACCAAATAGCTCATGTATATAATTTTAAAAATAAGCTATTTTTTGTTAAGACTTCAGATATTAGTCAACAATTGTAAACTCTTAAACAAACAAACAAAACGCAATATCACCTGCTACAACTTTACGAGTCAACTGGAAGATACGTTCCTCGCTTGCATTACTTAAGAGTCTACTGAATTCTTGGGCTATTCTATTGTGCTCACGGACGAACAAAGTGTGCATCACCCCTAGACCCGGCTGCTCGTTCACCCTTATATCACCTGTAATGAAATAGTCATGTGTTATCTATTACTTAAAAATAAAAATAAAGTTTCAAATGAATCTCTGGGAGAATGTCATGCCTCATATTCGCGATTGGTTTCTTAGTTTCAAAATGTGATTACTTTTTTTTTTGGTGGACGGAAAGTTATATTGTAGCAACTTCTACTCCGAAGTTATCAGATCACTTAGAGTGGCTCTAGTTACCTTTTAAAAACTGAATCTGTGCGCTTGAGAGATGAATTTCAACAGTATTTGCATCACATTTTTTTACTAATAAAATATTACGTGAGTTAATAAAGAAATGAATGGAGAAATGTTTTTATAATGAATTTTAGCCTATATCGCTTCTTATTATTTTTAACAGACTAAATCGAAACTGCCTCTGACTAGCATGAGAGGAGATATATGGTTGCTCACGCTGTCAAAGCAAAATAAGATGCAACTCAAAGAGTTACACCAGTGTTTTATTAACTTTGACCAGTGGCGCCCCCCTCCCCCAAAATAAAAATCTTTATGTCTGTAAGTGTCAGCGCGTTTTTCCTTTTACGCAAAAGTTGACATGTAATTGTTGACTTAACCGTGCTGGCGAAAGAAAATAAAAGTAGACTAACGTACTAAATTTCGAGTCCTTATTGTTGCAGATGCCTCTCCTGAAAAAGGTGAAATTTTGTAAAGGTCTTATTTTGAAGATAAAACAACTTCTCTCGCTTCATATATTTAAATATTTGAAACACTGCCATTGTACAAACTTAATATTGAACTACAATGAAAATACACTTGTTTGTCCCTTTAAAAGTAAAAAAAAAGGAGGTTACGCCTCCCCCCTATCTCATCATGTCTTAAAAACGCATTTTGATAAATGTGTAGGTATTTGTATCCTTATCTTATTATTTATCACCTGCCAACTGGCAATAGTCAGATGTATTAGGTCTGAGAACACAGTTCTGTATTGGAGATTGGGGCAATGCCGAGTGTCCAAATGTCTTCAAAATACACAGCGGGTTGGTGTTGTTCACTTTGAAACAAAAAGATAACGTGATTAGACAAACTAAAAAATGCTAGATGCTAGTCAAAGAGACTTGATCAACAGGAATTTCAAAACAAAATGTCACTTATATCTAATAGATAAATCTACCTGTCTACTAAAGTCCAGGGCTTTTGCAAGAGAGGATTTAAGCCTCTCAAACCCTCACTCAAATGGAGTTTGATGATGATGATGATGATGATTAAAATCTACTTAAATTATCACAATGTGTGAAAGATATAAAGCTTAATAAAGCTTATTAAATTGACATAAAACACGGATCTACCACAGTTTCTATAGTACCAAAACAGCGTACTAGAAGAGCATTCACATGTAGAGATAGATGATTGTCACGGATGAATGTCTGTATGTGTGTATAATCTATTTTTACAGATATAATTCAGTAGGAACCTTTGAGCAAGTGACAAAAGTGTGTTAGTTTTTAGGCAAAAGAGAGAGACCAGCGTGTGATATGTGCCATTAAGTATAATAAAGTTTCTGTGTTTTTATCGAGTTGTTAAGTGTATGATGTAATTACAGCTGAACCCAGAGACCCTTAGAATTGGAGAGAAACTAAGGTAGTTTCTAGAGAGCTATTGAAATATAGAATTATAGAATGCTGTAACAATGATAACTCGAGTCATCTAATAGTCTATTTATAATATGAATGGGTGGACATAAAAATCGGGGAATGAAACTGAAAAACAGTCAATGTGCAATTACATTGGATATGGACAAAAAATTAAAGGTTGTTCGGAAATGAATAACAAAAGGGTCATATGGAAAGGCATGTTTCACGTAGGGCCTACTTCGTAATTGGACTTGTAGAATTTGTACACAAGTTCAAGTACGCAATGATGATACAAACTAGTCTTCTCTTTTCTAATCTCAATAAAACAACTTAAAAAAACATTAACATTACAAAAACACTGACATTACTAAAACATTTACATAACTAAAACATTAACATGACTAAAACATTGACATGACAAAAACATTGACATTACTAAAACATTGACATTACTAAAGCAATGACATTACTCAAACATTGACATGACTAAAACATTTATATGACTAAAACAATGACTTGACTTAAACATTGACATTACTAAAACAATGACATGACCAAAACATTGACATTACTAAAATATTGACATTACTAAAACAATGACATTACTAAAACATTGACATTAGTAAAACATTGACATGAATAAACCCTGACATTACTAAAGCAATGTTATTGCTAAAACACTGATATTACTAAAGCATTGACATTACTAAAACACTGACATGACTAAAACACTGACATTACTAAAGCATTGACATTCCTAAAGCATTGGCATTACTAAAACATTGACTTTACTAAAACATTGATACTACTAAAACATTGACATTACTAAAACATTGACATAACTAAAATATTGACATGACTAGAACATTGACATTACTAGAATATTGACCATTGACCTGACTAAAACATTGACATGATTAAACATTGACATTACAAAATATTGACATTACTAAATCATGGACATTACTAAAACATTGACATTACTAAAACATTGACATGACCAAAACATTGACATGACTAAAACATTGACATGACAAAAACATTGACATTACTAAAGCATAGACATTACTAAAGCAATGACATTACTAAAACATTGACATGACTAAAACATTGACATGACTAAAGCATTGACATTACTTAACACTGACATTACTAAAGCATTGACATTACTAAAACACTGACATTACTAAAGCATTGACACTACTAAAACATTGATATTACTGAAACATTGACATGACTAAAACATTGACATGACTAAAGCATTGGCATTACTAAAACATTGACTTTACTAAAACATTGATACTACTAAAACATTGACATTACTAAAACATTGACATAACTAAAATATTGACATGACTAGAACATTGACATTACTAGAATATTGACCATTGACCTGACTAAAACATTGACATGATTAAACATTGACATTACAAAATATTGACATTACTAAATCATGGACATTACTAAAACATTGACATTACTAAAACATTGACATGACCAAAACATTGACATGACTAAAACATTGACATGACAAAAACATTGACATTACTAAAGCATAGACATTACTAAAGCAATGACATTACTAAAACATTGACATGACTAAAACATTGACATGACTAAAGCATTGACATTACTTAACACTGACATTACTAAAGCATTGACATTACTAAAACACTGACATTACTAAAGCATTGACACTACTAAAACATTGATATTACTGAAACATTGACATGACTAAAACATTGACATGACTAAAGCATTGGCATTACTAAAACATTGACTTTACTAAAACATTGATACTACTAAAACATTGACATTACTAAAACATTGACATAACTAAAATATTGACATGACTAGAACATTGACATTACTAGAATATTGACCATTGACCTGACTAAAACATTGACATGATTAAACATTGACATTACAAAATATTGACATTACTAAATCATGGACATTACTAAAACATTGACATTACTAAAACATTGACATGACCAAAACATTGACATGACTAAAACATTGACATGACAAAAACATTGACATTACTAAAACATAGACATTACTAAAGCAATGACATTACTAAAACATTGACATGACTAAAACATTGACATGACTAAAGCATTGACATTACTTAACACTGACATTACTAAAGCATTGACATTACTAAAACACTGACATTACTAAAGCATTGACACTACTAAAACATTGATATTACTGAAACATTGACATGACTAAAACATTGACATGACTAAAGCATTGGCATTACTAAAACATTGACTTTACTAAAACATTGATACTACTAAAACATTGACATTACTAAAACATTGACATAACTAAAATATTGACATGACTAGAACATTGACATTACTAGAATATTGACCATTGACCTGACTAAAACATTGACATGATTAAACATTGACATTACAAAATATTGACATTACTAAATCATGGACATTACTAAAACATTGACATTACTAAAACATTGACATGACCAAAACATTGACATGACTAAAACATTGACATGACAAAAACATTGACATTACTAAAACATAGACATTACTAAAGCAATGACATTACTAAAACATTGACATGACTAAAACATTGACATGACTAAAGCATTGACATTACTTAACACTGACATTACTAAAGCATTGACATTACTAAAACACTGACATTACTAAAGCATTGACACTACTAAAACATTGATATTACTGAAACATTGACATGACTAAAACATTGACATGACTAAAACATTGACATGGCTAAAACATTGACGTGACTAAAACATTGATATGACTAAAACATTGAAATGACTAAAACATTGACGTGACTAAAAGATTGACATTACTAAAACATTGACATTACTAAAACATTGACATTACTAAAACATTGACATTACAACAACATTTACATGACTAAACCATTGACATTACCTACGTCTCGTAAATTTCTTTCTTGTGTAGGAAGAGAGCCGTAGATCTGAGAGGCGTCAATAAAAGATGTGACAATGTTGATCTGAGTCCTAGGTTCTAGCCCACACATTTGAAAGTAAATGTAATAAATCATTTGAAATACAAATAAATAAAACATCTTGAGGCGAGGTGGCTGAGGGGTAAAGAACTTGACTTCAAAACCGAGAGTCCCGGCTCAAATCCTGGTGACGACTGGGATATTTAATTTAGGGATGGTGAGGGCGCCTCTGAGTCCACCCCGCTCTAACCGGTACTTCTCATTAGTTGGGTAAAAGTAAATGTCGTTGTGCTGGCCACATGACCCCCTAGTTAACCGTGGGCCACAGAAATAGATGACCTTATAGATCATACAAATAAAAGATGGGTCTTTTCTTTTGCTTACCGGTATTGTATATTGTATGTTTCTTTCTTCACCCCCCCCCCCTTTTATCTTCAATGATTTATACGGATATGAATTACTTTGAGAACATATATTTCTGACTGGTTACAGTCCACACCACAGGACACGGGATGTTTACACATTTGGTGCATCTCAATCATTTTGTTGCCTAATTAAAGGAGACAAATACTTTCATAAAACTACCAGAAACGTTTACTATTGAAGGTAAACTTACTTAAAAATAATATCACACTTTAAAAAAAAAAGGAAATATGTGTTTCTTTTTACTTCACTGACATTCACGAAATATTCAATGTTTTGAAAATTTACAAGTTCAAACTCAACATTATTTTCATTAACAAGCAAAATGCAACAAAAAATAATTTAAAGAAAGAAATAAAGATTATATTAAGTGTAGTTGTATCAATTAGTTTCGGTCAGTGATGACATTAAATTTGTAATAGATCTAGACAAAAAATAAAAATCTGTGTGATTAGAGATATTTTTAACGATAGCTTTTGTTTAGAGCAATTTCATGCTTCCTAAATACTCTATGATCCTATCACTTGTCTGGCACAGTTGGAAAGGGGTAGAAGCGAGAAAGAAAGGGCGACCTGGCTCTTCAATTTTTAAATGTATTTATGTGAGCTTGCGCTCCCAGAGCTATTTTTATATGTAATTTTAGCTATGTAATTTTATTTTTCTACTTCTATAGGTTAGAGCTATTTTTATTTATTCTATTTTTTATAGGCTAGCGCCGAATTAATATTTGTACTTCCGCTTTTTTGTTATACGGGTTAGGGCGGGTAGTATAAATAGTTAAATCCAGGCTACATCCTGTACAGTTGACCAGCGGTCAGTATAGTACCTCTGTCTGTGTGACATCTGAAGATCTTTGTGGTCTGTCGTCTAATTATTTTATTATTCTGTACCTGGGACGGCCTGCTATTATTACTGCTGAATATAATTCTGCTTTTAGCTGCTGATTATAACTGCTGAATATAGATCTAGCTGCTGAAATACATGCTGCTATAGCTGCTATAACAACCTCTGCTGCATTTATTATTGTTATTGTTTTTGTAGATCTATTCTAATTCTAGGGAATCTAGTGTTATTTTGTTTCTGTAGTGTTGCCTTAGTCGGTTAGTCTTACTGGCTTATACTGTAACTATGGTCTGTTTTTAGTGAATACTAATAGTAAGGTACTAAGGCTAAGGTGTTCTTGTTTTAGTGTTAGTGTTATGGGTTGGTTGTAGTAGTAGAATATTTATATTGTAGATCTAGACTAGTTTTTATTGTACTTGTAGTGTGTTTGTGTAGATCTAGGCCTATTGTAGTAGTTGTAGTGATTTAGTTCTCTGTAGATAGTTGGTTTGATCAGTTTGTGTTAGACAGTTGGTTTGGTTAGTTTGTTGGTGTTTGTAGTGGCGTAGTTTTAGAGGGTTTTAGTTAGTGGCTGGGTTTAGTTTTGGTTAGTGTATATATTATATTTTTTATTATAGATTTATTTTTTTTGTATGTTAATAAAGTTTAGTTTTGTTTATTTATCCTAAACTAAAGTTTCGTTTGTACTTTCATTTAGTTCAAGTCAGTTTAGGTTAGTATGTCTGGTTACTTAGGCGACTCTAGCCCCTTGGTCGTAGACTGAGGTGTCACAGATTGGGCCCACCCAGTAGCGCTAACATCTGCCTACTGTAAATAAAATTTAATGTTGAGCAGAGAATAGGTCTCCACTTACCGCCTCTTGACCTGCTCACATTTATTTTTAAAAAAGCGAGCCAGTATTCGACCCAGAGAGCTAAGGCCTCCTTAAACCAATACGCCTCAATACGGTAACCACCGTGCCAGGAAGCTCTTATGAAAGTAGGTTTTATAGTTATTTACAGTTTTTTTTCTACAAACAATAAAGGAAGGTAACTCAGCTTATATCACTTTATCAGTCAAGGTTGTTTTTTTTCCCAATATTTGATTAGTTTTTTTTTATTGATTCTTGTCTTTGTAGTCTTCTTGCGCCTCGCCTTGATCCGAGATTGGGTGTGGGAGAAATAACGTGAAACAGATAGAGATTTAATAAAGGTTTGTAAAAAATGTATAATTAAGACATAATGTTCAATTCTTAGGGATATATATATATCCCTTTCAGACCATGCGGTCAATACTGTCACTGTGGTCCACCGTAATGGAGGGTGTCATGTGGCCAGCAAAACAACCATCCGCCTATACTTTTCCCCAACTAATATCAAGCACCCATTTGAGCCGGGTGGACTCAGAGGCGCCCTAACGGTCCCGAAATTAAAAATCCCAGTCTTCGCCAGGATTTGAGCCTGGGAACATGCGCTTTACCACTCAGCCACCGCGCGTCTATCTATCTATCTATCTATCTATCTATCTATCTATCTATTGTTATGACATGATTAGGATTTAGTGATTTGTTTCGGGAATAAGGGGAAAGTTTTACTCAGCGACAAATGACGTGACAGATCTGTAAAAAACAAGAACGCTCTAAGTGACGCTAGACAGAAGACGCTTCTGGTAGAGCAGTAGAAATAACAAAGAATAGATATACGGCTTTACGGAAAGACATTGGACGGATCCTTTCTTAAGTATTAAAGTATTTATGATTGTTTGATACTAACGTCGACTACTATTTATTGATTGTTTGGCATTTCGCCGGTGTTCCTGATTTGGTTGAAGGTTACCTAATGATCATTGCATTGATTACATTCAACACGGCGGAAGAGCCATAACAATATATAGCTATCTATTATATATATATATAAGCAATTTTCTCTTACTTTCTGTAATTCCAAATTCGTTTGTCAAAGCCATTGATCTAACAAACTCCATACACCGGAAGTTAAAATCATAGTCGTCTGTTGGTATTTCTATTGGGAAACAATTCCTTTGATTGAAAGAAATAATCAAAGTTTAATGAAAATACTTTATACTCAACACACATCACATTTATATCTTATTGATGCTGTAGACTAGGGGTGTGCAAATTACGAAACGCAGTCCACATGCAGCCCGCAAGAGTGTTTTATGTGGCCCGCGGACACCTACAGAAATAAATTGTGCCCTAACATTAACCAAATAAAAATGCAAATATGTTAAAAATAAATAATTGTAAATATCTATATAAATTATTGAAACTTCTGATTCTTATCACTTATGATGAATAGGCTAAATGTCATGTCATTCTAAAAATTTTAAAGTAAACAAAGATTATTCTTATTGGCAATATGTCGAAATATTCAGTCAAAGACAAAAACTCAGGCCAGTGTATATTTAATATTATGAAAGTGTTGACTTGGAAAAAGATGGTTAGTGTAACAACCGATGGAGCACGAGCTTGTAATAAATAAAAGAGTACTAATTCAAACCATAATCTCGAAAAGGAGTAAACGGGAAAATTTGCGCCAATCTGCATTGAATATTAAACATATTGTTGACTCCAGTATCTCAGTGATCAAACTTATCATTGCTAGGCGGTCTTAAGCACATTCAGTTTTGAAAAGTACTTGAAGATTTGAAGCCAAAACATTCTGATGTTCGGTACCAAAGTAATATCTGCTGGTTTAATATGGGTAATGAATTGAGAAGAATATGGAGGAAGAAATAGTTATGTTCATTGAAGGACAAACTTATGAAATAATATTTAAAATGAAAAGTGAAAAACAGACTTTATCCTTTTCATCGGAAGTATTGTTTGCATATGAAATGCATGTGGATTGAAATCTTTTCAAACAAAGCTACCTTATTTCTCTAGGCCAGCAAGTGATAACAGGTTTTGTCATGTTCTTTTGATGAAAGGTGAAACTATTTCTAGTGAAATGGTTGGATTTCTTGATTGTGGAATTTGAAAGCGAGTTTTAAGTCGTAAAGAACTTGGAACCCGTTTTCAATACCATCAGCTCACCATTTAGTGCAGAAGCGGATTCAGCTCAAGAGGACAAATCTCCAAGCAAATTATGACATGAGAAGTTCCAGTCTTTCCACGGGAATTTTATAGGTACCAAAAGCTGTATTTTCACAATTCCAAACTGTTATGTTAAACTTTCACATTATTTGGGTCTACATACAACTGTGAACAAGCTTTTTTTTTATATTATAAGAACTGACTGAGTGTAATTTGACATTAGTCACAAAGATAACAAGTAGTAAGCTAGTTCCAAAGTTCCGGAATACACGATTGTAATCAGTTAAATACTTAACATTAGGTACAACTACACAACTGAAATGTTGTGAAGTAAAAAAGACAATAACGAAATTCAAACAAATGTTCGTAAAATTAGTTTCAGAAACTGCTAACTCTTGTAATGTAAAAAAAAAATGAAATGTAAATGTGTTATACAGAATAAATGTCAATTAAAAGACATTATACACAGTTAGCTACCGTATTTTTCTAAGTTGTAAGTGTCTCCCCAAAATAGGGCTCCACATAAAAAGTGTTCGGGATGAACCATAGTCGTTCTACGACTGAAGGAGACCAACTATAAGTATATATATATATATATATATATATATATATATATATATATATATGCGGCCCCCCATTTCTAAAATATTTTTAATGCGGCCCTAGATAGAAAAAGGTTGCCCACTCCTGCTGTAGACAATTTTAGAGAATACAGTGTTATTAATTTAAATTGATGTTATATAGAGACTCTCTATTCTGTATATATCACCACATATATATATATAAGATGATTTTGTGATTTCATGCACATTACAGATGGAAGTATCTATTGCTTGTTGTGTTTTTCAATGTAATAATTAAAATAGAAAGTGTTTTTCCCCATAACAAATATAAAGCGATATGAAGCTCTTCAGATTCGACACCTACAGATGGCTGAAAGAAGCACTGGATAGGTCCTGGTGCTATAAGAGCATGGAATGGGTTGCCTGAATCAGCCAGGATAATCAAAGACTTGGTGGACTTTAAGTCATTGATTAACATGCATTACTAGATTGATCTAGAACACGCCATCTTTTTGAAGTAACGTTTGTATTATATAAGACAAGAAGATAAGATCCAAGCGTAAAGAAAAAAATCCTGGATCGGAGAGTTAGAAAAAAAAAAAGGCTGAAAATGCATAAGGGTCTGGTGATTACAAATGCCTAAACTGCGCCCATAGATGTGTATCTATGATTGACGTCTTTAGGCACGTTTAAAGTTGCAATGGGAAAAAATCATCTCCGAATCTCTACAACGTAACACAGAGTGTTTGTATTTCTAATGATTTTCTATGATATTACCTAATTACCAAAGTAAAAAGGGTGAAAATATAGTATTGATTTTTCCCTTCGTTTGTTGAAGCCCATTTTTTATACCTTGATATTTCTTATTGCTAAGTATATAGTTCGTCCATTGTGGTTTGATGATGACCTCTTTTGTCATCCAGGGGAGCTGAGGTCTTTGCACTGGGTTTTTGTACTTCCCCATGTGACTGGTGAAACCTATGTAAGCCCGGAATTTTCGGCTGCACACTGTACTTCCGTTTTCCAGGTGGCAGGGTCAATACCATAAGAGAAGCCTTTAGGGTGTCACTGAAGCGCTTTCTTTGTCCACCTTTTGAAAGCTTCCCTTTGTCTTAATTGGCAATAAAGGAGTCGTTTAGGGGTGCAGGAGTCTTCCATTCTGCAGATGTGACCTGGATTGTGTGGATGCTTTGCAGGAACGATTTCAGAAGCAGATTTTTTTTTCTTGCCATTTTTCCGAGGCATAGAGTAAAGTGTGAAGGATGGATAGCTCTATAGACACCCCTAGCTTGGTGGTAATACCACGTCTATTCCAAACTAAGTACTTTTCGCTAAGTAACAAAATGAAAAAAATGTAGCCCTGTATCTACCTCTGGTTTATAAACGGAGGTGCTTCGCCTTTGTCTCCACAGCACTGAATAGCACCGTTAGGACCTAGAAGAAAAAAAAAGTGTGGTAATGGTACGTAGTGGACATGTTGGTTGGTCACTAAGTTGCTGAGAATATAAACTTCTAGGCTGTATTTGAGGTTTTCAATTATCAATACACTTATATAGAGTGTGGACAGATAGCTTCATTTGCAAATTTATTTTAGTCGACATGTGAACTGAGCTACGAGACATGTTCACAAAATCAAGAATGCGTTCATCAGATTATCTTATTCTTACCAGTGGAGATTGGGATAGCTGAGAGGTCGTGAATGACCCACTGACCCCACTGCATGACCATCAAAGAGTTGAATGTGTACTCCGCCTCACAAGGGTGAAGATGAAGGCTGACATTTCTGGCACTAGGAAGAGGTAGCCCGTCTTTACCAAACTGTCTGGGCGCATCCACACCTGTCGTGGCGGACATAGAAAAGGAAAACAATGTGAATAATAAGAAAAATGTGGGTGCCAGAAAGAAAGAGCTAGAGAGAGCAAGAGAGACTGAGCAAAAGAGAGAGAGAGAGAATGAAAGAAAAAGAAAGTGAGCTGTTTAATCTCATTGTAACACAAACAATAATTCATGAACTAAAAAGTTTGTTAAAATGGGGGGGGGGTCGTTAAAATGCGACCCGCTTAATGAAACTTAACAAGAAAAAAACAACTTTTAATAAAAAAAAAAATAGTTGTATCAATTAGTTTGGATCAATCATGTAATTAAATTTGTAATAAATCTAGACTAACAATAAAAAAGCATTTATAAATATAAAAAAATATGGTTCAAGCCTTCAAAGGCTTCTCAAGCCTTCTCAGGTTTCTCAAGCCCACACACTAACCACTCTGCTAGGGGAAAGCTTTTGAACATTGAAGATTGCACATCTATTGTTTCTATAGTCTCGTCCTATTTTACAGGTTTGTGTTCAAAAGACCCAGACGACGACCAGTTAATGGGACTAATTCAACTTATACCACTACTTCAGTAAAGTACACGTTCTTTCCTTTGTTCAACATACAAAATGAAATAATTAATTACTAATAGTTAATAAACTAATCGATTAATTTTTTCAACTTGACTCTTGTTTAGTTATGTAAAAGAAATGATCGTGTAAAATTTCTGCTTGATTCGAGATTGAGTGTGTGAGAAATAAAGTGTATAAACCTTTTACCAGACAGCTTACAGACATACAGAGTGATACAAGCTTTGTAAAAAGGAGAAAATGAGAGGGTGTGCCGGTCAGAATAAACAATATAAAAGCCTGGAACAAATCAACGGGTGTAGCCGGCAATATCACCAATAAAAAAAAAGTCTTCAAGCGAGAATTGAAGTTTAAACCTTATACTTTGCCCAAATTACGTCCCGCCGGAATGTCGGCACAAAGTGTAGCAACCCCCCCCCCCCCCTTTATTTTTTCAAAAAAAAAAGTTGATAAATTTATTTTTACCTACGTAAGGAGATTAGGGCCCTCAATTTTTCTCTGATGGATTGGTACCAAGACATTTAACATGTGTGCATTTATGAAATGGAACTGTAGAATGGAGTGTAGAATCTATCAGGAAAAGTGAACAAACCATTACTTTTTTGTGGAGCAACATATTCGCTTTATAAAGAAAGTGTGGCTGATTTAAAAAAAAACAACAACATATAAACAGCATAATACTACGACATTCTTGGTTTGAACCGCGAATATTACATTACGCCTAGAAATTGTTGGATCTATGGGAACATTTACCAAAAAGAGACAAGAAAATGAGTCGATGGTACAAGTAGCTACAATGTTGCTCAAATTTTAAGTAGAAAAATGAAGCCATTTTCAGACGCCTGAAAATTTTCAAATATCCCATTTATTAATGAAGCACTGTATCTATCTGTTTCTAATCAAATTGTTTCGGTCAATTTCATTTCGTTTTTGTAGGCCTACGTTTTCGTTCATGTGGCCCGCGACACGAGTGTCGATAATTAAAAAGACCCGTAGGTCGAATTATACTGAGCATCACCAATGTCTTCTTACAGTCCAACTAGGATACAAAATCACATCTATAAATGCAAGCTCGCATACAGCAACATACGATGGTAGTTTACCGGCTTAACGGTTCAAAAGGTAGACGGATGAAATAGTTTGTCGGATGAACGGTTTCCTAACAATGATAAACTAAATGTAATTGAAAAAGCAGACCAGAGAGACCAAAATGAAAAGGAATAAAAAAAAACATTATTAAAATATAAGTATTTATTTTGCAATGCACCCAAGCAAGGGGCAAAATAATATTTTTAAAAATCAATAGTAACCATATGACTAGGTGCAAGTTTACAAAACATATTCTGTACCAAATAGGTCAAGACATTCATTTTAAAGAGCGAAACAAGATAAATACGTTTTTTTTATACCAACCATCGGCGTATTCTGGAGGTAACAACCTTGGTACGGCTGTGAAGGCGGCACCTAAGTTTCTGACATTGTTACACGTTCCATCTATGCTTCTGTATTTTTGAGAGGTAGCGTTCCAGCACCACTGAAACAGAGATTAACGGTTGCAGACATTTCAGAAATAGTAAAACTTCCCAGAGGAAACTGGCTGTTTGAAAGTTCTCGCTTCATAAAAATAATATTCATAATTCAACGTATTCACATCGAGATAAAGATCAAAAAAATTATGGAATTTTGTAGTATTTTCGTTAAAATTATTATTTATTTTTAATTTATTTCAAATGTTCAAATCAATATTTTTTTTAAGTAACGAAATTAATACGATGTTCTTTTATTTCTTTCATAGAATACCATTGAATAGCCTGTATATGCAAAATAATAAAGTAAATGACACGCTTCAAACTGGTTTAAATTGGCAAGATTTCAATATATGTAAGTTTTCTTATTGATCAGGGGCGGACAACAAAAGGCCTATATTTTTTTTTATAAAGATGTAGAGTTCACCGTATGCATGCGTACAGTTATCGATACATTATCAAACTTGACATAGTGATTTTGAGGACAGGTATAACTGGATGCCTATCATATGATGTAGCCTACAATTTGTGGGCCGCATAGTGTAGAAATGCCCAGGCCGATATTGACACCCAGTTCGCCCTTCTTATTGATCATATATGATTATAAATTATATTTATGATTCTTATTTCGTACTTAAGATCAGTCATTTTGTTAATGTGAAGATCTATAGTGACATCCATCACCATGTCAGAACTTATGAGACGTGTCTTAATTGTAACAAATTCATCATTGGCCTCCTTCAGTCGTAGGACGACTATGGTTCATCTCAGAGCACTTCCTCATGTGGCTGTGGAGCCCTATTTTGGAGAGACACTCCCGTCCACAGATAGCGCGGGTTAAGGTGGCTTTTGCTTCGGTGGTAGAGGAGCTGGCCGTTTTTCGGATTGTGCGTTTTTCTTCCTGGGCTGAGACCCATGTACTTTCACTGTCCATAGCTTTCTTGGTCACTGTCTCTCTCCACCTGTTGCGGTCTAGAGCTGTGTCTTCCAAATTGTCAGTAATACTGATTTGAGGTTACGTTTTATTACATCTATGTATCGGAGGTGGGGGCGACCAGTTTTTCTTGTGCCAGTCGCGAGTTGACCATAGAGGATGACTTTCGGGATGCGCTTGTCCTCCATCCGGCGAACATGTCCAAGCCAGCGCAAACGGCGTTGTCTGAGGGCTGTAAAGATGCTGGGAATACCTGATCGCGCAAGGATCTCAGTAATGCACACTTTTTCTTTCCATGTGACATTCAAGATCCTACGGAGACATCTCAAATGGAATGAGTTTAGTTTTCTCTCTTGTTTTGCGTAGGTGGTCCATGATTCACTGCCATACAGCAGTGTACTCACAACGCATGCCTTGTAGACTTCTATTTTGGTCACCGTAGTTAGCTTATGGTTTTCCCAAACTCTTGGTCTGAGTCTAGCGAATGTCGAGGCAGCCTTCCCTATGCGTTTTTTCATCTCCTCTTCTAGGGACAGGTCATCTGTAATTGTGGATCCCAGATAGCAGAATTCGTTTACGGCGTCCAGCTTGTTATCGTCTATGAGGATGGAAGGTGGTGCTGTAGTAGGTAGTCCCATAACATTTGTTTTCTTCGTGCTAATAGTCAAACCATATTCTTTACAGGCCTGAGAGAAGCGGGACATTAGTGACTGAAGTTCCTCTTGTGTGTGTGACACTACCGCTGCGTCATCCGCGAATAGCATATCTCTTATGAGGGTGGCTCTGATTTTAGTTTTGGCGCTCAGTCTGGCAATATTTAGGAGTTTGCCATCAAATCTGAAATGGAGATAGATGCCTTCAGTGGATTTGTCAAACGCGTTGTGGATTAGCAGTGAAAATAGTATTCCAAAGAGGGTTGGGGCCAGGACACATCCTTGTTTAACTCCACTGTTTATACTGAAACTTTCAGAGTGACACCGTTGCATTGCACTGTACCCATCATATTTTGGTGGAAAGATATGATTACATTTAGTAGCTTGGGTGGACAGCCTATTAACTGTAAAATTTTAAAGAGGTCATCTCTGCTAACTAGATCGAAGGCCTTTGTCAGGTCAATAAACGCAATGTACAAAGGCATCCTTTGTTCTCTGCACTTTTCCTGGAGTTGGCGGATGGAGAAAATCATGTCAATCGTGGATCTCCCTGAGCGAAAGCCACATTGTGATTCTGGATAGACCCGATCAGCGAGTTTTTGTAGCCGGAGAAGTATCACTAGACTTTGCCTACACTACTTAGGAGGGAGATTCCCCTGTAATTGTTGCAGTCACTTCTGTCACCTTTGTTCTTATACAGTGTAATGATTTTAGCATCCCGCAGGTGCACAGCACCTTCTTGCCAACATTTGCAAAGCAGTTCGTGTAGAGGTTGGATTAGAGTAGTTTTGCATTGTTTTAGAAGATCTGGGGGGATACCATCGCATCAGGGTGCTTTGCGGGAAGCAATGTTGTCTATGGCTTTGTTGAGCTCTGAAAGGGTGGGTGTTTCATCTAGCTCGTTCATTGTGGGTAATTGTATGATGGCCTTAAGGGCTGAGTCAGAGACTGAGCTTGTTGTGGCGTAGAGCTCAGAGCAATGTTCAACCCATCTGTGCATTTGTTGTAACAAATTACATGTCTATAATTAAGTTTGACTGTCTTGACAATCGATGAAGTATAATGTACTTTTAAAAAAAATACAACTTAATAAATAATAATATTAGTTGTAATAGTGTTCTTACTTAATTTAATTAAACTATTTAAACTTTAATTGACTCGTACTAATCCTTTCTAAAAAGGGCGTTGTCTACGATATTAGAAAGAATATCTGCCCCCATATCTACTGAGGGAGCTTGTAACTCTTTTCCAGATCCCCTTGCTAAATTGGAGGGGAAACGATTGCTTCTCTAATACTTTCTCCAGAAAGAAGTTTATTTCCTGTATAGAAACACTAATTTAAAAAAAAAAAAAAAAAAAAAAAAAAAGGAATTACTTTAATGACTATTTATTACGCAAATTTTGAAACAAAGTGTAAATATTAATGCAAAATAAAACTGGAAAGTTGTGCTGTTATTATCTCTATTTACGTATCTTTTCTTTTTCGTTAAGTACAGCACGTCCTCCGGGTTTCAATCTATGGCTAAGGGATCACGAACGAAATTTTGTTTCATTTATGGAGCGCCACTGGTAAAAGTTTTAGAAGCAATGATTTATGCTGCCTAAAAGATATCAACTTCAAAGACTATAGTATTGTGATCCTGTAGGTCTAGGTGTAAACTTTGAATAAATAAGAGGTGGTGAAGTGTTCATACCCTGTACCATCGCCGGACGAATCTGTAACCCTGACCTTGAAATCTTCCTGCAGACATGGCAGCGTGAGTTGATGCCAGAGTGTAGAATTCAGGAGGAGGTTGAACAACAGGGGCTATAATCAAACTTTCAACTGCAATATTGGACAAATGCAGATTAAGTCTAAGTATCTAATATGAAAAGTAGTAGCTAGATTTAACAATTTTACTCCTGGCGAGAACACATCTCGGGTATAAAAGTTGGTCCTCATTACAAAAAGGTTTTTTTTTAAATTCTTCTTATTTTTTAGTAGACACTCTTGAAGGTGGATACAAACTTGGGATACAAACTTGGGATACAAACTTGGGAAACAAACTTGTTAAAAAAGCAGCGTATTTGGGTTTTTCCTGATTAAGACTTAGACTGCTTTATTGATCCTTATGGAAATTTGTAGTGATTGCAAGGACTCTTTTCTCATATAAAGACAACACAACAGAAAAATACACATAAATACAACAAAGACAACATAAAGAGTTCATTCAGCGACTACACACAGGCATCTTGGTGCTTTTCATGTTCCCTGATCAACGAGTGGTGGTGATATAGTCTGACCGAGTGAGGTACGAACGAGTTTTTGTACCGCTCCGTTCTTGTTTTGATTGACAGCAGTTCCCACTTCGCGACGACCTGACGTAGTTCTGATGGAGCGGGTGGCCGTTGTCTTCCATGATTTTTTCAATTTTCCTTTGACACTTTTGTTCAAAAAGTTCCTTTAAATATGGTAATGTTGTGAGTGTAATTTTTGATGCCCTTTTTATGATGTTATCTAAACGTAGCAACAGTTGAGATGAAGCGTTGCCTTGCCAACACGTTATTCCGTATGTTAGCAGATTTTGTATAGTCGCGCCGTAACAGTTAACAGTGCCGGTCTTAGGGGGTGGTGAGTGAGTCTACCGTCCTAGGCCTTAAGCCTTAATGGGCCCCGCGATAACAGCAACTGTTATGATCTAGTTAATTTTTCGTGCAAAATGTTTCTGAGTTATTAGTTACGTTGATTAAAGGACACTAAATCAATAGTAGAGGACTGGGGACCAAATCTTGCAAGGAAAGTCTTACATGCAGAAAATTCATAATACAGTACATCAAACGCCAACAGGGATATGCTACATCAGTAAGATACTATGTTTTGTAACAATAATAAGTCCAACAGCATTAGAGGCGGACGAGTCCGTTAGCGTGATATGTTACGGTTTCGCATTTGATACTCGTCCGAGGCCCCGAGTATTGCTAAGACCGCCTTTAATGTTAAACACTACTCAATAATCTACTCTTTCTGATTTGTATGATACGTTCTACATTCTTTAAGCAGTAAAGTACAATAACATACAAGAAAGAAGAGAAATCGCAATGGGGTTGTATTGTCAATATGAAACACGCGTCGTACTCAAACAATAGAAACCCATTCATTAGCATCTGTCACGTGACAATAGAATAGGGACACAGAAATATATACACAACTCTGCACCAGCGCACTGTCAACACCTGAGATGAACTCCAATTGGTGACAAGGCAAGGAGACCTAGGTCTCCCGTAGTGCCCTGGTAAGGAACTCTGCTGTTTGGCGTAGTGCCTCAAAGCTTCCATACAAACATTTGAACCACACGATACGTCTTCCCGCAGCTCGCTGAGCTGCGGACACTCTTGCAAGAATTGCGCCACCGTCTTCTGATTCCCCGCAGTGTCGGCAACGGGCATCAAAATTTGGCCGGAACCGGGCGAAGTACTCACCTATGGGGCAGTGTCCCGTGCGCCACTGCCCTATTGTTGTTTGTTACGACCTTTTTAGCCTCCATCACGGGTCCACTCGATTTTGGCGACGCATGTGCTGCAAGACTTCCCTGGCAGTGTTGGAGTCATCCCAGGATTTTAACCATTTTTCATGTACCCACTCTCGTATAACTGTGGTAGCCTGTTGAAACGTACTTGGTGACTCGAAAGTGGGCACGGTCAGCGCTCCTTCTCGTGCTAGAGCATCAGCCACGGCATTGTCCCTCACGCCGCAGTGAGGCCGCATGTGCCTGACAGCTTGTCTGGTTCGTGGTCTGGGTAACAAATATAGGCCCCATACCCAGCTCTTACGGGGTCCTTCATGACCGACCCGTCTGTGTAACAGTAAATGGCGTCGGCCGGGTAGGTCTTTAGTGTGTCCATTGCCATTTTTCTTAGTAAATCCGGGTGTGTGTGTCGTTTTGTGGCCCCCTCCAACCCGTGTATAGTGAAATTTATGGGAGGGATGGGCTGTCTCCTCCAGGGCGGGCACGTGCTTATCCGTCGGATTGGGACCCGGTCAGTGGAGAGGCCAGCTTGAGCACTCAAATTTGACGCGCAGTGCATGAATGATGTCCGTTTTATCCTGTTTTTTACTCTCCACTGAGTGACTAATGTATGGGTCGGGAGCCCTGGTTCGCCCCTTTTGTAGCGTTCCAGGGCCGTTAGCACGGCGCGCTCTCTCCTCAGGCTGAGAGGAGCCACGTTGGACATGATTGCTGCAGCGGAAGTTGGGCTCGTTCTATAGGTGCGCAAATGAATCTGAGAGCCTGGGCCTGTACACGGTCGAGTGATTCGAGAGCCGTCTTGCTTGCGTACACCTGCACGGGCAGGCTGTACTCGATTTGGATCTGACAGCCCCTGTGTACAGTGTCAGCTCGGGCGCCCCACTTGGTACTGGCTAGCTTTCTGAGTAACCCTAACTTCTCTGAGGCCTTTCGTTCAACATCCTGGATGTGCCAGTGCATTGAGATCTTCATATCTAGGGTGACTCCTAGATATTTTGGCGTGTTTTCCGGCATAATGCATTGAATTCCCTGCGGCATTCGGGGGTCCCCTTTTTTTGTGCTCTGCGCCTCGCCCGTCCCTGGCCCTGACTATTCGATCTAATTCTCGGGACCAGGCGGGTCTATGCCGTATGCCGCGGGATATACTTCCTAGCCGCACCCAAAATCGCTGCAGTGATTTCGCCGTATTTGGTGTCGACTGTCCCTTCTTCCACCGCGATACACGACAGGGTGGAGTCGACAGCCACCCCGTACGCTGGCCAGTCAGCCTTAGTGTAGCTCCATTTTTTGGGCCGTTTAGTGGCTACACCCCTTGCTTCTGAGGGGGCAATAGTGATTTCAACGGGCCTATGATCGCTTCCAACATCCTCAAGCACATTAATTGTGGTTTTCCCCTCTAGGTCTGCGGAGATTAGAGTTAGGTCGAGACACATTGCCAGTGTGTAGGAGGGTTGGCGGGCTGTGTTTATTCTGTAGGCAGAATAAGTTCATAGTGTTGAGAATTTCTTGGACTTTTTGGCCCGAGGAGTCGGTTGCGTCATAGCCCATGCAGGAGACTTGGCATTTAGGGTTAGGGTTAGCTAATAGAGTTTTAGTGAGAATATTCTTATTGCCGAGGTTAATGGCAAGTTCGTGTTTTGGCGGGTTGTAACAATTAATGACCGTAAGTTTTCTACCAGCTTTGAATATATCAAGCGAGATGGCGTCGGTACGCCTGCTTTGAGGGCCAGGATTTTGTGAAACTGTCATGCCGTTTCTTACATATTTAATGATTCCACGGCACTCATCGCATTTACATTTATAAGCCGTATAGCCACTGATGTGGCTACTTCGTTTCTTGCCTACCAGAGTCTCCTGCAAGAGCGCGATGTCTATTGCCCTCTCATGGAGGAGTTTTGTAAGCTCTAATATCTTGGGTATTAATCCACAGATATTGAGCTGAAGTACTTTTATCTGGCTAAGTTTATCGCTCCCTAAGGGTTTTGGACTGGAAGCGACTAACCGTTGTAATTGTTGGTGTTTTGGAGGACCGATGGTCCTCTCTTCGTTGGTCGTAGTCGGTTGGGCCTTTTGGGTGGTAATAGCTGGTTGGGCCTGGTGCGGGACATGATCACCAGGTTGGTGTGGTTGGATAGCCACACCTTGGCTACCGTTCTTCCGAGGGAAGAACGAATGCAGTGTAGCCTGGGAAGAGGGCTTTGTCCTGAGATGGGGAACCTTCGCTAATTATTCGTGGTTCGACAGGTGCCGCCGGATCGGAACCACGGAGCAAGCAGTAGAGGATTTTTCGTTGTCGGGCCTGCCGCCCACTACCCGCGCGACGGAGCCTGTTTGGGTCTGCTCGTACCCAGGTTTTCTGGTTTGATGTGTATTATTCATGTTTGCATAGAAGTCGAAGGCCGTTGGCGGCCTTAGTTATTGCCGATTAGAAAGTAGTGTACCCACGGCCTGCAAGAGGGTCCGGAACTCTAGGGTGCGGGAAGTCCGCACCACTGGTCACCACCTCCGTATGGCAAGAGCTCGCTTACAGGAGGAGTGGTTGTGTAAGGATTGCTCGATATCCCCAGTATCAAAACTGCTTATTGGGACGCGCATTCCTCTACTACCTCACAGGGGACGGGCTAGTTGGAGACTAGCTCGTGGACGCCGAACACTCCGCCCGACGCAGCCCGCTAAGGCCGCGCCAGTCAGTCCAGTCTTTGCCCATAGAGAGACCCGCGAATCAGCCGAGCCCCAGGAGAACCCGACCAACCCTCGAGTTGGTGTCCAGCGCTATCCGCTTTTCAGAGATCCCGTTAGGTCTCTTACTCACCGTTGCCCCGGGGCCCCACAGGGGGGGGGGACTGGACATAACCCCTTTGAGTTTCTTTTACACTTGCCGGCTGCTCATTCATCAGCGGCAAGCGACCAGTACCCTTGGCCACTCCTCTGAAGAGCGAAGTGTTCACCCGGCGACCACGATGAGGTGGTTCTGGAACGCCGAGCAATGTCAACACCAGATATTGACAGATTGTTTAGACAACTCCGCACAGTGCAGGGAGGTCTCTCACCCTTTTAGGCGAGTCTTATTTTGCTACTCTTTGGCCTATTCTTTTTCTCCTACGATTGTTTCCACCCGGGCGCCATTATGAGGCAGGGTAGCATGCCGGGCTAGGACCTAACAATATCTTCATAACTATCAGTTCATTGTATACATATGAATATTAACAATGTAATAATAATAATAACATTAATAAATCTCCTTAACCTGTGGTATCAAGTCGTTAGTCGAACTAATAATACAACAGCACGTCTCTTCTTTCTTTTGCAACGACGGAGATTGGGTTGTAGTTGTTGATAGGTTGTAGTTGTTGATAGGTTGTAGTTGTTGATAGGTTGTAGTTGTTGATAGGTTGTAGTTGTTGATAGGGTTGTAGTTGTTGATAGGGTTGTAGTTGTTGATAGGTTGTAGTTGTTGATAGGTTGTAGTTGTTGATAGGTTGTAGTTGTTGATAGGGTTGTAGTTGTTGATAGGTTGTAGTTGTTGATAGGGTTGTAGTTGTTGATAGGTTGTAGTTGTTGATAGGGTTGTAGTTGTTGATAGGGTTGTAGTTGTTGATAGGTTGTAGTTGTTGATAGGTTGTAGTTGTTGATAGGTTGTAGTTGTTGATAGGTTGTAGTTGTTGATAGGTTGTAGTTGTTGATAGGTTGTAGTTGTTGATAGGTTGTAGTTGTTGATAGGTTGTAGTTGTTGATAGTTTGTAGTTCATAGTTTCTATTCTTTTTGAAATATTGAAACCTACCTATCCACCTGCCTATCTACCTGCCCTAACCACTTCGGTTTTGAAAGATTTTAAAATAAATAGATGACAGAGGTAATGTCAAAGGTGACAGATCACTGTTTCGAACTAAACATCACAATGATAGCAGTTGCTCCACTATGATCAGTTACCGATAGTTAGTGGCACATTTTGTTTTTTCAATACGTTGCTAGTTGCGCTACTCTTACAAATACTTTGTTTACTTCTTCCACACCGATATATCTTGTTCTATTAACGGAAGAGTTGACAAATGTCATTCTGTTGAGCTTAACTTCCCAAACTTTATCATATAACTTTTAGAATAAACAACTTATCAACTCTTCATATATTCTGTACACCAGGTACACTAAAGGGTTTGCTATTTATAATTATTTGCCTTATATAAAAGTACTTAATAGAAAAATTCGTGTTAAAAGAAACTGTGTATCTGAGTAGAAGTTTTAATCTTTTGGAAATAATAAAGTTCTGAAATGAAATTTCATGGATAAAGTATAGGGGGGAAGCATAAAGCATAGGGTGAAGTATTAAGTATAGGGGGGAGTGATGTATATAGCTATAAAACGTCTATTTGTGATAGTTTTAACACTAGAGATAATGAGCTATCCACTTTAATAGAAAAATGATACACATTTTGATATGTTTATTGTTATTTTTGTTTATAGATATCCATTGATCAATTAGACAACGATTTTGTCTGCACAAGATGCGGGAAAATATGCATGTCACCACTGGGTTTGCGTAGTCATGGGACACACTGCACTCATCCTTAATCTTCGGAATCGAAGACATATTCATTATTATTTATTATTATCCATTGATCAATACAAAAGCTTTTATAACATTAAAGCTGAATAGTTCATTAAAATAAAAATAGTTTGGTATCATTAGTGACTCTTTTATTGGAAAATACTATTATAATTTATTAAACTTTGAAAAGTTCGAAAAACATCATAAGTAAAAATCGCATTTATAACAGGATTTAAACCTGATTATCTGTTTCGGCTGGAAAAGATCCAGTTCTGAGTTCCTTCGTTACTCAGTATCAAAGTCTCTCAATCTCGCAACTCTACTTACAATAGACCAACATTTTATTTTGAGATGTCTCCATACCTTCCACCTTCCTTCTTCTACTCAATATCTATTTATATTTTGACACTTTTTTTGCAATTTAGCGTTGCTTATTGTCATTTTGTATATTTTGTGAATATTAATTTATTCTAATGTTAAAAAGCAAACAATTGATTGTTCTGAGCACATGTACAGAACATATACTAGATACTATTTTATTAATATTCAACTATCTCTCTAGTGAGGGATAACTCGTATACCTGGATATACTACGCTAATCTACAAGAAAACAATGTTACAAAGACAGTTTGTGTGGAAACACAAACTCAAAGTCGGCCCCCGAAGTGGTCCAACCAGGCAGGAAAAAAGGCAGGTTTCAAAATTTTCAGAAGAATATCGGTATTAAATTCTATCAGAAGTGGTCCACCCAGGCAGGTAAAAAGGCAGGTTTCAATATTTTCAGAAAGAATATCATAATGAAATTCTATCAGAGGCTAGTGACAGAGAAGAATGGAGAAAGAAGGTTGATAGTTCCTGTGTGGTGCCCCAAAGGTCCAGCACACCAAGGGATAGGTGAAAGTGAATGTGAAGTTAGATGTGCACCTGACCTAATTGATGTCTTATAATGAATCTAATTGATCTAATTGTTTTGTAAATGGTCAAGCTCTTATTCAAAGCCTAGAAATCAAATCTAAAAAAGTTCATTTAGTTTTGTGTCCTATCATCATGGACGGTCGGGTAGTCCACGTGAATATACGAAAAACTACTTATAAATTGTTGTTTTAAATTATGTCGACCTTATTTGCATAGTAAATATATTTTTTCTCCTTAATAAAAGTTAACAGCTGTAAAAATGGTGTATTTTATGAAAAAACAGCTTGCACAATTGATTTAAAAAATTAGATTTTTAGCTTTCAGTAAAGAAAAAAGAAGCCGTTGCATCAGAACTTTGAATGATCTAAAATATCACGATGTCCGATTTTTATTTTCTTTTTTAGTTTCTGAGATCTAAACAGAACGGACGGGCAGACGGACAAACAGGCCACACAAAACTAATAGCGTCATTTCCCCTTTCGGGAGCCGCTAAAAAACCAGCAACATTGAAGTTTAGTTCTGAGCATAACATTACCTGAGTTTGGTTGAATAATATTCTGTAGTATAGTTATCGTTAAAAATACACATGTCAGTTGAAGCAGTATAGCCATTTCTTTTAAAAAAATCTCACAATCGGCTTGTCCCTAGCACTTTTGAAATGTATAAAAAAAAATTATTTTATGACTTTGAGGCTGAACAAATTAATAGAATGTTTTTTTCTGCTTTTATTGAACTGTAAATGAAGACCTATCAAGTTAAATCAAAACTAAGAAGTCATCTACTAGTTGAACAGTGGGAGTAAGTGAATCTTCACATCATTGTGCGTCCATGTGTGTGTGTGTTATTGACTCAATTGTCCAGGTGAACATGTACATTGGCCGATGACGTTGCTCAAACAGAATGAAGACTGTACTTTGAGTTGAGCCAACGTATATGTGTTTGTGTGAGTGGACGTGTGCACGGAATATTTTATAGCCATCATCAAACTGACATTTATTAATCACGGCCCCTTTTCTCCTTTCCTTTAACGTTCTTTAACACAGATTATTGCCCTTGTTTTCAGTTTAATCGCATGGGGTAGAAGGGACGAGAAGGCTTCTTCCTAATATAGTATTTTGTTTGGCCATATAAATGAGTTAGTAAATTATTTGTGAGATTGAATAATATTTTTGGTTGTGATATTTTGTTTTTTTCATCATATGTTATATTTCGTACATTATGTAATTTTAGTAAATTCTATTCCGTAACAATGTATAGGCTCCCTTTCAAGTGGCTTTTAATGTACAAAGCTTAATGCTTATAATATATTTCCATTAATTATCATCAAATTATTATGCTCAGTACTAGGCTGCTAGAAGATAAAGTATGGGCGGAAGTGTACACAGAGAACGAGGAGATTTATGTGATAAATGCAATATTTGAATGCGCTACTGAATGCGCTGCTGAATACAGTTGTGAATGCACTACTAAAATGCGCTACTGAATGCACTACTGAATGCACTATTAAATGCATGCGCTACTCAATGCGCTAATGATTGCACTACTGTGCAAGTTTGAAGTATACACGCTACTTTGATAGAAGTTTCCAAGTGAAAACCCAATGTGAAGATTATTGATGATCTATCCGCTCGTAAATAAACGTACCAACAGCGTTACATTACAAGGCTTTCAAATTGTGTTGACATTGATGTTCATGTTAACATGACGTAACTCAGGGCAACAGCCCACAAAATCTTGTCAAACGTTCTGTACCTTCACAGGCTGATGGTCGAAACGTTTCAATTTCACTCCATAAATGAGTGTCTTTACGTCTTCTATATACAAGCTGGACATAAAAAAAGAAAATCAGATCTTGACGCATATGCGTTCTTACAGCTTACACAATTTAAACAATCTTTCATTTGGAGAATTTGGTTTTGATTGAAAATTATGGCTGGTAAAAGCCAGTATTCATTACAGCAGAATGTGAATAAAATAGGAGCCAAAACCAAACAATTTAATGATGCTTAATGTCTAATCAGATCTAAACATCATCTGCCCTAAAGATCACACGGTCTGAAAGGGAAACTTCACTTTTTTACTTTAATGTCTAATCAAGACAATGTAATGTCATTAGGAGGAGATGTAATACAAATTGATCTTATAGATTACAGACGTTACTTTAAACAAAGAAGATAAACGTCCTGAAGTGTCTCTAATTCTAGTGATTTTACTAATGATATTACTCTAATTTGAATATTCGATGTTATTCATTTGTTATAAATGTCACTGATTTATTTTATATTTGTTCTAGTTTCTTAATGTTTTCTTGAGCTGAGGGATCACTATCTATGTAAAAATTTAAATTTTAGTATCTATGTAAAAATGAAAATGTTAGTACCTATGTAGAAATGTAAATTTTAGTACCTATGCAAACATGTAAATTTTAGTATCTACGTAGAACTGTAAATTTTAGTATCTATGCAGAAATGTAAATTTTAGTACCCTACCTATGCAAACATGTAAATTTTAGTATATATGTAGAAATGTATATTTTAGTATCTATGCAGAAATATAAATTTTAGTACCTATGTAGAAATGTAAATTTTAGTATCTATGTAGAAATGTAAATTTTAGTATCTATGCAGAAATATAAATTTTAGTACCTATGTAGAAATGTAAATTTTAGTATCTATGTAGAAATGTAAATTTTAGTATCTATGTAGAAATGTAAATTTTAGTATCTATGTAGAAATGTAAATTTTAGTACCTATGTAAAAAAATTAATTATAGTACCTATGTAAACGTGTAAATTTTAATACCTATTTTAAAAATGTTAATTTTAGTACCCATGTGAAAATCTAAATTATAGTATTTATGGAAACATTGAAACACGAGTATCATAGCCGACATGTAAATAATTAGTATATATGGAAATAGCATCCTCCTGGGTAACGTCACGAGAAAAGGAAACAAAAACACAAAATGAAAGATCCGCTGGTTGAACAAAATGTTGGCTTTTACTTCGTGTGGACCGAGAAGATGAGATAACCCTGGATGTATTTAATATCTCAATGCTACAACTACGTATTGCGAATATTAAGAGCAAACTTATTGTACATATCAAAAGTAACAAAAAGTTGATTAATGTTTTTGTACCGCCATATAATAATAAAGTATTAAGAGTTTTGAAAATATGCAATATTCTGTAATATACATAATATTTAATTTTCATTTCGACTTCTACGCATTTTCTGGTGTTAGGGCCTACTAAATGTGTTATACAAACACATCAGATCCTTTTTGCATAAGATGCCATAAAATACTTTTATTTGTTAAATTTAAATGTCAATGATATTAACAGATTTTTTCGTCTAACACTGAAAAGAAAATCAAAGGGGAGTCACTCTCTCGGGTTAGACCTTATCAAAAGATTGTACATAAACATAATGACACGAAATTTCGCGCCAATAAAAGTATCTCTCCAGAAAACGTCTTCAATAAAAGCTGTGTTATGGGACGCACGTTATAAAATAGAATAAAACCTGCGCGCCTTGGGGGGTCAGCTGCGTACATCGTTTTCTGAATGCCAGTGCAACCTTTGTGTTTAATGCCTCGCACTTTAACTCGATGGGTCACCCTTCTGTGTTTTCAAGGGCTCAACACAGCTTTAAAAATATATTGAACTTGCATTTTCGAACCTTTTGTGGCTTCTCAGGAGCACAATATTGTTTTATGCGTTTAAACGTTTTTTTTTCAGAACAGAAAGGAATGGAAGCGTTTGAAATAGAAAATGTGGAGCGATCTTCCGACGGGTTCGAGATGGCTTTAGGAAAACCTATACATAGAACGAAGATGTAGAGTCACATCACGTCACATTCCTTCACAACTTCATAAGTACAAGAGGACAAGGTCGGATTTAAGGGAGGGCAGGTGGGGCTACAGTCCCGGGGACTCGACAACAAAAAAGGTGCCTCCACAGGAGTCATAAACTTTTGCTTTTTTCTAACGATTTTTTTCGTATTTTTTACGGCTGGCAAAAATGTCGTGATTTGAAGTGTATGATTGTAGCATACTCGGAATATGTCAATACAGCTCCGGATCTACGTCAATGTTTCTACCAATGGCCTTAAAAAAAGTAAAGTTCCCCTTTCAGACCTTGCGATCTATGGGGCAGATGATGTTAAGGTCATCTGCTTAACGAGGGTGTCATGTGGCCAGCACAACGACCAACCGCCTTTACTTTCCCTAACTAATGTCAGGTACCCATTAGAGCTGGGTGGACTCAGAGGCGCCTAAAGATCCCGTACTTAAAAATCCCAGTCTTCACTAGGATTCGAACCCGGAACTCCCATTTCGGAAGCCAAGCGCTTTACTGCTCAGCCAGTTCGCCTTCACCAATGGTCCTATATTGTAAATGTGTGTTTATACATAGGCTTAGGTTTTACTGGGCTTTAGTGTTAGGGTTTGGGAAAAAATCCCCCCTACCACTCAAAGTTCCGGATTCGCTAGTGGAGCCATGAGTTGTCAAATTGTTTGAGTTGGTAATGTCGCATGGTGCAGTGTTGCAGAGAGTCTGGATAGTGAAAGTGGTTACAATAATAAAGAAGATATTATTTGTTTAGTGATGTTCTTCTAACACAGTGATGCCCACCCGAATTCGACCTGTGGGCCATTTTTAATTTCCGACACTCGCGGGCCACATCATCGAAAAGATACATAAATGAAATAAAATTGACCTAAAAATGGCTTCATTTGTCTACTTAAAATGTGAGCAGCATTGTAGCTAGCCTAACCACGGCCAAATTATTTTTATAACACCACTTATATTTTGTTGTTTTCTTTAACAGCCATACTTTCTTGATAAAAGAAATATGTTGGCTTATTTTCATGTTCCACAAAAGTAAAGATCCTTTCACTTTTGCTGGTAGTTCATTCAGAGTCCATTTCAATGATTCCAAAACGCACAAATGTTAAGATCAAGGTACCATTCCATTACAGAAAAAGACAGGGGCCCTAACGTAGGTAAAGATACTTTTGTCAACCTTTTTTTTTTTTTTTTGAAACAAAAGAAGGGGTTAGGGTCAGGGGTTAGGGTTCAGGGGTTAGGGTCAGGTTTTATTAAAAGTTCTTCTTTTGCTTCTTTTTACGTTTTGTAATTTTGTTTAGCAGCCTACGTTTATATTTTTCCCTTTTTTTTAAACGCTTTGTGATTTTAGTGAACTAATAATTAAAAAACAAGGTTTCAAAAACAGTTTGTGTGGAAACACAAACTCAAAATCACCCCCGGAAGTGGTCCACCCAGAAAGAACATCCGAATGAAATTATATCAAAGACAAATGACAGATAAGAATGGAGAAAGAAGGTTGAAAGATCCTGTGTAGTGCCCCAACTGTCCAGAAGATTAAAGGATAGGTGCAAGTGAATGTAAAGTTAGATGTGAGCCTGGCCTAACTAGTTTGTGGTCTATAGGGCAGATGATGTAAAGTTCATCTGTTTTTGTGGCCTACTGTTAACGAGGGTGTCATGTAGCCAGCACAACGACTAACCGCCTTTACTTTTCCCAACTAATGTTAGGTACCCATTAGAGCTGGGTGGACTCAGAGACGCCCTATGATTCCGAAGTGGAAAATCCCAGTCTTCACCAGGATTCGAACCCGGAACCCCCGGTTCGGAAGCCAAGCGCTGTACCGCTCAGCCTCCTCTGGCCTAACTGTTGTCTTAAATCTGATGTAATTGTTTTGAAAAGGCTTAATCTATTATTCGACAAGAAAACGTTACTTTTTATTCTCTCGCAATGTCTATTTGGACCAACAATAAGAAATTGCAATTTACAAGATTACTATTCGTTTTAAATTTTGTCTAATTTATATTGCATAACAAATAGATTTTTTCTCTTTAAAAAAATAGTAAACATTTGTTCGTGTGTTAATATAGTACTAAGTATAGCAGAACTTACATAACTTAACAAGACAAAGATAAAAACAAAAATGTTTGACAAAAAATCTACAACCGTTTTCATAAATGTGTTAAAAATATGGAAAACACTCGTCTCCCTTACTAAAGAGCCTCAAGTGTTTGAGTGTTTTATAGTCAATAGTTGTAAAAGTGGTGTATTTTTATGAAAAAACTGCTTGCATAAGTGATTTAAAAAATTAGATTTTTCACTTTCAGAAAAGAAAAAAGTAGCCGTTGCATCAGAACTTTAAACGGTCTGAAGTCTAAAATATTGTGATGTCGGATTTTCAATATCTTTTCTAGTTTACGAGATCTAAACGGAACGGACGGACAGACATTCACACAAAACTAATAGCGTCTTTTCCACTTTCGGGGGCCGCTAAAAATTGTAATCAGTACTACGGTAGATTGTGTACTGAGTGACCACATTCCATGTCTTGATCTTTACTATGTGTGTAGTTATTTTCGTCATCCAGTGTAATAAAGCTTTAGATGTTAACACGGTTTTTTGTTATATTAAAGTACGACATCATGGTATAGAGTAGTATGGACATTCAGTAAAACCTGGGTCTGCGAAAGTGTAAGGACCACTGTAATTCTTGTTGCACACTTTGTTCTTATAGAAAGTCCAATTGGCTTCAATTTGTAGAGTGAGAGAGGAGACATAATATTAGTAGTGCGCGAGTGTTTTTCATTTTTTTATTTACTTCTGTTAATGCAGAACAATTACTATACAGTATATAATGTACTTAAGCGGCCAATAGTAAGCCAGCAGTACCTATGATCTGTTCTAGGTCTTATAGCAAAAATAAGGCCCACAGCTTAGAGGCGGACATACTGTATTGTTATTGTTATAGCGCTAGAGACGGATTAGCCTGTTAGCGTGATGTGGTAAGGTACGGTCTACCCTTACAGCTAAGGGCCCCGCATATGACGCTCTCCCAGGGCCCCGCGCACAGCTAAGCCGCCCCTGACCGAGCTTTTAAAAATTAAAAATTTTCCCACCTTTGTGTCACTTCCCGTTCGCCTATAGTCATTCAGTGCAACCGTTCATGATATCAATGATCGTGTTAGATATGTGGGTCAAGAATAGGCTATAGTCCGCAATACAGCTACCACGAAAGTTAGGGACAAAAGAAAAATCAAGATGACAAAGAGAGTTTGTGTAAACGCAAAAATGCGGCAATCTTTTTGTGACCAGTGCGGGTAAAAAAAAAAAGTAGGTTGCAATATTTTTAATCCCAAGAATCAGAAACTATAAAAAAGTATACATTTAAGATTTAACTATCAATACCACAATCTTACCCATTATAATAATGTGTAACAGTGATAGTCCCTACTGTTGCTAACGTTATCTATTGTTCTGCGGCTGACGATGTTATTATTATTATTATTGTTGTTGTTGTTGTTATTATGTTAGAAACGAACAAGTATTCATTCTCTGGCGCTACCAGGGTCGAGTTTCGTTAAAAAGAAACAAAACTCAATGTAGTCTGCAGCAGCACCGCCCTCTGACAGGCAAAAAGAATCTTCTTAGAGAGGTTAAAGGACTTGAAGGCATCTGTGAGGTCACTTGTCATTATTATTATTTTTATTATACGAGCCGACCCACGGCGAAGCATACGCCCACTCCTCTGTTTTTTTCTAAGCCTCGCTATTTGTTACCGCAAAAATTACGTGGGGTAACTTTAGTCCGATTGCAGAAATAAAAGAGTTATATTTTAATGACTTTTTTTATCGTGGTGTCCCGCATGGTTGGGCCAAGAAGAGAATTATATATATAGATTCTTTATATTAATGAATAGTCTATTCAATGAACTGATTTTTATAAGCCGCCCCAATCTAACGAATGTGATGAACTATTTGTTACTTGTACAATTTTCGGTATTTTCAAATTATTAACATCCTAACCCAAGTCTCCTTCGCACAATGCAGCCTTCCAATTAACATCTAATTGACAGGGGAGAAAGTTAACAAAAAATGGAGATATTCTGTATGGATATTCAGAAATTAGAGTAATGAAAGTCGTGAACAGGAACTTGACCAGATCTAAAATATCATGATGTCGGATTTTCAGTATCATTTTCTAGTTTTTGAGATCTAAACATGACAGACGAACGGACAGATCATACAAACTAAGAGATTGGCCCTTCACGATGTTAGGCCAGGCTTACAATGTACGCTAGGGTGGTGTGAAAAAATGAAGTTCAGAATTTCTGAATTAAATAGTGCTAAAAAGTTGTCTTAAGTGTTAGTTAACAACTCAGCAAAATTTCAGAATTTTTTACTTATTTTTATTGGTGCCCCAAGCATGTTGAAAATTTGGACTTCCGTTATAAGCAAAACGGTATTTACAATATTTGTTTACCCTTTATTTTCAAGTGTGTTTATTACTTTGACGAATAAACGTACATTATATTTCCTACACAGAGTATGTATCTGTTTATTTTTTAGTATCTACTGCTTAAATCAGCATATTTTAGTAACTTAGCTCCCGGTGGAGTTCAATATCTGCCGTTCGCATTTAATCTAGTCCAGATATTATGGCGCAGTTGTTGTACATTATAGTGGCACTGGAAATATTATCGCTTTGTGAGTATACATAATTGAATAATATGCCAAATATGTTAAACATTTTTTTTATGGCTCACTCATTTTATATGGTTATATAAAATCCTTCCTTAATGCTTTTTCAGATAATCACCGGGATAAAGATGTCATCTAATGTTGACATCAGAGCTGCCAATAAATGCCCTGTTTTTGGTCATTCCTGTGAATTGGTTACAAATGTTTTGCCAACCTATATGGACATGATGAAGTATTACAGTCACATCAGACAAAAATTAAGTTCAAGCCAAAGAGCCCACAGTGAGTGAAATAGCTGAAATCGTTGCAACAGACATTGAAGCTGTATGGCATAAAGCTTCCATTCCGGTTGTTTCACACACTAGAATTCTCAAACTGATCAGAAATTCACATGATGAACTCAGAAAACTCATGAAGCCATTTAAAGGAAGGAAAGCAGATAACAAGTATTTGATGAAGTTGCAAGAATATGCTGACAAAAGTAGACAGAAACTCTTTGACATTGCAATTTGCAAATGTGTTCCTGGAAACTGTGGTTGTGCAAAGCAAAACAAAGTGCCACCTCAGGAACAACACTTTTTGCAGGACCAGAGAACATTGAGGATCATGTTTATTGGTAGTGTTGATCGAGTTTCCTCAGCTAAACTAAAAAAGCACTATGATCGCAAGTTAAAGGAGGACTCAAGGGCCAAAAAAGCACTCAAACTCGATTTGATTGACCAATGCCCTGGAGTTATAGATTTGAACAATGATGATTCATCAGATGCCGAAATTGGCCTCGATGAAGATTTATCTCAGACTGAAGCCGAAAGCAATACCATGATTACAGATACTGAGACACTTACTTCATCCAAACCGAGCTCTAGCCAGATGAGAAGAAAACTACCAAAGTTAGCAAAAATATGTGATCGTTTGCAGTATCAGACAGCAGTACTAGAAGACTTTGGTATAGTTTCACAAACTGAGGCTGCCAATGTCATTGATCGCTATAAACTGAGACGAGAGCGAAAGATGGCCAGAGATCATTTAGTAAACTCCACTGATGCAATTCAAACTCTCTATTTTGACGGCCGCAAGAATAAAACAATTAAACTAGAGAAGAAAGAAAGCCGTTGGTATCGAAATGTAGTAACTGAGGAACACATCACATTACTGAATGAACCTGGAGGAAAATTCATCACACATTTAGCACCTAAATCATCATCAGCTCGAGATATTGCTGACTGCATATATACATATTATGACAACAATGGGCGCAACATAACCAACATTTTAGGGATTGGATGTGATGGCACTGCAACAAATACAGGACCTGCTGGAGGTATTATAAGACTTTTGGAGATCAAACTGGGTAGACCAAATGAACTGCCTTTGCGCCATTTAATCAAACATCTTGATGGTAAAACAACTGGGCCACAAGGATTTTCGGGTCCAATAGGTTCTGCCCTGCTGAATTGCGAGCTCCAGCCAGTGTACAACTTTGTTGCAATTAGCAGTAGCATTCCTGATGTGTCACTTTCAGAACTAAGTACAGACCAGAGGTATTTACATGAAATGTGCTTAAGTGTGATGACCGGTTGCTGTTCAGAAGAACTTGCTAGAAGAAACACTAGCAAAATGGCTCATTCACGGTGGTTGACAACGGCCAATCACATTCTTCGATTGCACATTTCACAACAAAATCCAACTCACAGCTTACAGATGTTGGCAACTTACATTATGCAGGTGTATGCTCCTGTGTGGTTTGCAATCAAAAGCAAACCCAGCTGTGTAGATGGTACTAAACACATTTGGTTGACAGTTCACTTGTCTCGTTCACTGCCAACAGAAGTTAAGAACATCATTGATCCTGTTATCCAAAGAAATGCCTATTTTGCTCATCCAGAGAATCTATTGATAGCAATGGTCACTGATGATCGAGATCACATTAAACAACTTGGACTGCGCAGAATTCTAAAGGCTCGTCAGGAACAGAAAACTGGCATCAGAAAATTTTGTATTCCAAGACTGAACTTTGTTCAACAGACTATGTTGACCTGATAAATTGGCAGGTAGCTGAAGTAACTGCACCACCATTGTTGGCCAATATTCCAATGTCTGAAATAACTAGCAGAATACATGACCAAAACAACATTATGTTGCCAATTATCCAGGTACCCTGTCACACTCAAGCCGTAGAAAGACATGTGAAACTCGTTACAGAAGCATCACAGTCGGTATGTGGAGAAAGGGCCCGAAATGGCTTCATAAAGAACAGGATTTTGTCCAGGCAGCAAATGACAGCATTCAACCAGAAGACTGATTATCGTTTTGATTAAATTAGCAGAAGTTATTAATTGGACAAAATGGATGTTTGGACATTACAGTTTGTTGTTAGCCGATTTTCAGTATATTATTCGAGATTTAACGGATTTCATCAATATTTCATGTCATTGGGGCAGTTGAAAAAATAATAATTTAGAGGTAAAACTTTGGCTACAAAATCACCTTCTATAGTGACAACTTTTCCAAACTATTACAAATTGAAATTCAAAAAATTTTTTTTTACCTCTACGTTCACACCACCCTAATGTACGCCTACCACACCATCATACCAATCAGTTCATTCAGTACGAACTTTCTTCTCTTTGATTCTAATTACAAAGCTTATATCAATTCACTCTTTCTGTCTTGAAACGATTCAGGAATCCTATGCAAAAATACCTTGAAGACAATAAAATCGTTTTAAATAAAATCATTTAAATAGCAACTGATAGAGCCAGAAGTATGACAGGGAAAAGTAAAAGGGCAACAACGATTCGTCGAAGCAAAATAAACAAAGAAATTCTTATGTTTCACTGAATAATGCACCAAGAAGCGCTTTGTGCCCAAACGAGTCCGACCGAAATAGATGAGGTCATGAATTTGGTAATCAAGATTATTAACAGCATCTTGTCAAAAGCACTCTACCACTTAAACGAAATGGAGAATCAGTATTCCGACTTCTTTCTTCCCAAAAAAAGTGCTGACTTTCCAAAGGTGATGAAACATTTTGCTTTGTGCTTGAATGAAATAAATACATTTCTAAATATATAAAAAAAGGCATTAATCACACCAAATTAGAGAACGACAAATAGTTGCCAAAATTTTTACTTTATGATTGATATAACAGAGAAATTAAATGAGCTGAATCTAAAACTGCAAGGAAAAGAAAACCCATCCTATGTTTTAGTTGTAGAATTGGTTTGTTTTGAAGAAAAATTTTATTTTTTTTTACAGAAGATATTCAGAGCGTCAATTATTTCAATTTGAAATATCTTCAGCAGTGTCACGATAAAATAGGTGCAACTTTTAACACGAATTAATTCAGCGCGGTTAGAAAAAAAATCAAAGATGAATTTCCTGACAGATTTGAGCAGTTCAAAACCAACAAAACTATTCTAGAATTCCTATTACACTTTCTCAACACAAATAGTAACTAAATCCACAATAATAAATCTGGAATTGATACTGGATCTCTAGAAATGCAATTAATCGATTTAAAAAGTAAAGCTTTGTAGGGGTGGACAATTTACATAGTTGAAAAGCAAGTTGGAGGTCCAGAAATGTATATACGTAACGCAACAAAAGTGGACAGCCTTAAAAGGAATACCGCGAGATGATTCGGCGCATGGAATAATCTTCCAGATTGCTACAGTGAGGTGAAGAAGTTGGTAATTGGAGTGATGACTATCTTTGGATCGACATATTCGTGCGATAAAGCGTTCTCTAGCATGAATATAATATAAAGTAAATTAAGAAGCCAACTAACAATAGAAAATTTAGAGTCGTGTTTGAAAATAAAACCAAAAAGTTACCGTATGAGCCGAATGTATCCGAACTTTCTAAAACCATGCAAAGCAAACGTTCCGATTGAATTTGTTTGCTCAATTGTTTGATATTGAAGTACAAGTTAGTATTGTAAGTAAATGTTTAATTGCTTTAGTTCTCACCGAAATAAAAAATAATTTTCTAACAATGCCATATGTATATTATCTAATTTGTTGTGAAAAACACTACGTATATATGAATTACTTTTTTTTTTTTCATTTTAAAAAATTCATTGTGTGAGAACTATTTATAGTTGTCAAGAAAAAAACTTTGTGGCTCTTTAAAAACTTCGAAATTTTGTACATTGTAATATTTGGCTCTTCCTACTCAAAAGGTTGCCGACCCCTGCAATAGGCTTACATTTAAAAAGCTATCTCGGTAACTGTTAACCAGTTACGCCACCTCCCTCCCTTCCCAACTGATTTAGACCTAGACAAGTGATGTGATCATAGCGCATTGAGAAAGCTAAGCGCATGAACTTGCGCTAAACAAAAACAACTGGTGAAAATATTTCTAATCGCACAGATTTATTATTATTAGTCTAGAGCTATTACAAATTTAATTACTTGATTGATTCATAAGAATTGAAACAATTACATTTAATATAAGCTTTTTAAAAAAATAATTTTAAAAATATTTTTCTTGCTTGTGTTCAAACAAATCGAATTAAAAAACAACAACAACAAAACAATTATAAATATATCACTTTACAGTTTAACGGTCTTACAACCTTACTCGCTAGGCCACATAACTATCGTGACACTATCGTCTATCCATTAGAGATAATTTTGACAATAGGAAGAAATATGTGTAGAATCAAAGAGAACTTGGGGGAAAAGTATTCATATTTTTTGCACGATCATAATCGAGTCTTGGGTTAAATTGTTATTTAAACTAAAAAAGTAATCCGCTTGTATTCTATGGTATGGCCAAATGAAAACAGTTTTGTTGCGCTTTGATCGAGACCAATCTTGTTTTGAATCATTTTATATTAGGCCTATATATCAGTGAAAACGTAAGAGGTGTAGGCCTACTATCGTACTGTGTAGAGTGTCTCGGCTAGAAGTTCAGAGAAAAAATTAATCTCCTAGAGCAGGGGTGGGCAATCTTTTTGTATCGAGGGCCGCATTAAACAAAACTTTGGAACGGATTGCCGCATATATATATATATATATATAAATAAATTTGAAAAATACACTAGCTAACTAGGTATAATATCTTTTTGTCTTTTAATTCATGTTTATACAGTATTATACATCCCCTTTTCATTTTTTTTACACTCCCAATGGAGGAATAGCAACAAGAGTTAGCCATTTTTGAAACCAATTTTACGATTTAAACAAAAATTGCTCATTTCTTTTTACAACATTTTAGTTGTATATCTCTACTTAATGTGAGGTATTTAACTGTTTACTTTCATGTGTAATGTTCCGGAACTGTGGAACTAGCTTAGTTGGTTATCCTTGTAATTGCTACAGTCACCATGGACATGTGAATACACTTGTTTAGTTTCCACACAAAAAAAATGCTTGTTCAAATATGTATGTGTACCGAAATAATATGAAAATTTAGCAGCAAAGTTTTTTTAAAGTGCGGAAGTACAGCTTCTGGCACCCATTATAGTACTGGAGGTACTGACTAGACTTTTCTTTCAGCTCATAGTTTACTTGGAGTTATGTTCTCTGGAGCTTCTGTGCTAAATGTTGATATGGTGGTATTGAAAACTGTTTCTAGGTTCTTGTCTTAAAATTTGCTTTTATAAATTCCACAAATAGGGAATTTAAATAAGTCTTGCTTTTAATCATTTCACTAAAACTAGTTTCAGTTTTCAGCAAAGGAAAATGACAGTCTATTTTCACTTGCTTGTCTGGAGAAATAAGAAAGCCTAGTTCGACGATTTAACATGCCTTTACATGTAATATATGCAAGCAACCCATTGTAATACTTATCATGAAAAGCATAAACTCTTTCTTCCACTCTTCATTAGAAATATTAGTAATAAAATCACAGTCAATGTCCTTCAAGGAACATAAAAATTTCTTCCTTGACATTTTATATTCTTCTCTTTACCATGTCCATTCTAAGCCAGAGAATACATTGGAATATTTTGTTTGTATATCTTTAAATACTTTTCAGACTGCCTTTAGTTTAGACCCTTAGCTCTGATAAATTAGATAGTGTGTATATTGTTAGATAATACGTAAATATTTTATACAGCTTTATGCAAACTTTCTTGTTTAGAGTTTATGGTTGGGATATTTTTATTTAAAAAAACAACACTTTTTCTCAGTCAAAGATCTAGCTCCATCAGTCGTTAGACTTGCCATCTTGTTCCAACGCAGTTCTTCGTTGCATTGAATTAATTAAATAATTAAGAGTGTATTGAAGATAGCCAATAAAAACTTTTTTCGTTACTTCGAAATTTTATAATGAGACAGTTTCAATGCTTTACAAAGATATTTATAGTGTTTTTCAAATAGATTTCAATTTTAATATTATATACTGTGGGCACACCTGATTTATGTTGGTCCGCGATCCGCATAAAACACTCCGGCGGGCCGCATGTGGTCGTAATTTGCCCACCCCTGTCCTAGAGGCAAGAGGTAACTCTTTGTGAACAAGTCCAGGCCATCATGTTGGGGCCGTTAAAGTTGGGATATACCCTAAGACCCCAGCAATATATACATTTTGTTAGAAAACCTAGATCTAGTAGAAAATCTCCAATGTCTGAAGCACTGTGATTATTAAAGGTAGAAGTAGTATTTACATGTCAGTGTGTTGGTTTAAAAAACGAAACCAAATAAAGACATGGAAGATGAGGACGAAGATGTAATATTTGAGGTTCTCTACTTTTTCAAGCTATTTTAAATGATAAAATACTAAATCTATATTTCGAGGAGCATTTTAGATCTAAATTCTAGTCTCAAACAGCAGGGTCGGCCTTAGACATAGCAAACTAGGCAGCCGCCTATGCCCTATATGGTCAAAGTCTATGGCAGTCTATCATAGACTATGCGTCCCAGGCAGGCCCTAGCCCTAGCCGCTAGCGGCTAGACCCTAGCCTCGACCTACTACTACTAGACTGTCTAGACTAGTGTCAGTAGTGGCTCTACTCGTTCTAGTAGTAGTGTAGTACTTTTTTTTGAGTGAGTACTTCCTAGGCTCGTGGCTAGGCCCTGACATTGACACTAAGAAGACAGTTCAATAGTTGAGTTAGGCTAGGGCCTTGAGTAGAGACCTAGAGACTAGTGCCTATCAACAATCTATCTAGGCTTGGGTATATTAGAGTAAAGTTCGAACAGCCCTGATTTGTATAGAGGTTCAATCGGCTCACTTTTTATTGCTAAAACATTTTATTTTAATTACTACTGTACTATATTGCTACTGCGTATGCACCTTTTTTCTTCACTTCCGACACACATACTATTTCCTTTTCCTTGTAAAGGCTAAGCTCATGATGAGGTTAAACTGAAGAGGTGTGGAATTATTTTTTTTACTACCTGGTAGTGAAGGTAATGGGCTTAACTCTTTGACTCCGGAATTACTTCGGAATTATTTTCCACTTTTGGATGGAATTAATTTTTCCGCCATTTCAGAGTGCGCTACTTTGCTTCGATATAACTTGTATAACTTTTTTATTTTTATTATTGGAAAATAATAAATTTTATATAGAATTAAAGAGAAATGGGTGCTCTTTCCATTTCTTATGTTTTCTAGTTAGCAAATCATGTTGTTTTTGTAATTTTGGGTTTTGAATATATATAAAAAGAAAAAAATGAAAAACTCACCGACATTGAAAATATCCATCCAAATGCATGTTTAAAGAAATTTATTGTTCAAATTGAATCCAAATAGCTTTTTTTCTCATTTTTATCCATTTGTTTACAGAATACCATAGAAGAAACAGTAGTAGATGCAAAAAATAATAAACTGGAACTAATAATCCAATGTCACTACTTTAACGAAAAAGCCCATAAAAAAAAGCAACACTCCTGGAACAAAACACTTTTACCCTAAAACTAGTCCAACTGTACAGCATATATATATTTATAGTATTTTCTTCTAATGTTCTTCATGTACTTATTATATAAATATTCCTTCTAGTTGTGATATTCATGGAAGCAGTCAATATGAGGGTGTGGGTTCGACTCCCATCCAGTGCAAACATAAACCGTTATCCCTGACCTACAGTGTTTACATACTCTGTCTTTCTTTATAGTTATAGGTCTCCATTCTCTGAAAATGGATCTTATTCTAGCAGGGGTGTTCAATTTAATCCTATGGTCAGCATAGCTATTTATTTTGCTGACAAGACTATCAACAATGTGATTGTCAATGAAAAAAATAACATTCCAGCTCAATAGATGCAGTGCTGTCTAAGTTGACAACCCAATTTCTTGGTGGAACAAATCTGAAATTGATCTGTTTCAGTGCCTAGATGATAGATCTAGAGATCTACTTCTATCTGATTAGATTTAGATCCAGATGATGTAGAGACAGCTAAACTAGTTCTAGATCTACATTGAACATTAGCTGAGGGTGGAGCTGCTTCATCAGCTGATAAACTTCATCATTACTAGACCTAGCCCTAGGTCTAGATCTATAAATTAATTTACTAGATCTAGATCTATATAATTAGATTTATCAATATCACCATCAGATGAAACAAAATCACTGTCATCTGAATTATTATACTTCTTTATCAAAGAAATATTTAGGTCTACAAAGTTTATCTGGCCTTGGTTGAAGCTCCATGTTAAAAAAACACGCACACAGAAAAAATAAATGTAATCTCTTTACAAACTTCGTACAAAATAAAAACCTGTTAAATGAAGGAAATTCCGGATGTTTAGCAAAGGGAAACTATTCTAGATAAAAAATTAAGCAAGAATTGGAGAAATAGAAACGAAAAAAATAAATTTGAAATAGCCGATGCCCCCAGTGTTGGTCCGACTTTTTTCCCCTTTTTTAAAATCAACGTCCTGTGCGTTGTTGCGGGGCCAAAGAGTTAAGGCTATTTTTAAGTCTAATGGCTCATCAGCTAAAAAGAGACTGAAGTTGTGGAAAAGGTGGCAATGGATGGTGTTCTTGCGCTGGAGTAAAAAGAAAATGACTTCATAGTGAAAATTAAAGATTAAAACATGTTTTAGATATTTTTTTTTTGATCTGCTCGAGCCTTCCATCAACCCAATCGAGCTTACTAACTGGGGAAAAATCCGATCGAGGAAAAGTATGCTTGGCGATACCCACCCTACACCTCTTTGATCTCATATTTAATTTGAACTAAGCCTAGTGATACATTAAATCAGGTTTATTTTTATAGACAAAAGGAAGAGGAATTCAGAGATACCATCAGTTTTTTCATAGGTCAGACAGTTACGGTGCTATAAAAATTCAAACTTGAAAATTGCTGCCAGTGGGCTTAATGTGATCAAACTTCCCACTTTACTATAGATTTAATATCAAGAGCAGAGTAAATATTACTTTTTTACATTTCATTATTTGTTTGATTTTTTATTCTATATTAATATAGTTTACAATTTGATTAATTTGTGGGGGCCTCTCAAAGCCGCAAAGGACTAGTGCTAGGGTCTACTAGATTAGATTTCATATTTGAAGATTATTACTTCCTAGCCCATCCAGCAGGATGATTTTTGGAGGGGGGGGGGGGTGGCAGCACGCTGGATTCATACCTGTATGAGTGTATCCATCAGAACAACACTCCAGAGCACATATTGTGATCATATACCACATTGACATGACCATATGTCTGCAGATATATCTTAGTAAGGAAAGCACAAGTTAAATAGTTACTTGTTTGTTTTTTTTTTGTTGAAAATTTGTGTTATGTAACAAATCTTCAGACCCCACCCCACCCCCTTGTAACAAATGTTAATAAATTTGTATACCCCCCCCGCCCCCAACTCCCTTTAGCCTTTAGCCATTACTTAGTATCCAAACATTTCCAAATGTAAAAAAACTATAACCTTAGGACATATTTATAAGATCTAGATTCTAGACTACATATATACGATTGTCTATTGAAACATCAAAGGAAAAAAACACATTTCAAAATCTTCATCAATGTCAATTAGATCTAGGAGAATCTAACCAATGCTATTGACAATTCAAAATAAATGCAAACATGAGGATCCATCTAAACTTTAATTTATTTTATTTATAAGTTAATAATTTATTTTCCTCTATTGAGTATTGAACACTACATTGCTAAATACAGATAGATCTAGATCAAAAGAAAGCCTTTAAATTATTCATGAAGCAGTTTTCCCTCACTAGTCTAAATAAGAACATATATAAGTTATTTATGTTGATATTAAGTAGTTGTACTCAAATCGTTTCATAAAGTTATCATTGTGTTTTAAAAATTCAGAATTCAGTTTTACATCAAGCATTAATTGAAAGTGGCTACAAAGATATTGAAACAGAGCCAAGACTCTCAACTGAAAAGGCAATAACACACACCCACAATGAGGGCGCTAATGAAGAAAAAAAAACAAAGTTCATTTGTCATGACAATGCTAATCCCATCTCTAAGCCTTTCATTCAGCTTTTTATTCCAGTTCAAGACTTGAATCTGTTGGTTAGTAAGTTTATATTATATTTATGTAGTTCTGATGTTACTATTTCTTTTAAGATTTTTATATTTTCCTACCTGATTAAAGTAACCCAATTTTTTTAAATTTACATTATCTGACTTTCTTTTCATTTTATGGGCTCACACCACATACAAGCTTTACAAATATGTTATACATTTAATTACATTTTTAATAAGTATTATTAACTATACTTAGCTCACTTTTATAACAAATGAACATGAAATATATCTAATTATATACGACATTGTATTTCCACAGTACAGTCAGAAACACTCTCTGACCTTGAATCATCTGATCCATTCTCAACTCCTTTCAGAAGAAGATAGATCTTTTCTACAATATTTCATTGAAGATGGTGATTCTTCTCAGGTTGTTGAAATAGAGAATCAGAGATGTATGCTGCCAGGAATTGGGTATGTGACTTGTTTGCCTTGGAGACTGCAAAAATGTTAATTTCTTTTTTTTATTTAAGCAATGGATAGAAAGATATAATGTGATCTCATTTTCATGGTGTATAAATAACACATTGATATTTTTAGATGTTAGGACTATATAAATCTATCTGTATTTATAATCTTAATCTTTTAAATTATAAATAAAAAATCAATACATTTAACAAAGAAGGCCTTACCAATAATTTAAAGACAGAAGCATATTAAATTATTTGAAAAAAAAAATCTTAATATAAATATCATATCTAATCTGAGATTTACTTATATATGAAGTCAAACAGTACATTAAATTTAATTTAATCCTAATGCAATAATCTTAAATTATGTTAGTCAAAATCAAATGTTACATTTTAATTTATAAATCTACTAATTGAGATTGTTCACTGTTAAAATCTAATGTTACATTTTATTTACTAATTGAGATTGTTCTCTGTTAAAATCTAATGTTACATTTTATTTACTAATTGAGATAGTTCACTATCAACAGTTTTCTGGCAGTCTTATTGTTCGTGCTAAATGTGTTGATTGTGCCATGGAGGCCACCACATTTCTTCACTGCCATTTTGACTGCAATGAATTGCCAGGACTTTCACTGTCAATTCTTGTCTGTTGTATTATTCAACACTGTTATGTTTGTGATGCTCTACTTTCCCCTAGTATCAGTTGGATACAGAATAAAGAAGAAGGTATTTTGTTTATATTAGGGCAGCCCAGTAGCACCAATAACTTTTAACTATAAGAGTTAATGCTTGAAACCTAAAAAAAATTCTTTAATCCTAAAAAATGCCATTAATTCAGAATTTTTTTTCAGACCTAACTGTCATAAGACAGATAATGTACAGATTTAGAATCAGTACCCAAAGTTATTGTTTTTTTTTCATTAGACTAAACAATATAAAGGCTTTTTACTCTTAACTCAGGCTACCTTTGTATTTACAGGCCTAAATTAATTCATTGTCCTGTCATAGGCTAGAACTTTATTTAACCTACAGCTTACATTTGATTTGTCCAATATTTTCTTGCTTTTTTTTTATTTCTACTTCAGTACAGCATCTTATCTCTCTTGTAAATTACTGTGCAAGAACTCTATTAGCCCTTTTCTCTTACAGTTATTTTTATGGTTAATACATTTTTGTATTGTATCCTGCTCTGCACTATCATCCGTTACTTCTTTATTTACCCCATTCCTAGTCACTTTACTTTTATGTTTTGTACATTTGTGTTTTTTAGGACAATTCTCACATGTCAAAGTCTTGGTTTGAAAGATTAATTTGACAAAACTTACTTCTTGTGTTGATAGATATTACAAGAACTAGAAAAAAAAGAGAATTTGTACAAACAGCTGGAAACTGTTGCTTGGGAACTGATGTACCTGGAGAAGAAATGTATCCGTCTGCTCAGGGAAACAGAAATTGTGTCCAGAGGATTTTTTTTGTTAGTGTTTTATCACCTTACATGTTAGGCAAATTTTTTATTTTAACCTTTTTTAAGCTTACTTTATAGTTTTGGTTAAAAATAGTATAGTTTATAAAGTTTTGCTTGGGTTCACTAACACCATATGTTTTATTTAGTGCTATGTGTGACATTGTATTTCTATTATAGTGTAATCTTTGTGTCACACTATAATAGAAATACAAAGATTACCTTCATTTGGCTAAGTTGTACTACAATAATTCAAACTTTCTTCTACACGGAAAAGTAAACTAAATATTGAGTTTGATAAATGTCACACTTAGAAAGATATTCAAATTTAAATGGTTCTAAATCATTATGCTTCTCTTTGGACAGAGTATCTGTTCAGGGGGAGATAAAATGTTAAGATAATAATACAGTTAACTGAGTGAACATATTTTATTATTTTGAACACATAGGCTATGTATTTGTCTCCCTTACAGAGCCACATCACAACGTGTAGCATGTAGTTCCTACCACATTCCAGGCAGTGAGCAATGGTGTCAGCAGTTCAGAGAGACACTGCTGGTGGAGAATATAAGCTTGATGTCTTCTATCAAGACACTGGTGGTAAATATGATGAAGAAGTATCCTTTTGTTGTGAAGTTCTAGACAAGTGCATTGTTCGTCTTAGCATAATGTGTTAGCAGCTCCCTCTCTACAACAAAACAGGCAATAGGAAGAAATTTTGATTATTTTTTTTTTTAAGGAATTGATTGCATTTTCTCAAAGCAAGTCATAGTATTTTAAACTGTGCCTTGAAAAATGAACATTTCAATAGAAATCATACTCAGATAACTGTACTAAAGAAAATTAATTTAAAATGTTAATTTAGTCATTGACCTTCTTAAGACGACACACAACACAGCCCATCCATCACTTATTTTATTATTTTCATAAAAGACCAATTTAACCCTTTACATCTTTACAAAGCACTTCACTTACCAAAAACAAACTTAAAAGTTTGACCCTGTTCACAACATTGGCAATGAATATTTGTTCAAATTTTGTGCAAGTTGTAGGAGGGCTAAGGAGTAAAGGCCCTTGGCTTCTATTCTGAGTCTTCAGCTCAACCATTGTTGAATTTGGAGCTTGAGGATATTTAGAACAAACATCCTTGGGTCTACCCAGGTCTAATAGGTACCTAACATACCTTGGGGAAGTAAATTGGGTTCGGTCATTGTGGTCGCCCACATTAGCCATCGACCAGGGAATCAGATGAGCTTTATATTATCAGCTGTCATAGATTGCAAGTTTCGAAGGGGGTACCCTAATTTATGCATTCAGAAATTAGAATGTTAAACATTTTTTTTTATTACATAGCATTTCTTTTTCATCGCTTTCTCCAGTTTTTATAATGTAGCATTTGTACATATTTATTTTGTAATTTATATTTTTCTTGACTTCTAAACTTAGTTTACCCATGTTGTGTCAAGACTCAGATTTTAGCAGCTTGGAATCTATGAGTTTTTACTGCGCTGATGGCTCTGTGCAAGTGATTTCTTCAGGATCACCAGTAAATAAGGGGATAGGCAAAGAATTTCAGGAGAAAAGTATCAGGACTGGAGCTAATGATTTAGAGACAATTTCTATAGCCCAATTAAATGTGAGAAATATTTTGATATAATAATGACATCAAATTTAATTACAAAAAAGGAAACATATTATTCTCACCTCGGATAAGAATACAAACAATGGCCACACCCTACTAATACAAATATTGACTTGGCTATTTTGAATCAAATCATTAGCCACTGTGTATCAGGTAAAAGAAACAAACTACAATGGCAAAAACATTGGCCACATAATAATTTCATATCAATGGTTAAAGAATTTCTTATAAAGTCAATGAAGTCTATTGAGTTTGGGAGCTAATTAAGGAACCTTGCTTTGATTTGGTTAAATTTGATGAGAGACTTTTAGATGGGAGACATCACTATTATTAAAATAATGTTTTCCTCAACTTTGAAAATCATGTGCTTTCATCAAAAGATTGTTAAAAATTCATTGACATATGGGACAGAACTCTTCAAAAGCCCATAGAGCTGGACTGTATAAATTTATGTTGTGTGGGCAGGCCAATATAGTGGTATCTTTTACACAAGGTTTTGATGTAAAAAATTATTATTTTTTTCTTTTTTTAATGCCACCTCATACTCTCTCCCCTTCCCCCCCCCCCCCCCTTCCAAGCCTTTTTCACAATAGTAACAGTGATACAATGACTTTCTGTTGTGAGTTGATTGTTGTTACAAGTGTAAAAAGTTTGTGACTAGTTTTCTCTTCAGCATTGTTTACTTATCTCTAAATATCAAAGTATTGCCTGAGTAGCTGTGCTGTTATGTCCTAATTTGACCTGGATCATAGTTCAGCATCTGTAAGTGGTAGCTTTAATATTTACACTGAAAGCCTTCTGTGTTCTCTTTTACAGAAATCAGTTAGCCTACTCCATGTGTATTTGTCTGGATTTATACGACGACTTGCTTTGTGTTTCTATGTGCAGAATCATAAAGGTTTGGAAGTGCTTATTTTGGGAGAAATCAGATCAATCCATTTAAAGATATTTTTAATAAATTTTATAGAGTTGGCTTAGAAAAACATATCTAGCTGTAGTGAGTTTTTAAGATTTTAGTTTTTTATTTTACTTTGCTTTTTTTACTTTTTATCCTTGGCTAAAACTAAATAAGCATTAAAATAATAAGGGAGTATATTTTTTTTTGTAATGTGTTTCTGTATTAAATAATTAAGGTAACAATTGTAAAGCCAGCTACGAGTTTATTTGTAACATATTTCAGAGCTACTTTATAAAATTTTAAGAATAATAGTGTATTAAGATAATAATCATAGTGAATTTGGTAGTTATTGAAAACCAGATTGTAAGGTTGTTTTTTTTTTTAAATTCCAAATAAATTCTAGAATTTCATTAAACTTATTATTAAATTTAGGAAAGTATTATTGTTGAATTTAAAGATTGTCAAGAAGTATTTTAAAAGTTTTGCTGTTGCCAAAAAATATAAAAACTGTACCATTAACAGGCTCAATCAATGTTGCAATGGCCAATTCAGTTTTGTTTGAACACTACAGAAAATTTTGTTCTCTTTTTCATAACAATGTTTGCTTTTCAATACAAATTATTTTATGCCTATTTTATGTTAGTTTTTAAATGTTAGTTTTGGAATAAAAGAATGTATATAAAATGGCTAACTTAAGCAGTTTAATTATATTAATTTTTTTTGCCAATGTTGAACTGTGAGATTTTTGCTCTAAGGGGGCACAAGATAATTCACAATTATTTACCTACATAGAGGTGTCTTTAATTCAACCCCTTATATAAATTCATCAGCAAAAAATGTAGAGCCTTTCACTGTCACCCAGGAGTGTGTAAGGAGCTCTATAGAGGCCATTCAGAAAGCTCACTCCAGTCTCAGCTACTGCTACAAGTTCCGCCAGGCTCTGCACTTGTCTACCATTGAGCAAGGCCAAAATAGGGTGGCCATGGAGGTAACCCAGACTGATGCCATCTACACCTGCCTTCGCACTTCGGAGATTCGCAGTATGAATGCTCTGGAAAAGTACGAGTTTTGAACTTAACCTGTCTTAAGGACGATGGGTTAGGAAGAATGAGAAAAAGTCTGATAATGTGTAGTAGAAAAAAGACTAAAGTAGAAACAATGAATGCAAGTTTTTTTTTATGCTTCAACATAATCCTGTGTACTTCCAGGGGAGTATAGGGCTGCAACCATGCCTCTCCACCGAACTAGATTCTGAGCAGCTTTCTTCATCTGCTCCCATGTCATTCCAGTACCTTCAGCTTCAGTGATGACTGACCTCTTCCAGGTTTGCTTGGGTCTGCCCACTATTCTTTCCTTGTGGATTCCAATCAAGTGCCTACCTTGCAACATTGATAGCTGGTTTTCACAGGGTGTGCCCTATCCAGCTCCACTTTCGCTTTGTGATGTCTTGGGCTATGGGCTTTTGTCTTGTTCTCTCCCACAAATTGAGTTATCTTTTCTGACCACTTAATTCCCAATATCCAGTTGCAGGCATAACTCTGGGTACACCTTACACCTTATAAGGGTATCTTTCCAGACCAAAGCCCAGGTAAATTAGGAGGGGGGATTGTAAGGCTAACAACGCCATATCACTTAACTATTGCTACAGAAACCGCTAATGCACCAAACCAACTTTTTTTTTTTATAGTAATTGTTTTATATTCTAAACATAACTCGTTCAACATGTTCAGCCAGTTTGTTATATCTATTTTTAAAAATTTTACAAGTTGCCTTTGACTTTACTCTTGATTTTAACAATTTATTCCTTAAAAAAAATAATCAACTGCTTTTTTAGAATTGTGATAATTAATATTGGTATTTTTTGTTTTAAAACTTTTTTTTCTCCAAGAAAGTAGGCCACATCAAAGCTAGCTTTTTGGTAAATTTAAGTGTCTAATCAGATTTCAATGACAAACGCTATTGTAACCTTGTTACATTATATAACACATCATAGGTAAATATTTTTATATTCAGTGTAAGGGTTTGACCCACTCTAATTTGTTCTAATATTTAAATTAAAAAAAAAAATATTTAAGATTTCATTTTTAATAAATCTTTAATATTACTGACATTTATATCCAAACTTATGAATGCCAATATAATCACTGATAATTACTCTTATAATTCAGGATCCGTTTGCTGAAACAGTTAATAGAGGAACGTATTTACCACATTGAAAGAAGACGCTCTGGTCTTGAATCAGGAGATCTCAACGAGTTCAAAACATTGAGTCCATCAGACAGAGAATCATTTAGCCAACTTCTGGAGGAGGTTACTCAAAATCTGGATTCCTCTTTAAACAGTTGCAAGATGATCAGGAGAGAAATAAATAATCAGGACAGTCCGAGTAAGCTGTCTTTTTGTAAAACTTATATCAACTCTCTCTTTGTCTGTTACAAATTCTGTACACAAATTTTCTCTCACATCCCTATCTTGGCTGAAGTTGAAACTTTGCACAATTATTCATTTCCCCCTAACAAAACATGAATCAGTGGAAAAGTTCACTGATTTGATCAGTCCTAATTAATTTCATTTTATATTGAGACAGTAGAGAATTAGGTTGTCACCTAAAAATGTGAAAGTAACAATAGAGGACTATAAAAACAATTTTTATAAGCACTTTGCTGGCTTAAGTGGCTAGTGTATCAGCCTGAGGACTTGAGCCCTCTAGTTCCAATTGAAGTCAAATGTTTTTTTAAAATTACCTTTAAAAAAATTACATAAACCTTGTCACAGAGGTCCCCTTCTCCCCCCCTCCCCTTTCAACTGGTCTACACAAGTGATTAGACCATAGTGCATTGAATGCTTAAAGCATGAAATTGGGCTAAACAAAAACAATTTATAAAAATATTTACAGTTGCACATATTTATTATTATTGTTATGCAATTTAAAATAGATTCAATTACACTTAACAGAATCTTTGTTTTTACAATAATTTGTCCTTATTGTTTACTTTTTGCATTGCTTCATTAGTCATTTTTTCAATGCATTATCAATGTAGATTAAAATATTTTAAGTTTCACATAGTGTACCTGTCAAGATTGCCAGTTTTTTTGTTTTTTTTTAATTTTGGCTCCTGGTAGCTTCAAGTGTCTACACATAAGGGTAAATAATATAGGGAGATAGATGATAAGGACAAAAATGATAGATTCACTGTTTGTGAAAACTGTAAAAACAGGAGAGAAGCTTGTTTAAAGTTTTCTGTTAAGTTATGCTTGTGTGAATTTATTGACTTAGACTTATAGTATGTGTTATTACATAAAGTACGGAGTGTGTTTTCTTTAATTTCAGTCTAGAAAATCATATTATTCAAATGGAAAAGAGCTCTGTTGGATCTTCAATATTAGATTTGGGGTTATCAGAATTAACCTATTAAATACCAAGGCTTTTTGCATAAATATTTCATAATACAATTAAAGCATTTGACTATTCATGTAATTGTGGTCTTTGAATTTTAGCTAGATGTAAATTGCTCAAGAAAAAATAACTGGAATAGAATTCATTTTTAAAAATTAAAAAAAAAAAAATAATAATAAAGTACTATTGGGTGAGTCTACATATATTGCCATATGATTTTTTGAACACATAGCACCAGAAGAGAGACCAACTGCTGCAGTTCAAAGACCCACCCAGATGGAAAGAATCGTTAGATATAATGCTGCTGAAGAGAGTGTCGTCATGGATCAGGTAATTGTACTCCTCAAAATTTAAATTTACACAATTTTTGTCAATATTTTCACTTCTATAATGATTTATTTTCTAGTTGGACAGCATTAGCCTACTAACGTAATTATTTATTGCAATGAAACAGCATACTATCAACTTTTATTGTAACACATGTAAAAGTAAAGTTAAGTTCCCCTTTCAGACCTTGTGGTCTATAGGGCAGATGTAAAGGTCATCTGTTTCTGTGACCCACCATTAACGAGGGTGTCTGTGACCAGCACAACAACCAACTACCTTTATGTTTCCCCAACTAATGTCAGGTATTAAAGCTGGGTGGACTTATGAGATGACCAAAGAGCCAGAAATAAAAAAATCCACCAGGATTTGAACCCAGGAGCCTGGTTTGGAAGCCAAGAGCTTTAACGCTCACCACAGCGCTTCCTTTGTAACACATGTAACACTCAAATATTACATTTATTAATTATTTATTTGACATTTTTATCTCTAGGAGTTTGAGGCTGTAAGCACTGGTGAGGATGCTGACTCCAATGATAGATCTCACTACAGTGCAGCTGATCTGGTATAGTTTCAAAACTTTTTTTTGGGGGGGGGGGGGGGGGGTGAATTACTAGTTTTTGAAAACTGTTTCTATCTCAAAACTGTCTGTTAAATAAACTTGTTTGAGCAAAACTTCACAAAGACCATGCAATCCAAAAGCAGCCTTTCACAAGTAAAAATGAAGAATGTTATGTAAATAATAAGTTTGTAAGAAAATGAAACAAATGCCAAATTGTAGATATGTATTTGACACTACCCCTGCTAGAGTTCAGGTGTTAGAAAATTAGAAATTTAAGTATTAAGTTAATAATAATAATAAAATTTATAGAGTGTTGGTAACAATCATGATGTAGGCTTAAGGCGCTGTGATAACATTACAAACATAATCACAACTGCAATAATGACTAACAAATCTAAAAAGGTTTAAACTGATAGGTCCTAATGTTCTTCTTGAATGTAGTGAAGCTTGTTGTCTGAGATCAATGGGGAATGAGTTCCAAACCTTTGGTCCATGCACTAAAAGAGCCTGCAAACTAACTTTTGAGGGAGAAACATGGCTTCACTTAGATTTTTAAGTATTAGTTTGGGTTGCTGATGTTTTAAATAAATGTTTTTACACTTTTCTTCAAAGAAGTGTCCTTAAAAAGATTTTTAAAAATACTGCTACTGTAACAAAACAAGAATCAGTGGAAAAGTTTACTTATTTCATCCAATATGTAATCAAATGAGGTAACATTCAAATCACAAGGTAACACTCAAATCACAAACTTCAATAACACAGGCAAAAGGTCATCTATATCTTATCTTATATGATACAGACATTACTTCAAAAAAGATTACGTCCTATGCGTAATGCATTTAGTCATGCATATTAATCAATGACCTAAATTCTGCCAAGTCACTGTTTTTCCTGGGTAGCTCAGGCAACCCATTCCATGTTCTAATAGTGCTAGGGAAGAAAGAGCATTTGTACAAATTTGTCCTAGCATATGGAACAAGGAATCTGCCTTTATCTTTGTGTCTAAGTATTTTATTAAATTTTGTTTTTGTATTTGAAGATTATGGTTCAGTGTTCTATGTATAATTGCTACTTTACTTTTAAGTCTTCTATCCTGAAGGCTTTCTAAATTTTGTGATTTTACTAAAGGTGTTACTCTAGTCAAATGTGAATATTCATTTGTTATGATCTCACTGCTCTATTTTGTCCCAGTTTCTTAATGTTTTCTTGAGTTGAGGGGTCCCAAACAGAGGATGCATATTCTATTATTGAACTAACCAAGGTTAAATAACATTTTAGTTTCATGTTCTTATTGATTTATAGAAATTTCTTTTAATAAACCCTAATGCTTTGTTTAATTTTTTTATAGTTTCATCATTATGGGGATTCCATGACAGTTTTTCATGTTTTATAAATAACACCTAGGTATTTCGCGTTTTTAGTTTGTGTTACTGGTTTACCATGAATAAGATAAGTGGAATTAGTTTGTTTTAGTTTTTTTTGTTACTCTTAATAACTGACATATTTCTGGGTGGAAAGTCATGCTCCAATATGATTCCCATTTCTGTAATTCCTCTACTTCTCTTTGTAAAATTTCTGTATCTTGTGTTGTTTTTATTCTTTTATATATTATGCAATCGTCTGTGAATAGTGACTTTTGTTCCTGAGCTAATGCAATTTTGGTAAATTAAAGTATTTGCTTAGGATGTTAGTTTTAGTTTCATTATCATTATATGTTAAGTTGTCTTCTCCTTTTAATGGCGCAATGCCTGTTGTTTCCCTTTTCTTAGACTTAATGTATGACCATAGGTTTTTGTTGTTATCTTTAGATATTATATTGTTTACGTATTCACTCTGCAGCTGTCTGCTTACTTTTTGGGTTAGGTGTTTAATTTTTATGTACCTTTTATAAACTATTTCTGCCTTAGTTTCTTTAAATTTTTTATGTAGGTTTTCCTTCTGTTTACAAAGCTTCTTTAATCTATTATTAAACCAGCGTTTATTTATTTTGTTTAATGTGTATTTAGTTTGTATATGATTTTCTCAAATGTTTTTAAGATAGTTTTTAATGAAACTCCAGAGGTCATCGACTGGTCGGTTAATGTCTTTTTCTGATAAGAATGTTTGTTGAAAATTTAGTGCAGCTTGGTGTAGTTGTGTTAGGTTGCATTTATTCCAGAGTTGGATTTTCCTTTTTTTTTTTTTTTTTTTATTGGCTACTGCTTTTATCTGACTTTGTATTTTAATGATATCATGGTCTGAAAGATCAGGGATATCATCCTAATCTACTACTAATCCAGGTCTGTTGGTTAAGAAGAGATCTAACGTGTTGTTTAATCTAGTTGTTTTTTTAATGATTTGATCTAAACTTTGGTTGTGTAAAGTTTCTATGAAAAGCTCATTTATGTCCTTAAGGTTTTGGTGTTTATCTATCGTTAGTGTTTTCCAATTTATATCTGGTAGGTTGAAATCACCCAATAAATAATAAATAATAAATTTGAATAATCCAAAAAACTGCATTTTTATTTTTTTCTTTAAGTGTAGTTAACTTTGTATAGAGTTCTTGCATGTATTCTAAACTAGAATTTGGTGGTCTGTAAATACTGGCTATAATTAGGGATGTTGAGGTGGTGTTGAATTTACAAAATGTTGATTCTATATTTTTTGAGTTAGGTAAGGTAATTTCTTCTGCTATAAGAGTGTTTTTATTGCTAAGAGAACTCGTCCATGATTATCTGCCCTATGTTTTCTAAAAATTTCATAATCACTATTGAAAATTTCTGCATTATAAATTTCATAATAGCCAAGTTTCTGTTGCTGCAATTATGTCTAGTTTCTCATGTTCTATTAAAATTTCTAAGTCTGCTGTTTTGTTCCTAATGCTTTGAAAAATTATTACTAAGGTTTTAATGTATTTTGGTATTACACTTCTTTAGTAGGTTTATTAAATGATGGTGTTTTAGCAGATTTAATAGTAGATCTGGTGTTTAGGATGTTGTATGGGTTAGAAGTGTCTGCATCAAAGTAGTCAAACAGTCCTGATGTAAACTGAGGTAACCCACACAGTACACAGTGCCATGGTGCATCTTTGTTGCCTAAGGCATAATACACAGCTGTATTCATATGGAGACATGATGCGCATCTTTGTTGCCTAATGCATAATACACAGGTGTATTCATATGGAGACATGATGCGCTTCTTTGTTGCCTAATGCATAATACACAGGTGTATTCATATGGAGACATGAATCGTGGTACCATTCATCGCAGGTGTCACATTGAATGGCTTTCTGTTTCATGGTGCATACTTTTTTACAGATGTTGCATCTATCTTGAGATCTAGGTCCTGGGTTTGATTCTACATCTCCTGCTATTAATATTAAGTGTGATAGGTGATTATTTTGTCTGTTTTTGATTGAGAACTTCCATTTGTGATGGGTAATCTTCTTTAATGTTATGGATGTGTATCTTAGATTATTTTTGAAGTTGTATTAATCTATAGTGTGATGATAGGTAATGACTGTTTCCTTTTTAAGTTTAGTGTTGACTGATCTAGATCTGTGCTCAATTAGTGTATGTTTAGTAATTATCAGAACAAATAGCCAGAGCAATTTCATGATGGCTGTTGTTTGGTTTTAATTTTTTAAAGGTCTAGTCTAAATCTAGTTTGAAGTTTACAAAGCTAAGGCTAAAGTGAAAGCTAGTTTTCAATGATTAGTATTCTAAGTCTAAAATTTTAGATCTAGTATAAAACTGTTTATCTACCTATCTGACTATCTTAGTAACTATTATTATGTCTAAACTAGTAGAAGGCCTATATTTTATAGATCTGTCTAAAACTACATTATATGCTATTATATCATTATCGCAGGTTGGGCATATATAGGCTTTCCCCCAGCAATGAAGAGGTCACTCCATCTCTGACAGTAATATATATATATATATATAAATCTAGTATATTACTATTAGTTATTATTAGTAGTCTAGTATTAATAAAGTAAATATTAGTATATATTAGTCAACTGAAATTCAGTATTGGGACAAAGTCTATCTTCAGTAGTCCTGAACTGAAAGTTAATTTAAATTAATTAGTGGAAATAGTTCTGAAATAAGTTATATCTATAATTTAAAGATATTAGTTTATTAGTTCAATAGCTTTTTAAGGAATTTGGTTTGATATTAATACAAGAAAATGAAAAATTTAACTCATCTTTGATAACTGTAAACACAAAGCCGCCATCTTGTCAAGAGCATGTAACTCTACAACTCATATAAGGTAGTCAACGCTGATAAAGAATTAAGCTTAATCTCTATGTTCATAAAAAGATCCTTAACTATAAAGCCGTCAAGAATAGTCTGTTTACATCTGTTATTTTGCTATTCCATCTGAAAACCTAGTCTAGTTTTTACTAGTCGCGTCAAACTTTCCCTATTTACAAAACCAATGACTAATTTCTAATCATGCCATAACAATAACTGTTTCTTTATAACTTTTTAGCATGTTCTTTATGTTTATAGTGTTCCCCATCCTTCCTTCACTCTTGTGGAGAAATCTAATAACATAGGTAGATTAGTAATGATTGTTTATATTGCTTCTATTTGATGAAGGGGAATTGAATATTATATTGCGTATACCGCATGTCATTATCAAAGGCCAGTATATGGTGGAAGTGGTAGAAATATTTAGAGAAAACAATTAGAATAATTCTGATCTTACTGCTGAGAACTCATCATTAAAGGCTAAGGTGTAGTTGAAGTAGTGGAAATCTTTTGAGATTAGAATAAAATAATGCCACTGATAACTTTAACTCCTGGTGGTCATCTTTCACTTTATCTTTATTTGTCAAATGCTCTTTCTTGAATATGGTGCATCTTTTTTAACCTTGAGATAGCATGTCTATTCCAATAAATGCTAACTTACCCACTCTTGTGCCAGATCATATTACAAATGTATGCTTTGTTTTAATTCCAGTTGAAACATTAATGACCTTAATGATTTACATTAACTCATAGAAACATTGACATTAAATCTGCATCTATAGATGTTGAATATTTAAGATTTGTAAATGACATTAAATTTTATCCTTTTTTTTTAGTCTCACCTTTTGACATGTAAATAAAAAAAAAAAAAAATTATAATTTTTACAATAGGATTGAAAGGTCAGAGGATCAAATGACTGGGAACCCATGGCAGTATATGATGAAGGGGGCCTTAAAACGTTAAAATCTATATAAGCTCCAGAAAGTGATTAGGTTTTACTGCATTTGTGATCAATATTATTATATTGAATAAAGTAACCCCCCCAATAATAGTTAGCATAAAATAAAGTCTCTATATTAAGCCTTTAAACTTTGTGGTTGAAACATTTTTATATATTAAAACATTGCAGATCTGAGGATTTAAATGTATATGAATTCATGTATCTGCCATTGCTAATAAAAATAGCTGTAAAACACATCCTATGTTTGCATGAAAAGACTTAAGTTTTTCTCTTTAAATGTATATGTTATTGATAGTGTAGAAATTACATACTAGGCACTCATTAAAGTTTAAAAAAATGATTTATGTGCAAATTACCTAGATAACCCTAACTCTATTTTAAATTGTCTACAAACATCTGGACTTACCTAACACTTATGTAAGATTGTTCTTTATTGATTTCTCATCAGCTTTTAATACTTCATTTACTTATTGAAAAATTGAAAGCGTTGAAGATTAGTCCATATATAATACTATGTGCTAATGAATTTTTGACCCAGAGACATCAGAGGGCTAGGGTAAACAATGTAATATCAAATGCACACATTAACACAGGGAGACCCCAGGGAGCTGTGGTTTGAGGTTCATTTTTACACCAATAATTTTCTATCTGATAGTCCTTTTTGCTCCTTCACAAAATTCACTGATGATGGGGCTCTTCTTGCCCTGCTCTCAGAGAGCTCAGAGGTAAATGAGTATTTCAGAGAAATAGAACACACTGAAAAATACTGTAAAGATAATTTTTTATTATTAAATGTAAAAAAATCCAAAGAAATGATAATCGATCTTCGTAGAGAAAGGAAGGAAAATGATATTGTTTCTATAGTCTGCACATAAACGGGTTACACACCTTAGCTGTAACATGACATCTTTTACTTTTGCAACATTACTGTAATGTTCTTTAAAATATTAATTTTTTTTGCTCAATAGGAAAAAATGAAAATGGACAGAGAAACCGAAAAAATTTTCCGCCAAGAGTTGAAGTTAGTGTGTAACCAAATTCAAAACTATCGGATAGCCCAAAGAAATAATGCTGAATCCACTACACAGAATCTAAGCCCAGGTGTTCAGTCAGAGGCTGCAGCATCAGTTGTGACTACTGCAGATAATCCAATGGAAGGAAGGCCTTCTGACCAGCCATCAGGTAGAGCCAGCGGGTTGTCTATTTTAGCTTTGGCTTGCGCCACACAGAGGGAATTAGATCAACAACTGCCACCCATTCAGGAGACCTCTGACCCTGATTCTGAGTTTTCAGGTCCAATTACTAGGCAGCTATATACTGTAGTGGTAAATCCTCTAGGCAGTGGACAATCTCAACAAAAAGGTGCAACTGCAACAAACTCTAGTCCTGTTGACAGAACTGGTATGAATGCCCCGCTAGAGAATCAAGTAGTTGGGTCTGTTTCTTCAAATACTGGCAGTCTTATTAATCCTATTTACAGTAGACCTACACCATCACCCTGTAAGCGCCATGATGCCATTTGTGAATCGGATTCTTCTGTACATGACAGACCTTCTGTTATAGCATTCACAGGTGCTAGCAGTGGAGCTGGTGCCTCTATATCCAGCACTTCTGACAATGTTTGGAAATTTTGTGCCAACTTGCATTCGTACGCTAAGCCACCACCAAACGCTTCTCCAACAAAAGAAACAACTAGGGCAACGCAAACTAGGACAACACCAACTAGGGCAACACCAACTAAAGAAACACCAACTAGGGCAACACCAACTAAAGAAACACCAACTAAAGAAACACCAACTAGGACAACACCAACTAGGGCAACACCAACTAAAGAGACACCAACAAGAACATCCACAAGAGAAACTTCAAAGTTTACACCAAAAAAGACACCACCAATAGAAACTCCAAAGAAAAGAACACCCATTAAGAGAAACATGGATGTCAGAAGCACAACTCTGGATGACTCTGATGCTTGCCGGGATCTCCTCTTTGAGCCTGCTCCTAAATTTAAAATTTTGGACTCTCCAACACCTCGTAACTCACCAAATGAGGAACATGCTGCACCCCGGGAGCCAGATTCAACTGTTACAGGTGAAGTCAACCCAGCAAATGTAGGCTCCCCACTCACAAGAAGCATTGCCCAGATGGCTGCTGAAACAGCCAAAGCTTTACAAATGGTGGGCCAGAAAGAAGAAACATTTAGTGATGACTCTGACATAGACTCAGTGTAAATCTAAGTCAATGCTTAAAGACAATCCAAGTTCAAGTAGTGTATTTGTGTTTGGAATATTTGCTTGATTGTAAATTTGACCTTTTGTGTTTCCTTGAATGATTTCTAATAATTTAATGAAACTGAAACAGTGTCTACTAATAAATCGATCCATTGTAGTTGCACAACTTCTGCAATGAAATAGTTCATCTGCTCAAGACTTGAGAACCATGTCACCTCTGACTTCTCAGACTTGAGAAATCATTCATGAGAGCTGTCACCATTTCATTCTAAAAGATATCCTCTATACTAGATCTAATTTTTTTATTTTATTGTAAAGTTGACATAGGTCCAAGACTGTCCAACATTTGTTTACTTTTCTGTTTAGTCCATAGCTGAGTAGCAATTTTGTGTAATTTAAAAAGTTAACTATTTTCTCATATGGTCAGCTTTGCTGTACTAATCCTCTTTAATTGGAGAAAAAAATATTTTTTTACCATTTTGTAGTTAGCTTTGAGAATCTTGTGGCCTTTTTTTTTTTCTTGAAATGTGTGTAATAAAACAATGCCTATAATAAAACGATTGTGTTTGTATTGTATTAAGTATTGTCACTTCCTATTTTCAACTGTTCCTAAGACATTTCTAAATCAATAGCTTTCTGAACAACTCCATTTTGTTTTCTATCCTAGCCTAAGTTTTGAACATGTTTTGTTTGTTTTTTTACTTTATATAGGACATGTTACCTGTTATAATTTCAAGAACTATTATGTCCAAGTTTGAGTTCAATTAATTGAATCATCTTACGTTAGACTGAATATTCCTTGGAGTAAAGTATTGACTATATCGTACCATTGGCTCTTAGTTTTTTTGTTTGTTTGTTTGTTTGTTTGTTTTTTTTTTCTTTTTTTTGGGGGGGGGGGGGCTTGGTGTTAACCTCTTTTCTAAATCTTTGTTGAAATTTTAGTGTCGTGCTATTGAACCAGTTCAGGTGTTAATAAAAACAACAACAAAAACGAAGAGCCTTTGAGATTGGCCCTGCAGTGGCTTGTGTCCTACCACTATGTCTCCTCAGGGTTACTTCAGCTCATTTGGATGCTTAGTATTGAATCATAATAGATTTCAGTATCAACACGCATAAAAGTGTGTTGATAAAACCAAACATCCTTGTAGAGGTTTGCTAAATATATGGCAGATCAGCTTATCTGGTCATTAGAAATTTTAGACACTTTATCTATCGATCTATTACAAGATCAGATTTGTACAGTTGCAAAAAAAAAAGTCTTAATATCGAAGCAGCTTATAAAATTCTGTGGGTTGACCAAGTAATTACATCATCTGAAAATCTTATAGCTCAACATTCAATGTTACCGACAACCCTAAGATGGATATACAGTAGTAAATTAGAGATCTATCCTGTTCTATTCGAAATGGTAATACTTAGTCAGAAGCCGTAACGCATACGTCTGCTACCATGCTCTATTCATGACTACACCAATAGGTTATCTTGCCACTTTATTTTTGGAATCTCCGTAAGCATTGGAGGAGGAAAACTTGAACTTCTGCTACGAGTAGCCTATGATCCATGCGTCTCTGCTGTTTGAGAGAGTGCTTGGCACGCAGGTTCGATGGACTAGGGATTAAGTAGGCCTATATGAGCCATGTTTTTCCGCTGTATGAGAGAGAGTGCTCAGCACGCAGGTTCGATAGACTAGGGATTAAGTAGGCCTATTAATAGCGTGCAAAGCATCTTTTCACTCTTACTGCGGCCGTGAAATGGTGCTCTTTGTCATAGCTCTATCTTCTAATAAATTTTTTTAAGTAGCACATCATTGGGGCTAATGGAGTCAAGGTAACTGAATAGAACAACCATTTCCATTAAAGGTCACGTAAGGTACAATGCTTGCATTTTGGGCTAGTACATTGTACTTTGGTTTTGCTTTAACTAATGTTTAAACTTCAGGCATGTCAGTTGTATTACACAAGTCCTACCGGTATCTCATTTTAAATACCAAGAGTAAACATGTCCTAATTACGAATTCATGTTTACAAAGGGAAAAAAAACTATTTAAAAAATGAAAGGATCTTAATAACCTCGTGCACGATGAGGAGAAACTAAAGCCTCATTTCATGGAGGCTTCCTATCAGCGTTTGATGATGAATGCAGAACGAAAGGGCAAGTTTAGCAGATGGTCCAACAAAAAAACGGAAAGGTCAACTCCGAATTTTTATAAAATTTAGTCACTGTACACATTTTGCCTCGAAATTTTTAACAAAAATTGTCGATATCCAAATTTAGGTAGAACCACTTGAACCAGAGCTGTGTACCAGCCTATAGGCTTTCCAAAGAGCGTCGACCTAAACTTTTACTAGTTCTAGTTTCGAAACAAATCTGTAGTTTTATCAAAAGATATCGCTGTTGTTTTTCTCCATGAAGGTCAACACACACACACACATACTTTACCTCGTAGTGGTCCGAGACGTTGATAAATGCACTACTGACAACACACACGTGCATTTCACGAGGACAAGAGTCTCAGCACAACACTACTGTGTTTTTTTTTTGTGGGTGTGTCTTGTGTACCTGAGTCTCTGTTATGTTTTTCATTAAGGTCATTGTGCATGTTTCTTTGTGAATTAGTTATTTGATAAACATCGCTATTTAAGGTTGGTCACCACTTTTGTTTCTTTTATGGATACGGTTATATTCTGCTTGTGTTCCTTTTAGTTCCACACGTATACTGTGGTAGCCTTGAAGAATAATTAAGTCAATACGAGGTAAATGAAATTATCCTAATTGAGAACAATATTTAATCAAGGAAAGTCAAATGTTAAGACAATGCAGATTGGGTCTTAGACGTGCAGATTAGGTCTTAGATGTACAATCTCATTTTCTTTATATTATTATTCTGTTAAACAATACACATAAAAATAGCTCTAATTCAAACATCTGAAAATGTAAAAGATCAAAGCTTGCACGATGCTGTTTGAATTTGGGGCTTGGAATCGCAGACATTTTGCAAGAGAGAACGGAATACAGGGAAATTCTTAAGTTTGAGTATAGACATTTTTACTGGACAATGGAGCGCTCTTTTCATACACTTAGCTACCAAACTGTGTCTTACTAGCACTTTTGCAGCACGCCCCATTAGGTTGTCAGTGCTAAATAATGTTTCTCTTTCTCTGTCCAGAGATTCCCTATGCACCAGTTTCCTTTTTTTCGCATGATTATACGGTCTACAGTTACACAATACATCGAAACCATGTCAAATAACGTGCCAAAAGTGTAGAAACTTTGATTTTGTATGGGCCTCCATGCGTTGACAGCTATATAGCGTCCACCACTCAGCTGACCTTTCTTCCTTCACATCCCTCAACCCATGTTGTAATCCTCTTTGATCTGTTTTACCTAAATCTGAGAATGTTTTAAGTCATTTTCTCGTTGATCTGGACCTCAAAGCACACTGATCCAGTTTAATACGCCTTTGTGGCTTTTCAAAGTCATATATTTTTTGTTCGTTGTTTTCAATGCCCACACTCACCCTATTACTCTACCTAAATGTTAGCTGTTTGTATGCTTTACATTCTATCACAATCATGTATCGCCTAGTTCAACCGATGCAAATCGTTATAGAAGGCCTGATCAAATACTGACCTGACCTCAAACCTGTGACGTGGCTACGAGCTATTAATCTAAAGAGCACACAGGTTGCGACGTCACAGGTCAGTGTTGAGGCCTTCTATAACGATTGGTCTCCGTTCAACATGTCAAAATGTTTTTATTACCATTGATTGATTGTCTAGATGTCCGTGGACGAAGATGTAAACATTAGGTTGTCAGCATTCTACACGGCCATATCTGATGACCTGGACAGAACTGTGGAATTCTGGTTAAAATACTCTCACGACGAGGAGTTTGGGTTTGTGTTTTGATTTATTATTATTATGTATCTTCTCTATATATAATTCTCTTCGTGGCTCAACCAAGCGGGACACCACGAAAAAGTCATGGAAAGATTACTCTTTTATTTCTGCAAGTCGGACTAGAGTTACACCACGTAACTTTCGCGGCGACAGAGAGCACAGCTCAGAAAAAAAAAGAGGGGGTGGAGAATAAGTAATCTTTATCTTTATACACTCTATATATTTGACTACATTTATGTGTGTATTTTTTACACACGTCAATATCTGGTGTCATTATTATAGTTGCATGTTTTTTATGTAGCTTTGTTTTGATTTTACCCCTTCGTATTGCCGTTTGTTTCCTAACCATGGCCACCGCTTCACATATATTTTGTGGAGTCAACAGGTCTCTGGCACTGCCACGATGAGTGTCGCTAAAGAAAAAAAAATCATTGTAGTCCCTTGAGCAGTGTCCACTAAGGCATTTTCTGGTGATGTGGCAGGACTACAGCAGTACCGCCCTCTGACAGGCAAAGAGAATCTTCTTAGGAATGTAAAGGGCCTTGAAGGTATCTGTAAGGTCAGTTGTCATTATCCCCTCGGCTGATATATCCATTGGGTATATTGCTATTTTATATAACTTCCATTAACGCTTAATTGTTTCAGTTTCTCTGACATTATGAGACAGTGGTACCGGCCATGTCAATAGTTGTAACGTTTTTTTTCTTTTTTATCAATGAACAGCAGATCAGGGCGATTAAAATCTATACCGATTTTTCATTCAAAATAGGCATATCCCTATAATTATTATTATTATTATTTTACATTCTACATTCCTTTTTAGACTAGCTAATTTACAAATAAAAAAACAAACCACAGGCCTATCCCACATGAGGATTCAATCCCGAGTTCACTTTATCGATTAACATGCATGACTAGATTGACACATGAAATGCTTAAGACATAATTCTTTTTTTAAGCACCGGTAACGTCTGAAATCTACAGGCATAGCAGATGAAGTTTTCTAGCTGAGTTTGAAGTTTGGGGAAATCAGCACTGAGGCTAACTGGCGTTAATAATTTAGGTCTTTGTTTTCTATAACATTATTTAAAGCGCAATAGAAGGATGACATCATTTTAAGCATTTATCTCAGGTTTGTATAGTATAGGATGGCTGCCTGGTCGTGCGGTTTGCACGCAGGACTGTCGTTCAGATTTATCGATGGTCCCGGGTTCAAACCCTGCCCGCTCCCATCCCCTGTCGTCCTGCGGGAGGTTTGGACTAGGTAGTAATTATCTTTAACTCTGAAGGAACATCCGAAACATGTAAAACATTTTACAAACATAGACGTGTCACGTGTGACCTTTCGACCTTATTGGTGAAGCATGCTATAGACAGCTGCTGACAACTGAACCGTTAAGGCATAGTGCAGCATGTTTTGTAAGGTTGTTGACATGACTTTAGCTTAAAACCTAGCAACATAATTGGAAAGATTAATGGGGGGGGGGGGTTCTTGGGTGTGTAGGGGAATATGGGGCTGAAGGCCTGGGTGATTCTTTTTTTTATATTCTTTTCGCGACAATTTATAAATATACAATTTAAGGCTTTAACAACTGCGACAGAATATATTGATAGTGTGCTATTACATTTCAAAATATGTTACAGAACTCACTGAGAACATGTGACTTTATAGCGTCCCATCATAAGCTCGCCCTCTGAGTTCAATGACAATTAACAAATGAAACGTAATCATCACGTACATGTAGCCTACATGTTTTAAGTCGCTTTTCAGAATTTATGAATCACAGATTTAAGCAAAAGATATTTTTATAGGACTTTTCTTTTCAAAGCTTATATATTAACTCACTCCGCTGTCTTTCTGACTGGATTCTTTTACACTTTTTTTTTTTCTCCCTACTCCATTTATCGGATCATGTTGACATTTGGCACAATCAATAAAAGAAAACCCAATTTTGTTTTATAGAGATAAAGGGAAGTAAACCTTCTATTATTGAGAGATATGGCAGCGATTGAACGGTGCTCTACCTTCACTCAATATAAGCTTTATTTTCAAAACAGTATTTTTTACATTTTGCTTGTTTTTTTGTTCTTATTTATTACAAATCAAAAACTTTGGCTGTTACTTTTAAATGTCTATTTTAAAATGATCACTTTTGGATTATTATATCTTTTAGTGGATTCTTTACATGCCTTGAAGCAGATGGTAAAGTTTATGATGAAAGAAAATTTAGTTGGTTACTATGTAGGCAGGTTAGTTATTTTTTTTTTTGTTAAATTTATTTAAAAGCATAGATACTTAATATGGTTTAACATTTCAATGTATATAGCCCAACATTATAAGTATATAAAGCTCAGCAACAAGACTAATAAAGTTTCTCTTTCATCATCATAATCATCAAACTCCATTAGAGTGAGGGCTTGAGAGGCTCAAATCCTCTCTTGCAAAAGCCCTGGACAGAAACCCTGCTGTCTTGCGTAGTGCGTATATGTCACCATACAGGTCGAGAATTTTTAGTTTCCCAGCAGACCTGTCGAGGCGGAGATCAGCAAGTCTGGGCAGTCAAACAGAATATGAGGCACGGTTTCCTCTTCTTCCCCGCAGCGGGGGCACCGTGAATCGAAATTAGGCCATAGCCGTGAGCTGTCCTGCACTGTGCTATAATAGCTTGCTTAGGCTTAGACAGCCTCCACTACGGGGAAGTGCGTTCAGGGCGCCTCATGCGCTCCCAGACTCCACGGGCTTTTGGGACTTGTCCCAGGACTCAAACCCCTTTTCCATTTCTTTTTTTGAATTATAGCCAGGTCATGATGAAAACTTACAGCCTGTTCAGTTGGTGGAATTTGCCCTCCCTGGTGGCCAAGGAGTCTGCAATAGTATTGCCAGTCAACTATGTGACTCGGTACCTACTGCATTATTATAGGGGTTCCATAGCGCTGCTTTATGTTGTGTGAGGCCATGATGACAGTGTCGATATTGGGAGGCCATGGTCCAGTGCTTTGCAAAGCCTGTAGTTTCCTTTTCAGACCTTGCCATGTAAAGTACGGATGATGTATGGTTTTCAAATTTATGTGGACCATGGTTAACAAGAGTGTCTTTAAAAAAGTATCATTTTACATTTTATCTGGTTTTAGGTGTGGACATATGCCAGACTTTACAATGACATGCCAAGATACCACCAGGCTCATATTCTAGAAGCTGCAAGAAAAGGTTGGTAATAGTATTGTAGGCTAAATCTTCTGACAATAAATCAAGAACAAAAACATACTTTTTTTTAAACAAAGCTTATATTAAGTGTAATTGTATCAATTAGTTTGGATCAGTCAAGTAATTAAATTTGTAATAGATCTAGACTAACAATAATAGATCTGTAATATTAGAAATAATTTTACAAGTTGTTTTCGTTTATCACATCCTGCTTTTAGCTTTCCCAATACACTATGATCCTATCACTTAACTGGACCAGTTGGGAAGAGTTTGGGGAGGGGGGTAAAGAATGCGGTATGTAGGTGAAGGTTACCATCCTTGATAGCTTTTTAAATGTATTTTATATATTTAAAAAAAAAAGTTACATGACTTTAGTGCTCATGACAGTGGCGTAGCTAGAGTATATGATGCCTGGTGCGGTACCTCATATTGATGCCCCCCCCCCTAAAAAAAACAACTAACTAATTAATAACATTGCAAACCTTACTTATTTTTCAAAATAATATGTATTCATTAATCAAATACTGTTAATTCTTTCATGACCTTAATGACCTTTCATGACCGCAGCATTATCATAGCCTTGACCCCTGCAGTCCATTACGTCTAAGCCATCCAAACGCAATTTCTCTAGCATGCGTGTCCTTTGTGTCGATGAAGTCAACAAACGACTCACGAACCTGCACCCCGTCATTCTCCATCTCAACATACCTTAAAATTTGGGAAATTTGATCCATCTTTGAGATGTCAGGTGTACTGTCAAAAATAATAGAGAAATATTTGGCTTGTTTTACTTGCTGTATGATTTGTTTTTTAGCGTGATCCCCCAATATTGTAATAAATTCATTTTGTATTTGTGGAGACCTGTATGTATTCGGTCTGGAACAAAGCTTAGTTCGAAGCACATGCTCCCTCAAGAGTGGATCGTACTTTGATAGTAATTTTACTAACTCTCCAGGTTTTCGTCTCTTGTATAATCAAATCTTGGGCCTTGTTGTCAATATTGTTCCCTACTCTCAGGCAAACTTCAAGTTCCCTCCAAGCAAGCGATGACTGAATGTGAGCTCTGCTGGTCTCATGTATTTCTATTTTCGGGGATAACCTCCACCACTTATTGAATCCATCTTTGGATTTAAATGAAGATTTGGTACTTGATCTTGTTGAGAAGAGTGTGCAGGGGAAGCAAAATAAGGATTCTTTTTTTTTTGGCGAATAACACATCCACTTTCTAAGAACTTTCTCGCCGTTTGACATTTGCCGGAAAAACCAAGCCTTTGAAAGCTTTCTAGCCTTTCCTTTTGCTGATTCTTGATGTGTATACGCCTCTCTGAATTGATTGTCCATACTCTGAACTGTTTCAGATCCTTGAGTGAGAAGGTGTATGCGAATATTATCTGTGATGACATCAGGCCAATCTCCAATGTCGTTCAGTCTAGAGTTTATTATCCTGCTTTCTGTATTGTTTACACTGTCTGATGGTGCAGCTTCTTCAGTATGAATTTTTGATGACATGCTTGTGTGCTGTCCTTTAGTCTCTAGAACCTGTGCTATTGAAGTATTTTCTTCTTTTCACGATGTCGGCCTCATCATTTTTTTCTGGATTCAATGATAACCGTCTCATCTTGCTTTGTTGCTTTTAATTGTTCAGTTAATTCATACCAATTAACAGCTCGCCTATAGTCGGTGGACTTTGGCAATGATGTGACTTGAAATTGTCTCGATGCTTCTTTAGACTTAAGAAATTTAAGAAACGCACCTTACTGCGGTCAAAGAAACTGCTTTATGCGGATGACATTGTCCTCTGGTCAACCGGCAACAAAGCCGACCAAATACAGGCGGCATTACAAGCAGACCTCCTATCCATCTCCCCGTATTGCGACAAATGACAGATTCAGATAAACGTTGCCAAAACGACCTGGTCCCTGTTCAGCCTAGGGATCGACATTCTTAAGGCTCTATTTGAGCTTCAACTCGGTGGGCTGCGACTCCAACGTGAAAACACGCAAAAATATCTAGGGGTGACCCTGGATAGAAAGCTGACAAGGCTCCAGCACGTCCAGGATGTTGAAAGAAAAGCCTCGGAGAAGTTAGCGTTACTAAGAAAGCTGGCCAGCACAAAGTGGGGTTCCAAAGCTTACATGCTACGCACATTGTACTTAGGGGCAGTCAGATCACAAATTGAGTAAAGCTATACAGTTCAAGCATATGCTAGTAAAACTGCCCTCGAATCACTCGACCGAGTACAATCACAGGCACTAAGGTTCATTTGTGGCACCTTATGAACAAGCCCAACAAACGCTGCTGAAATCTTAACAAACGTGGCCCCTTTACATTTACGGAGGGAGAGGTCGGTACTTACAGCCTATGAGTGCTATAAAAGGGGCGACTCTAGGCTACCCACCTCAATATTAGTGCGACAGTGGAGAGAGAGAAACCGCATAAAATGCAATCGTTCCTCCACATTGCGGCCAATTTGTCAAAATCAGCTGGGCTCTCCACTGACAGAATCCCAATTAGAATAATTAGTACTTGCCCTCCGTGGAGGAGAAGCCAGCCCCACAAATAAGCATGTCCCTTATAGGGCAAGAGGGAGCCACCAAGAGGCGATTAACACCTGCCAAACTTGGCATCAGCTACACTAAAGTCCCACCCATCAGATGGCATTTTCTGTTATACCGATGGGTCGGTAATAAGGGACCCCGATAGATCTGGGTATGGTGTCCTTATAGTCTACCCAGACCGGATAGAACCAGAGATGCCGATTTCTCCGTCTGAGCTTAAAAGGGTTTTGAGGCGCCAGCCAGACTAGTCAGTCTTGAGCAATGTTCATCATTTTGTTTACGTTACAGTATTACAATTAATTAGTTAGTTAAAAAAAAACTCGTAGAAAACAAAGGTTAGCTTATTTAAAAATATTGACATTACAATAGAATTATTTCCAAAATTAAACTATAAAGAATCATAAAGAAATGAATAAACTAAGACAATTGTCTAGAGCTAGAGTTTAGAAATATATTTGTAAACTCAATATCTAGATTAAACGAATGGACAAAACAATGAAGTAAAAAAAAGGTTGGCCTATCTTCTTCTTCTTCTTTATATTACAGAGCATTGATCAGTTTAGTAACAACATGTACCGTGTGTCCGAAATAAATTTAGTCAATTAGATTGAAACTGTTCTATAGCTTACATTGTATGGAAGAAATAGTCAAGGAGATGAAACAAAATAGCAACATGACTAGTTTATAGTTAATCGTTAGTTCATGTTTAAAATACAGTAGTTTATGTTTGTTCGTGTCCATACAATTAGTCCTTTTTTACTGAAAAGCTCACGGAAATAGGAAATTAATACACATTGGGGGAATTTTGGTGCCCCTCTCCACTTGGTGCCCTGTGCGGCCCGCACCACCCGCACATTGGTAGCTACGCCACTGGCTCATGAAAATAGAAGGTTTCTCAGCTACCTTTTGTTAGTTTCGAACTTTTAAATAATGACCTAATGCCTTAAACATAATATAAAAGGGGGGGGGGGTCTAATTCAAATTATGAGAGAACACTTTAGGAGGCTTTAGGAGAACACTTTAGGAGACTTTAGGAGAACGCTTTAGGAGAACACTTTAGGGGACTTTAGGAGAACACTTTAGGAGGCTTAAGGAGAACACTTTAGGAGAACACTTTACGAGGCTTTAAGAGAACACTTTAGGAGGCTTTAGAAGAACACTTTAGGAGGCTTTAGGAGAACACTTTAAGAGGCTTTAGGAGAACGCTTTAGGAGAACACTTTAGGGGACTTTAGGAGAACACTTTAGGAGGCTTAAGGAGAACACTTTAGGAGGCTTTAGGAGAACCCCATTGAACACTTTAGGAGGCTTTAGGAGGCTTGGGTCTCAAGTTCAAATTCAGGTCATTTAAGGTTTTTTTTTAAATGATCACGTGGTAACATTCACCCCGAGAACCTCCTTTCTAGACGTACGCCTTTATTATCTTGTATTCTAAGATTGAGTTTATATGGAAGAATGTAAGTCAAGTAAAGTTCCCCTTTCAGACCTTGCAATCTATAGGGCTAATGATGTTAAGGTTATCTGTTTCTTGGTTAATGGTTAATGAGCAGAGTGTCTTGTGGCCAGCACAACGACCAACCACCTTTATTTTCCCCAACTAAAGACTCAGGAGCGCTCTAAAAATCTCAAAATTCAAAAGTTTAGTCTTCACAGAGATTTGAACCAAGGACCCCAAGTTCAAAAGCCAAGAGCTTAACAAGTCAGTCGCCATGCCCTCCCCCCCCCCCCCCCCAACCTGTAAAAGAATGGAGTGGTGAAAATATCTTCAAAATTTTTATCACAAAGAAAACTCTTCTGTAGATTTTAATATCTTCTTCTTCTTTTATCCAGCTTTTTGCTGCTGAGCTGTCAGCTCTTTTGCAGACAGTGGCAAGGAAAAATAGTGTGCGGTTTTCTTCAGTTGTTCAGCACTATCGTACAGGGTGCTGGTTATGTTGGGCTGTAGTGCTAGTAGGAGATTTCAGTTTAAAAAAATACCTTTTCTTTACTTTATATAATTTATTAGTTATTTGTTTCTGGGTTTATATCTTCCACATGGTGGTATTCTTTGAAACATATTAACTTTTTCTTGATGTAGTCAATTTTTTTTTTTTTAATAGTTTCGATTTTTTTGGTTCAAGTTAACAAGCGTCTTGACACAGTGTTTAACACTAGGACATATGAACTTTATTTCTAGACATATTTTCAAATAACCCAATGTGAGGATTCTCATAATGATGCAGTTCAGTTTCCAGATCTGCTATTGTGTTGGAATCAGCTGGAACCATTTGGAAAACAATTTGTGAATAATTCATTGCCAGTTAATTAGTAGCTTAATTGTGATTTTAGGACATGAAAACATCATTGTATTTTTTTAAAATTTATTTCAAATCATTTCTAGATATGCATTTTGAAAATGAAATGATGTTACTCAGGCCTAACCATATTTCATTGACTTGAATGACTTCAGTGAATGGTATTTGGTATTGTGTCAGGCAGAACCAGTGCCCTACCTGACATTCATTCTCGGACCGCAGTTTGAGGTCTCTCAGGCCAGTGTAGCAAACTGCTTAAGTCATTTCCGTTTAATTTATTTTATAGAATGCCAAGGTTATTATGATCAGATTTGTTTGCTGAAGCTATAAAAGTTATTCCTATATTTGTTGCTGCTACCTTATTGTGTTGTACTTTTCAGAAATATTTGTTCTAAAATGTATCTTAGCAATGTCTAGTTTAAAATATGTTTTCCTTTTTAAAAATAGCAACAAATAGGGTAACTGTTGATGTACTAATTTAGAGTACTCTTTTAATATAACACATTTGAACTTGTTATTCCCTCCCGACATCCCTTCTTCTGGTTCTCTCCCATTTGTTCAATGATTATGTCTTTCACATAAGCTAATCGTGTACTTTATTTTTCTGACTTTTAATGGTACTGAAATGATCATTGTCTGCTGACATTCTGCTGTAAGTTTATCACCTATTTTTATTTCTTTTGTAATGCATTTTACAAGGAAATCGTTAGAACTGTCAAACAAATCATAAGTAACAAATAATATTTGTACTAAGAATTACTATTAAGAAATAAAAAAACGACAAAACAAACGACAAACGACAACACCGGCCACTTGTCAAGGGTTTTAAGTTTTAGTTTTGTTTATTTTGTTTTTAAATAGTATTTTTCATATATTACATAGTACTGTAATTTACATTTTTATGTTAAATATTGTCTCACTTTTAAAACTTGTTATTGTTTTAATAAAGCTGTACACCCACACAGGAGAATCAAAATGTTAAGACGTTCCAAGTTGTTTGTTTTCCTTTTCTATTTTATTTTTAAAAGCCCCCTTAGGACACACTCTTTGTCTGCATGGCCAACATTGAGATCTCAAATGGGTTTGCCTGGTTACGTAAAATACTGCACTCATCCTTTATCTTTTTTTTTACGTACCTGATATTTTAATTTATTTTCGTTTAGATTTTTTTTGTTTACTATCATCCATCAAGTCCAATAATTGCTTGCACTAAATGCAACTTAATCCACAGTTTTATTACGTTTCGTATTGCAGCTTTATGTAAACTTTTTAATTAACATTATTTTGTTAAACTGGATGCTAAATATTAACTAGTCCTATTTGTTGACTTCTACAACTACTAATGGTCAACCTCTTTAGTTCAGTAACTTCTCCTCCACAAAATAATGTTAGGTGGCAGAGTGCGAGAAATACCAAAGTTCCAAATCCAAAGAATTCAAACTCTAGAACTTCAGTTTGAGAGAGCCAAGCATCATGCCACTCGATCATAAAGCTCCTAAAACATACACTTTACCTTGCAAGTAATTTCTTAATCGATCCGCACAAGTTTAATTTTCAGCTGACATGGGGGGTTCCAAACAGAGTCAATTACATTTGGAAAACAAACAAAAAATCTAGGAGCATTCTAAACAGAGGTCCCACAATTGTTCCAGAGTGATATCAGTAGTAGTAAAGTATCCCTGACCTTGCAACCTAGGAGGCTGATAATATATCATGTGTTTCATGGCTGACTTTTAATGAGGGCGTCATGTGACCACTACAACGACTTACCCCCCCCCCAAAAAAATGAGGACGTCATGTGACCACTACAACGACCTACCCCCCAAATTAAAGTCGGGTACATTTAGACTTAGAGCTAGGTGAATTTAAGGGCTTAAAAAAAATCCCAAAATTCTAAATTCCTGTCAACGCTTCACCTCTCAACATCCACGCACCTACGGTGTAAGTAAATTTTGTTTATTAAACAGACAAAATATAATTGACAAGGGAAAAATACAAGCAAAAATACACTAATACACACACCCTTACACACTAACGCTTATCTAAGGAGGATAACTCCAAATTTACAGTGTATATTTCAATAGGCCTACTATACGATTTCTTTCTTTTCTTTTTTTTTCTCTATCAAACAATTATATCTGTTATTGAATGCAGCGTTTACATCAGTTTTTATATTGCTCGTAGAAAATTTTTATGATAAATTTAAAATATCAAAAATATAGTTTTCATTAAATATGCAAATAAAATATTATATCAGAAAAATCGTCCTTATATATATTGTATAACATTAACACAGATGTTCCAATTACATAGCTATATAGATATATTAAAACAAAATATTTTACTGTAAAAAACAACAACAAAAAACAAACAAACGAAGCAATTAAAGTTTAAATTTAAAAAATAACAAAACATTTAATGAGTTTATTGTGTGTTTAAATGAAATGGGAGACTATCCGAACCAATTATAGCGAGCTCTTTTTTGTCTCCCCTTGAATTTCATTGCGCAACGAGTTTCCGGGCCGACGGTCTCGTCAGAAATAAGAGTGTGGAGGGGAGGGCACTCGTTGCCATTAGGACGGGAAGGGGGTAGGTGGTGGGACTGTATTACGCAAAAATTCAGACCGCCAGCGGACACCCAGCAGTGAAGCAATGGGGCGAATCTCTCCATCCCCTGCTACTTAAGGGCCCCATTCATCTAAGGGGCGTTTTGAATGGGCGTATGACGGGGTAGGAAATGACAAAACTGCCCCGCACAATTATCCGGTTTACCGTGCGGGCCCCTAACTCAGCCCGGGCCTGAACAGGTAGCTTTGCTGGCTGGGCTCCCCCAACATACACCACATCTGTCAAATACACATTCTTTCCCTTGTTCAATATCAAACAAAATAATTAATGACCAATAATTAATTTAACTGATTGCTTTTTTTTTTTGATTGATTCTTGTTTTATTAGGTACAAGAAATCATTGTGCAAAATTTCAACTTGATCTGAGATTGGGTTTGGTAGAAATAACGTGTACAAACATAGTGCCAGGCAGACAGATAGACAGTGTTGATATAAGCTTTGTAAAAATTAGCTAGATACTGTAGTGAAGCTAGGTAATAAGCACATCAAATAAGCTAACTCACTTGCTATTTCATTTTTGAAATTATTTCTTCAGGACACATTTAGCACTTAAATTTTGCTTCATTTTTTTAGGATTGAAAATCTTTGACATTTATTTCCTTTGAAATGTTTAAACATTTATTTAAAACAAAAATCTACACATTAGCATTGTGTTTTTTTTTAATAGTAATTAATTAGAAAATATAATTAACTTTATTAGAAAGAAGGAATTATTTTAGCTTGCAATTATATAAATCATTTGCGATACAATAATCTATGTGTCATTCTGGGTATATCTTAGCAGTTAAGCCTTAACAGTAGGTTTAACAAAGATCTATCTGATATATAAGTTTTAATCTAATAATGTGCCGATCTGCCATATACATAGCCAGTAGCCTTTCATTTGCCTTATATATTTGTTTAATTTTAAAATCATTAATTTGGTCATGGTGATATTTGACTTGTCTTTTGATTCTTACTTTACTCCAGGCTCAGAGTTTATAATGAAATATGTGAAAGATCCAAAAACAAATAAATGTTACCTGACACTAACACGTGAAGGCAAACCAATCAAAAGTCAAAGAACAATTTTTTCTGAAAGTTTCTATGTTATGGCCATGGCTGAGATGTACAGAGCAACTAAGGGGGATACTTATAAGGTCAGATAACTCTTTTTATTTAAACTCTGTTAAACTAACAAATGCATACACTCGATTGTCAATTTTTTAAAAGTAAAGTGAGGGGATGCATCAAGGAAAATAAAAAACTTTCTATACTGAGATGTGTAGCCTATATTTAAAAGATTCTCTAAGTAAACAAAGTTCTTACAAGTAATAGCAATTAGTATTTAATTGTTTTTTTATAAGAAGGAAGAAATTCTTTATTTCACTTACCAAAGAAACAAAGAAATAAGACTAAAAAAAATCTTTTTTTTACAAAGCATATATCAACTCTGTCCAAAAGATTATAACCATTTTTTCTTCCACACCTAATCTAGGATCAAACTAAAACTTAGCACAATTATTTCTTTACCTGACAACACAAGAATCAATAATAAAAAATAACCAATTAGTTAATTAACTATTGGTAAGAAATTACTTTGGTATTTCAAACAAGGGAAAGAAATAGTAATTGACTGAATTGATGGTATAAGCTGGTATAGGTTGTTGTCTGAGGCTAAGGTGGTGCACGTCTTGCAAGAGTGTCTGCAACTCCGCGAGTTGCAGGGAGACGTATCCAATGGTCAACTAGATCTGTATGGAGGCTATGAGGCACTACGCCTCACAGTAGAGTTCCTTACCAAGGCACTACGGGAGACCTAGGTCTCCCTGCCTTGTTACCAATCAGAGTTCATCTCAGGTTGTCTGTGGCTTAGTGAACAAGAAATAAGACTATGGAACTTTAGATAACTATACAATCTGCTGCCCTGCTCATAAGCTCATCACTAGCAGAATGGTTACCATGTTGGCTTGAGCAGCATGAGAAGGCTTTGGCCCACTAGTTTGAATTCAGGTTGTTCCCCTTTTTTTTAAACCAATACATTTAAAAAGGCATCACATTCTTTCTCCCCTCACCCCTTTCCAACTGGTCCATCAAGTGATAGGATCACAGTGTATTGAGAAACCTAAAAGCATGAAATAGCGCTAAACAGAAACAATTGGTAAAAATATTTCTAATCGCACAGACTTATTATTGTTACAATATCTGTTACAAATTTAATCACGACTGATCCTAACTAATTGATACAACTGCATTTATTTTTTTTTTCAAAAAGTATTTTTGTATTGCGCTTGTTTATCTAATTATCATTTATTTAAAAATCTGAAATTGTAAAAAAATGGTTGTATTTTATACACTTATAATCAAAACACTCACTTCTGTCAGTGACCATGAAACATGAGGAGCCATTTACTAAATACTGTTTCCATTTCTGGTTGTCTTTAACACTATTGCCCCATTACAATTAATTGTAATTTTCTTTTATTGTTATATACAAATGATATACAATCTTAAAACAAAATATACTTCATTCATTTAGATTAGTAATACTGTATATAATACAATTTTTTTTTCAGAAAGAGGCTATGGCGATGATGAAGCAAATTGTCCATTGGGTTAAAGTGGATGGCTCAGGTCTTGGGCCCAAAATTCCTCAGCCTACCCCAACTTCCTCACTTGCTGTCCCCATGATACTGCTCATGCTAATAGATCAGCTGGGGCTCATGGACCCAGCCCATGCTGGGGGCTACAATGATCTGGCTGACTGGTGCTTGGAGGATGTCTTGAAGCACGTTCAGAGAGGAGGAGTGGTTCTGGAAAATGTCTCAGCAGATGGTGAAGAACTGCATGGAAGTGAAGGCAGACTGATAAATCCAGGTGAGATATTGATTACATTTGTGTATTTGAATGAATGGAATAAATGAAAAGTAAGATCTTCCATATTTAAAATCATTTGTAATTTTGGTTATATTTATATATATTACCACCACTTTATTCCCATAAATATTCATTCTCTCATAATAATTATAACTTTTTGTTATATTACTTATTTTTGAAACAATGAAAGAAAAAAAAAACAAATTTAAAGATGCCCCAAAAGTATAAATTTATGTGTATTGTGCTAAGAAAATATATATTCTAAAAAGGATAGAAAACAATGTCTTTAATAAAAATTCCTATAAATTTATTCTGCTGTTGTGTTTCAATTTTTCTGCTATTTATACATTAAAATGTATCTGAAACTACCTAACAGGGCATGCCATTGAAACTGGATGGGTTCTTCTTGATCGGGCAGTGAAGCAAGGCAAAGAAGAACTCAAACAAGTCGCCCTCGACACTTTCATCACAGAGTCTTTTAACCGGGGGTGGGATGATGAGTTTGGTGGTCTCTTTTATTTTATTGATGCAGATGAAAGACCACTAGTTCAACTTGAATGGGATATGAAAGTAAGTGTTTCACAATAAGATGGCAATAGCAGATAACATTAAAAACATTCTGCGTAGTAGATTTTTAAAATTCATGTTTAAAAAAACGATGTTAAGCTAAATGCTTTATACTCAAAAGCTCAGGTAATTTTTGTATGAGAAAAAGAATAGGAAGTTTGAATTTTCATAAAAGTTTTAAAACAATAATCTTTATTCTTTGCTGATGGCTATTCTCACCTAATAGCTTGAAATACCATTCATAACTGACAAGGGCTAACATTTCCCAGTCAAGGATGTTGATTGTATTCTTTAAGAAGCTTTTGAGAGTATCTTCATATCTCTTGTGTTGACTCCATTGAGAGTATCTTCAAATCTCTTGTGTTGACTCCATTGAGAGTGCTTATTAGTACACATCTTCCCATAACAAATTTGTTTGGGGACTCAAATATAAATCTACTAAGACATTCTCCAGACCCAACCAACCCATGCCTAGTGTGTGGCCAGCTTTTCAAAACAAGGATTTCACTTTATAGCCATCTTTGAGTTCATAGGAAATGAGATTGTGCTCATTTTTGACCACAAAGGAAGATTTATATAAAGCAGTAGATGTTAAAGATATCTAAATCAATAACAGTCAACTTAAACAATATTTGGAAACCTGTTATTTCAGTGTTATTTCTACTACCATCATTATAAAGAGATCTTTTGAATGTTTATATCTTATTGGTTGACAAGATTGTTGAAATGTCATTTGATTCACCACCATCTCTAAACTATTTTTATGCTAATGTTATCTGTGCCATGTCATAGCTTTGGTGGCCACACAATGAGGCCTTGGTGGCCCTCCTTATGGCTTACAAGTACACAGGTGAGGACAAGTATCTCAAAATGTTTGCCAAAGTCTTTGATTATTCATATGGTCATGTAAGTAGAAAATATAGTTCTCCTTTCTTTATCTGTTGCAATGTTTTTTCCCTTTTTCTATTTAGGGTTAAAAAAAAAGAAAATATGATATTATATTTAAAATAACAAAAATTATAATAATATAAAGTAATGTTTACAAGATATATATTATTACTATAAAGGTTTACATTATTTTTAAGCACTGAAAAATATGAAGGTTTTTGTAAGGTAGCTAAGCATGTGCATGACTAACTACCTGATTGATTGGATTGTTAATATCTCTTAAGAAACAGCTACATAGACATATATACTACTGCTAGAAAGTTATTCAAAAGTATTTTTACAATGGCCAACTATATGATTTAGATGGTTGATATCTCATAAGAAAAAGCTTTATATAATACAATTCATTATGACAAAGTAAAAGAATGGATTACAGACGAAATTTACAACATGAACTTTAATTATGAATTATTTTAATACAATTTTTATGAATAATACCATCTGCCAATGTGCGTGTATTATTGATGTGTCAAAACTTGTCAAACTTTTAATAGCACTCAAAGAGACAAAAGCTAAACTATGTGTGTATTTGTATATCAGTTTGTAGATTTTAAGAATGGTGAATGGTTTGGCTACTTAAGCAGAGAAGGAAAAGTGAAAATCAATGCCAAAGGTGGGGAATGGAAAGGTAAGAAAACAGCACTTTGAATGTGAAGCTTTCAACAAGCCAGTGCTGACATTTTATTCATACAAAGAACATTGTAACAAAATAAGATTGAAGCATGTGTTATGTTTGTACTTCTAAGTAACCACACAAATCATGCTTAATGTAAGTACTCTCTAGTAGTTAAGTTAGTCCTTTAACAGTAACCAGACTTAATGATGATGATTGCTCTTATGGCTGGTAAATTAGTTACTAGTTCATATTCTTACTAGGTCGCTAAAACCAAAGCAACCTACGAGTTTCATAATAATTGATGCATTAAACAATATAAGGTTGAGTGTTAATTTTTCTAGTATCAAAAGAAAATAAAACTATTTTTTTTTTAAATTTTCAACTTTTTTTTCATGCACCAACAAATTTTTGATATTTCATTGAATTATTGCAAAGTTCTAACTGAATGAAAACGCTGCTATTCTAACAGGTTGTTTCCATGTGCCTAGAAGTTTGATGATGTGTGAACGACTTCTGCGTGAAATTTTGCAGAAACAGTGAAAAAAAGAAAAACACTTATACAAAACTGCAGTTCAAGAGACTAATTTTACTATTGGCTGCAAAACGTTTTTAGAATTAAGTAAGATTATAAAGAATGAGATTTGTACTTTCAGTCATTGACAGAACTTAATAGTTTGATTCAGTATATAGTCAATTCATTTTTTGTATACAAAGCTAAAAAAAAAAGTTAGTTTTTTTTAATGTATTTATGCAATAATTGGTCAACAATTTTGTTTGGAATTGATTAGCAATGTTTTTTTTTATAAATTGTCTTTCAATCCCAAGACATTTAGTGGATCAGTTATAGCCAAAAAGTTTGTATACCAACTATTTTTAGCAACCCCCCAAAAAACTAATAACTTCTTTCATCATTTCCAGTCATAACAAAGGAAAAAATTCAGCCATTTATAAGGAACATTTTGATGGAATGGCTTTGTAAAAAAAAGACATTTTTAAACATTTATTTATTATTTATTTATTTTATTGTATAACATTATTTACATCTTAACCAAGATGCTAGTATAAGTGGTATATATTTTTAAAAAATATGTTCTATGTAATAGAAGGCGGTTTCAGGATCTGTAAATTAATTACTGTTAAAATGCAGCATTTTACCCTTTCAAATACAAGATAATGTAAGCATTATGTCAAACAGTAGAATAGATGCAAACATAGAATTATATTATAATAAATAATTTTATCTTAAAGTTAGCCCATTATTTTTGTGTGCATAAATTTCTTGTTTTTTTAAATTGTATTTGAGAAGTTTGTTTTAATGAAAATGATTGTAGCATAATCTTGGGCCACATAATTGCAGTTTAATAATATAACAAACATATATATGTATATGATTTGCTATAGAGATTTGTCATCTTTATTAACTAGAGTGAGAAAAACAACATAACATCTTTTTAAAATAAAAGAGCTAAAAAAAACCCACAAAATCCCTGGTTCAGTTTCAGATTTTATATGGCAAGTGTGAATGTATGAAAACATTTTGTGAGAATTTTTTTCCAACAAATGAAATGTAAGCATAACTAAGCACTTCATGATAATTTACAGGATTTTAATAAGAAAACATTTCTTGTACTCAAATTTCATTTTCACTAGCTTAAATGGAAAAATGTGTTTCTTGTAAGGACATTCAAGAAAGTAGACATGCTTTAAGTTCACCTAGCAAAAAGAATCTATGAAACTTTGTGTGTCCAGCACTTTGAACAACTTGAAGCTCTCAAGCTAAAATTTGAAAATTAGAAACACAAAATATCTAGCAGTCACATCATTTGATAAACACAGTTTAATGAAGCAGAAATTAGCAACCAAACACAAAGCATCCTGCTAAGAGAACTTTTTCCTCACTCTCTAGACTTATAGCCTGGGAATCCATTGAAGCTTTCTTTTTCTATTTTGTCTTCAAAAGATAAAAAATTTAGAATGTTATAAGGATCATTTTGAGGTAAAAAAAAAAAGCCATCTTTTTCATTATTGGACTAATTGAAAAATAATTAATAATAAAAACCTATATAATTTAACCTGTATTCTGTTTCTGATAATTATTGTAGTAAGAATCTTTGTCATGAGATCAATCCCAACAGAAACTAAACTGTTTTCTTGGATTGAATTCAAAAGTTTCCATAAGTAGTGTTTTTAGTTATAAATAAGCTGTGACTAACAAAATCAATGCTTTTACAAATTGAATCTAAATATAAAGAAAACAGAAGTACAAGTGCTTTTAAAAACATGCAACAGTATTTCAGTATCATGAACAACTTATATAAATATTTTCTTGAAGATCAATTCATTTCAACAAAAATATTTACTTTAAAAGCAGCACAAAAAATGAGATACAATGCGATGGAAATCCTTAACTTGGAAAGAAAAGATGATAAACTTTGTTTACTGATAATAACAAGAAATCAGATCTCTGAAAATTACATATTGACATTTCTATGGAAAACTAAATAAATATTTGTTAATCTGTCTCTATTAATGGCCAAGAAAAAAAAAAAGCATGTGAGATTAAGATATTAAAAGACAAATGAATTTCTTCGATAGTGTTACTTTCATATTGGTTCAAACATTTTGATCTTTTAACCAAAATATATTCAGAAAAGTATTGAACACATTTGTTTTACTTCTAGGAAAATCCGTTATGGTTTACAGAATTAAGCTTGAAATGGAAACATGCTTTTCTTTTACAAATTTCAAAAAACATCATATACAGCAACAAATGATACTGTGGTTAATAATTGTTCAGCCCAAAAGTTTATGTTTAAACTTCCACAGTGTTGGCAATACTGGGAATTTCACTTTGAGCTGCAGACTCCATGTTGGTGTAGAGGAGAAAAACAAGAACCAGAATGACTGCGATGAACACAATTTTCACCCATAATGGAATTCCACTAACACTTGAGACATTTTCTCTTCTCCTATAGACAAAAGAAAAACAACAACCATTAAGAGAATGAAACTTATATTTAAAATCCTGAAAATGAATTTCAATATACAACTTTTTGTAAGTTTTATTATTGAATAAATTACAAATATGTGAAGATAAAAATATTACACAAACTCTCATCTTTTTAGGCATCATTGGCTTCTTTTTTTGTTTCATCTTCAGTCAGGGATGTATAAAGTGTTATTATGTTTACAATTGAAATGTATAGATATGCTGTAGTCTTATAAATTGCCAGTTTTCCTTCTTATAAAGACAACAGTGGTTTGTCTTTAAAATTTAGGAAAAAGAGCTTCCATGCAGGGCTGGTCCTAGGCCACTGCAACCTAAATAATCACAGTGGGCCCCGTGCTTTGATAGGCCCTGCGCTAATTGTAAGTGTATTATTAAATTGCAAAATACATACAAAAAATTCCTGGAAATCTCCTGAAAACTCATAAAAATCTCATGAAAATAGACAAAATTGTCATTTGTGGGTGTCATTAATAGGCCCTGCGCTAATAGTAAGTGTATTATTAAATTGCAAAATACATACAAAAAATTCCTGGAAATCTCCTGAAAACTCATAAAAATCTCATGAAAATAGACAAAATTGTCATTTGTGGGTGTCATTAATTGCGGAAAACGTCAATCCTACGCGCGATAAAAGGCATTGTCAGTTTTCAAGTAATAAAATGTAATAATCGAGCGAATTTTCACCTTAATCGGAAGTTCAATACTTTATTTTCTTTTATATTCAATGGTTCCGCAAGGTTGTCATTGCCGGATGTAGTAATGGATGTAAGCACTCCACTACCTGTAAAATGCTTCCAAATGGCATGCGTCTCAAATAGCCTTTGACAACCAGTCCAACTCTTGGCCTTCACGTGTGGCTCAGATATTGAGTCCGGCGGAACTGTTCTCACTAACAGGAGAAGGGGCAAAGGCGAGTAACTCGCGCCTTAACCAGTAGGCTTCGGGCAGGAGGGGCTCGTTAGCCATGGCTGGCTACCCACCTAGGAGAAGGAAAACTCTGAATTGAAACCTCTATTACTTTGCAGCTATACCCAATCATGGGAAAGGCTTCGGGAGTCAACCCTGAGATAAAATCAGGAGCTGGCGACCCTAAGACAGTTTGCAGCACCCAGTGCTACACTCTGGCAGAACCTGCGAATCCGCTGACCCTAATTTTTATTGGCACTGCCGTTCCTTTGGATACATCAGCTGCGTGGAGTGGGGGAAACTGATGTGTGGGCGACATCGTTCTGACCACAGCTAATGCCCAGGCATTAATCTCATTTCAATGAAATGATTTATAGTCGCTTCAGGACTGAAGGAGGCCATAGATAGAGATAGATAGATAGATATTCAACGGCATATAAATATGCCATAGGTTGCAAGATTTGTAAAATAAATTTAATTTGATTGCAATTTTGTACTTAGTAAAGAATGAATAAAATTCAAAGTCGAATTTTTTTTCTAATACAAAGTCTTAATTTTCACTTATTATCCTTATTCCCACCCAGACTAGGCCCCACGCAATCAGTTTCATATAGGGCCCTGCAATAGTTAGGACTGGCCCTGCTTCCATGAAAACCCTGCTTTACAAACATGAGATTCTGAATCAACTCTATGTCTTATGAACATGCACAGTAAAATAAAGAAACAAACCCAACTCAATTGTAGCCTGTTTAAATTAGATTTAACACACATCAACATTTTGTTTACTGCGCTGTGTGAATTTCAAATCAGATGAAGCAAACCAAATCCTACAAAATAAAATCTGCGCTATTACTTCAATGATTATTCTTTATTAAATGCTCAGATTTTTACTCAGTGACAGAAATCAAGATCATTTATTATAGAAGGCCTGAACACTGACCTGCTACGTCACAACTTGTGGGCAATAGTGACCAATAGCTCATTGCCATATTGTACAGACGTGATGTGGCAATGGGCTATTGGTCTCTACTGTCCACAAGTTGTGACGTAGCAGGTCAGTGTTCAGGCCTTCTATGCCGACTGGTCTCGCTGAAATCACTATTTTTCACAAATATTACAGGTTGGATTTAATCTTTCTGCTGTCTGAAGTTTGCCCATCTATGATATTGCTAATAAAATCTGTGACACACGGAGATCAAAATTAATATTAAGCCAATCCATTAATAAACAATGGTAATGAATTGAAGAATCTATCTTAATATACCCTAATAAAGACATTCTGCTTGCTAGTGATAAAACTATCATTTCGATAGAATATGGTGTTTCTGGTAGACTAGAATGGTCTAAAAATAACTAGCAGTTTTGTTTTTTAAATTGTGTATGAGAAGAGATTATCATGTCTGGTTTAGAATAAGAGACTTTTTTAAAAGTAAGAACCGGATGTGTTTAGCTCTTGTTTCTTTTTTTTAAAGCAAAAACTGGATGTGTTTAGCTATTTTCTTACTTACTTTTTTTTTTTTACAAAAGTGCCAATAGTGCAGTGAATAATCTACTAGAGAAATGGAGTGCTTTATAAGCTTTTTAAAGGAATTAAAAGTATTATTTTCTGAAATCAGAAAATCGTTATAGTTTATATTGTGTTTTTTTTTAAATTTTACATTATATTTATTATAAGAAATAATTTCTTTATTAGAGTTACCACTCTTTGCTCAGGAGTTAACACAGTATACTACACCGATAAAGTGCTTTTTTCTGTAATTGGCAGGTGGACAGCTTTTTCTAAAATTAACCAATTAATTGTAATTAAACTACATGGTTAATTTTGCAAACTGCTGTGCTCATGTGTTAACGTTGAATTGGGGTGTGGTTTTACATGAAAATTTGTAATAAACATAAACCAGGTACATATATGGTAGGTCTAGGCTTGTAATAAGATTAAAATCGATAATATTTGGATTTTATTTTAGACTTAGAGGTAGAATTGTATAAAGCAGGCATGTCAAACACACCCGCGACCACTATGCATGCTGCCCACTTGGCCACCTCAAGAATTATCAATATATTGTTAAATTATTAAGCGTTTAACAGTCAACACTAATTTTCAGGTAAAAAAACAACTAAAAAGTAACAATCAAATTCGTTAAACTTATTGACTATTCTTTAATGATGAGATTTTTGGAAACAAATAATTTTTCAAAAATTTATTTTAAATTGAATTAGATGTGGTTTTTCTTTTTTTTTTTTAAATTAACTTCGAATTATATTTAAATTATCTTTTAAGTGCTGTTTTTTTTTTAGCTTTTTAATTATTATTAATTGTTAATAACACATCTTAAATAAGCAATATGTTAGACTTACACAAAAATTATCAGTGGTTAATATTGTCATTCTACTTTATTTCAGTAACAACTAGGTCCTGTTTATATTCAGTACTTTCTGCGGTCACAAGAAAATGTACACTAGTTTACTGACAATTTATAATTTCCCAGAATAATGGATTTTATATATGGCTCCTTTTGTCTCGAAAAGCAATGGATGAGCCCAGATGAGTCACTATTTTGGTTTAATCTTGAGACGGGGCAGAATCTGGTGTGGCTAATCAAGCCAATTCTAGAACAGCAGACTTTGCCACAATTTATACATGTGTATGCTTCTGATTCAGGGCTAGCGGACAGGGCAGCTTTCTTTTTTCCCTCTTGATTAAGGCCACTTCAATTCTTTTGTTCTCAGCAAGGGTTGTCCCTGCACGCACAGTCTGTCTCCATGCACTCCGGTCTTTAGCTATGTTTTCCCACATACTTTTGCTGATGCCTGAGGCTCTCATGTCTCGCTTGCAGACATCTCTATATGTTTGTCTTGGGCGGCCCTAGGGTCTGACTCCTTCTACAAGCTCAGTATATAAGATATCTTTCAGGATTCTACCATCTGGCATGCAGGTGACATGTCCGAGCCAGCGTAATCTTCTTTGTGTCAGGAGAGCATACATGCTGTTCATATTGGCCAATTTTAAAACTTCCTGATTGGAGACATGGTCCCTTCAAGAGATGCCCATTATGCGTCTCAGGCAGATTGGAGTTAGAAATGTTGTTGGTGCAAAGCTGCTTGCGAAAATAAGTGAGGCTGATGCTAATTTTAAATTTGATCATTTTCAGTGCATCATTCACCAATAAGCATTATGCGCAAAGTAATTACAGTTCCAACATGTACTAAGACCAGTTCCAGACGCTATCAATTTTATTTAATTATCGCCGATTTTCAATGTTTCTGGATGACATTGGACACGAATTTGATTGTTTTTCCACTATGAAAGCTACAAAACACCTCACCTTTCAAGATTATCTGATCCAAATTTGTCATCAGTGATGAAAAAGTCAGTTACAAAGAAACTTCAACCTGACATTAATAAACTTGTATCCCAGAAAAGATGTCAAGCATCAAGGACAACGAAAATAATGCCGAACCATAGTAATTTTTATTAATACAGAAGCACCACAAATTTAGTTAACTAATGGACAGGTATCCCACTAATTATTGCGTATTCTATTGTATTGTTTCTAATTTTCATAAAACTAGTAGGCTATATTTTCCAACTGATTTTTGGCTACAGCCCTACTGGTCATGGTAAGTTTTTATGCTGCCCATAAACCTTAATGAGTTTGACATGCCTGGTATAAAGAATAATGTTTTAACTTCCATTGAATGACACTGAGAGATTGATTGATAAGAAAAAAATTGTGAAATTAATTCAAAAGAAAGAAAGTAAAGAGGGGCATAGCCCTCAGAAGCTAAGGGCAGAGGTGACAATTTGTTTCAGGGGCTCAGGGTTGGTAGGGCATGCATTTTGTAAGACCAGAAATAGTAGTTAGTGAGTTAAGAAGCCTTCCTTACTTGTCATGATAGTGTTCCTGTTGCTCACTGGCTGCAGGCACATAGGATGTTGTTGTCCTGGCTGATGTGGACAAGGAAGGACGACTCTCAACACGTGATGATGATGATGATGAATATGTTTCTGAAATCTCTTTTCTCTGTCTTGCTTGAGAGTAGTCCATTCTGAGAGATAAAAAGAAACATAGTTATAACAAAAACAAATAAAATGTGCTAACTATATAAATAATAACAGCACAGTAGAGAGAAAACAAAATCAGCTTTTTACTTCACACAAACACTGCAAATACTTTTGACATAACAAAACTTGAATGGTTTGAGCATAAGTTTTTAATAATCTCAACTTTGTAGTGGTAATATATTAAAATCATGGACAAAATATAATAAGAGTATGATAATACATAAGCTGGTAAGGTTACAAAGAAATACCCTATGTTATGAAATGGGCCATGCGATACATCATATACAGTACTGTAATGTAATTAGATCATTTGTTGTGCAGCACAGAGATGTTAAGTTGAACAGAGAAACAAATATAACTGGAAATGATCAGCTTGAAAAACACAATGCATATAAATGACTTTAAAAAATTCTAACTAAACTTTTGTCAATATTTCCATGTAGCCAACATGTGTAGAACATTAGCATGTATTCTAAAGTATTGTCATGGCTCTCATATACAGTACTTGAGTCAAATCATTTCAATCCTGTAATACAGCAATGGAGCTGCACCCACCTAAACTAATAAGTGATGAAGTGTTTCAATACATTCCCATGTGACTAAATAATCTTTGTCAATCTTGGCTTTTTTTTTTCACTTTTGGTGGCCAATATACATTTTCATTTTCAACCTCTTAAGTTTTAGATTAGTATTATCTTTTTAAACTCTTGTTTGAGCATCCATTGAATGAACATTTAAAACCACTGAAGTGACAAGTTTCATTAGTCTGGCCATTTCTATTTTTATCTCTAGATTTTTGGATTTTTAGATGACCATTTAACTGACTTCTGTGACTGTTGCTGAGGGGTCATGATAAATAATTTGCAAAATACTAGTTCAATAACAATTTGTATAAGGGCAAGTGCTGATAATATGTAAAGGCTAAAGGAGGGTATACAAATTTGGTACGATTTGTTACAAGGGAAGGGGGAGTCTAAAGGTTTGTTACATAGCTAAAAAATAATTTTTAATACAATAATATTTTTTTAACATTTTAAGTATTGTGTTCGTATTTGTTATGTTATCACAGCACCTTCAGTTACCTTGTGTTTGTTAACATGCTCTATATATTAAACTTGTTATAATAAACAGATATTGTGGCCACTTTGTCTTATGTAGGTCAAACTTTCACTTACCACGGTGTTGTGATAGGATTTCGGTGTGCGTGTGTTTTTTGTGGAGTATGAGTGTCATGCTTAAGTTACGCCCCTATCCTGTACCTGCCCAATGGTAGAATGGGTCAGCCTAGCAGGGGTAACATGAGGTTAGGACTGCAGAATGACAAATGAATGGTTAGGCCTGTCGGTGTAGTTGTGAGGTAGATAGAAACTTAGTAGTGAATAAAGTGCTGCCGATTGATATTAAATAGAGCTATACAATTTGTTACATAACTTTCAAGTTTGTAGTTCAATAACAATTAGAAAGTCATCACACACTAGTTTTACAAAAATATTAAAGGAAAAAAATACCCCCAAGGTTGTTTTTTTTTAACACGTCAGGTTTTCCAGCGGCTTATTCTGTGGCCATCCTAAGTATATGTACATTATTTGGGAAAGAACTGAATATGCCATATAAGCACAGATAGAAGTCGAGATTTTCTCCATCATTTCTATAGATACCATGATAAAATATGCAAAATGGGAAAATGATAATTAACAAATAAGTCTTCTGTAAAATTTGAATTCTCTTGTTATGTTCTTCAATTAAACATAGTCAATTGCATAAAGACATTTAATACTTACTTAAAAGGACTGTGTTTTATTGGTTGCCTAATCTCAACTTCTGAAAAGCAATATCATTTTTTTAAATTTAAAAAAAAAAGGACTTTTTTCAATTATATAACCATACAAGTATACATATTGTCACTTAAAATTCCCGTTTATAAAATTAAAAAAAATTAAAAATTCTGAAATACATTTGTGGTATAAGATGTTTAGCAGTAGTGTTTTTATTTTGAGCTCTAAATATGACAAACAGCAAAAAAATCCTGCTTTCCCTTATGGTTGTTACTAATAATATTTCAATTAGTATTAACATTTAAACTAATGAAATTAATTTAATAGACTAAACTACGCCCATTAAAACAAAGATATTTTTTTTAAATCTGGTTATCCCTGATTGCTATATGGTCCAGAAAATCTAGGAGCATTTGCTAAAAAAGACCTTTTCATTAGGTAGATCAATAGCATTAAAGCTGCAATCCTAAGATCAAGTGAGGTTTGGTAGCTAAGTAGTAAATGCTTCTCTTCTGAAATGAGGGGTTTTGGGATCAAACCTAGGTGAGGACAGGGATTTTGAATTTCAGGATTTTTAAGATGTCCCTTAGCCCAGCCAACTCTAATGGGCAACAGACTTTAATTGGGCAAAATAAAGGCAGTTAATCACTGTGCTGGCCACATGACACCCTTGTTAGCCGTCGCCATAGAAACAGATGACCATTACATCATTAGGCTTATAGACCACACTGAAAAAGGAGTACTCTTAGTACAACAATGGCCAACTACATGATCTATTGGATGGTAAATATCTCTTAAGAAAAAGCAACTATATAAATAAAGTTGTAATTGTTTTCATTATTAAAATACAATTTATTATGATAAAAAAAGGAGTGGATTATAGACCTTATTAAATATGATCGTATAATTACATTTGATTACATTCAATCAAAGAAAAAGACTACACCCTCTTTTGGCAAGGCAAAGTCGAAAGTGAAGTAAGGGAACACAGCGTTTGTTTCGAAGTTAAGAACACACTGCTGAACACTGTAGAGCTGAAGTGCAACGGTTCAGAAAGACTCCTATCACTACGCCTTAACTCATCTATTGGACATGTAACTTTGATAAGTGCCTACGCTCCTACTTTGAGTTCCACACCAGAGGCCAAAGATATGTTCTATGACAACCTTTCATCTGCTCTCAGCAAGATCCCAAATACAGAACAGGTTATCATCCTCAGCGACCTAAATGCATGCGTTGGATCTGACAACTCTGCATGGGACAGCTGTATTGGGCATTTTGGTGTCGAAAAAGTAAACGAAAATGAACAAAGGCTACTCGAGGTTTGCTCACTACACTCCCACTGTGTCACTAATACCTATTTCAAGACTAAACCACAGCACAGAGTATCTTTGAGGCATCCTACCTCCAAACACTGGCACCAACTAGATCTAATCATAGTAAAACAAAAGTGCTTAAAATTTGTCAAACTTACAAGGTCCTATCACAGTGCAGACTGTGACACAGATCACTCCCTGGTATGTTGTAAAATCAATCTTCTGAGAAAATCCACCATATCAAGCAGATTGGAAGATCTCAATCAGATGTAAGCAAGATGTGCCAACCTGATCTCCAGATACAGTTTATGGAATCTTTTGAACGTGACTAAAAAAATGCTTTTAAAAAAAAATACAGCAACAGAAAAATGGCAACACCTCAAGTCCACCATAAAAAAGACTTTCCTGGACATCTTTGGTAGAAAACTTACAAAGCGAAATCAGCCAAGAGCAAAAAGAGATGCACTTGCTACATACAAGGCAAAACCTGCCCAATGCAGACTGTAAACTCTAAAAGAAGCTAGAGCCACTGTGCAGAGGACAGCACGGATCTGTGCCAACAAATACTGGATAGAGCTCAGTCAGAATATTCAGCTCGCTGCAAGAGCAGGCAACATAAGAGGGATGTATGAAGGAATCAAAAAGGCTCTCAGACCTACCCAATACAAGTCAGCAACTCTTAAATCAACCACTGGGGAAATTATCACATACAAGAGCGAACAAATGCACAGATGGGTCATACATTATGTTATGACATGATTAGGATTTAGTTATTTGTTTTGGGAATAGGGGGAAAGTTTTACTTAGTGGCGAAGATGTAAAGTTTGTTAAAAAGTAAGAATGCTCTATTTGATACTATCAACAAGACGTTTTCATGAGAGCAGTGAAAATAAGAAGTTATATCCAGACGGCTAGTAACAGAGGACATTAGACGGATACCTACTTGAGGATCAAAAGTGTTTCCTATTTTAACACTAGTGTCGACTACCTATCTTGATTGTTTTGGCATTTCACGGGTGTTTGAAGGTTACCTCCTGTTTATTTTATTATTTGTATTTGACATGGTGAAGTGCCACAACATCTGGCGACCCCGCATCGGAGCTCACTGGCATCATCATCCTGAAGTGTAGAAGCCCTCTGTTAGGAGGAGGCAAAAGTTCACGTCATCGGCCTTGTCTACAACTAGACCCTGATTATACAGCCACGTCGGCGAAGTAAAGCTAGTGAGTTTTTGGACTCGTATACCTAGGAGGTAACGAGATATAGATTTGTAATTTGTAAACGCCCATACATAGGGGCATCGTATTGAAGCCTATAGTTCTGTATCGAGAAGGCTACAGTTTTGTGTAAGGGAAGAAAACCGTCATGTCGAAGCTGTACTGAAGAGATATCGCCTGCCCGACATCTTGAGAATGAACGTGAAGGTCACCTCCACAAGGCCAAGATTGACCGTTGAGGTCAAGCCAAAGAACTTTGTCGTAGGAATCATCCTACTACCTGCGACACTCAATTACAGTAGGGTTATACTGCTGTACGGATCGGTGGAATTTGTGCTACACATTAGATAGCCAGAGAGCCGTTATTCTATCACTGGACTCTGACTTTGTTGCTGCATCTGCTGTTGGACCGTTCCAGTTGTACTTTGGACAGACGACCACCTGGAACCACCATGCTTGCGTCGGAACCTGCAACCGGAACCAGACGCTACGCAATCGAAGAACCAAAGCCAGACGACAGATCGACGAGCACCAAAACCAGACACTGCACCACAGAAGATCCGGAGCCATTGCAGACCAGTACTGAAGGATCTTGGGGAGACGAAACATTCGCTGTCCTTACCAGAGCGTTAGTATAGACATCGCCGTGAGCCTTGCTGCCGGGACAGACGTTAGCGTGGGAAGAGTGAACCCAAGACTGATTGGGAAGCTATTGATGCTTCTTATACAGATAAGTGTTATTTAACTACTTTCTCCTTAGAATAATTATAGTCTATAGGGAAGGGACCACTCGCTAGATTATCACTACCAGGTTGAATCGTGGATATCCTTAAAATTAGGTGTAATCTAGCAAGAGGTCCATATATACGTTTAGCTGTTAATTCATCGTGTATGTGAATCATTGAGTTAAGCATTATTTTTTGTAGTAACATCGGGTATTAATTGTTTGCAATACTCCGGTCAGCTCCTCTACCACCAAAGCAAACGCTACCTTGACCTGTAATATATGTGGACGGGAGTGTCTCTCAAAAATAGGGCTTCACAGCCATATGAAAAAGTGTTCGAGATGAACCATAGCCTTTTTATGACTGAAGGAGGCCAATGAACATTCAATATCATTATTAATACACTGTAGTTTTGTGTGTGTTTGTGAGTATGTGAGTCAGTTATTGTTGTAGTTGGGCCTAACAATAATTTCAAAACCACTCAAATGTTTAGTAATATCCATAGAAAGAGATGAGCTTTACATTATCAGTTCTATAGATTACAGGGTCTGAAAGGGATACTTCACTTTACCTAAGATCAAGATAAGAGACTAGACTAAAAATAGCAAGTAGTACCATTGTCATCATCATCCTCATCATCATCAACAGGTGTGTATCTTTGAGAGGAAGGCGACTCTTGTCCAGTCTTTAATTTCAATAATTTTCGTTCATATGTTTTTCTGGTTGCCACTTAAAAAAATAAAAAATAAAGATTTTGCAAGGAGTGAATTTGTTCAGTTTTTTTTAAACAAATGTGTCCATTCTTATCCTAATACATATATATGCAAAGCCCCCTATTCACTCATCACTAATTCTCCCACTAGCATTGGACAAAAAAAAAAATCTGCAAAATTTAATCTGTTACTACTTACTTTTGGCCTACAACACCTGAAATATTTTAATGATCAAAACTGCAGAGGTTAAATTTTCCAAAATCGATTATTTTATTCACATTTCGACCCAACATATATTATTGAAAAGTACAAGATATTACTTCTGTTTTAAGCACTTTACTTTTATTGCATAATTTATTCTGATATTAATAACACTCAGTTATCTCAGTCCGTACAGTATCAGACTTAAAATCTGAGGTTCTAGGTTTCAAGTACCTAATAAAATAATTTTTATTTTAAATAGCATTTTTCGCACAATTTAATTTTAATAATTCTATCTACATAAAAATTTAAAATGGAATTTATAACCTTGATCCTAAGATGATTTGTAACACTTGATTAAAATAAATTGATGGTGTTTGAAAGCATTAGAGAGACTTTCAAATATTTCGACAAAAGCTGAAAACTCAAAGAAAAGTCATATATAGAATTCACAGTTCAGAAGTGAATGACTGTGGGTGGGTGATTTAAATAGGGCTGTTCCAATTAAGCCAAACATATACTAGAATACATTGGCCATTGAAATGCTAGTAGTCTTATTGCAAAAATAAGGATGGGGGGTACAGCAAAGTATATGATATAGCCAAGCTTTGATAAACCGAGTTTGAATGGCAGATAAACTACTGTTAACTAACTTACTTACATTACAAAAAATATCTTATCAGTTAAATCATTTTATTTATTTAAAATTTTACATAAAAGAACAAAATACTTTTTTTAAATATACTATACCTTCTTTCTATAACTTATAATAAGTAAGGCTTGTCTTTGACTCTAAAGATTAATGACAGATACAACTTACAGATCAGAATGTCAAAATTGATTCTTTGGATCTAATAGATCAATTATTTTGCATAGATGTAGATAAGTTATGAAAGAGGTTTATTGCATCATCAAAACTTGATGTTCATTAGCATATTAAATGGTTGTAAAATTATTCTTTAATTTATTATTATTATTTCTTTAATTTATTAAATTCTTGAATCAATAATGCCTTACATTTCGAATTACCAAACAAGACAGTCCTTTACAAAAACTATTTTAGATCTAGATCTAGTTTAAAAAAAAAAATTGAAATTTTTTTATTTGTATACTTTGAAAAATTATAAAAAGAGTTTTCCTGTTATGACCAATGGGCAAATAATGTTTTTCCCAATAATATACATCTACTATAAAATTGATTAAAAAAATCCTTAGAAACGTTTTTGATAACCTTGTCCACCCAGGTTCCACCCACCCAACCTGTTCCTCAATGAAGTTCTTACTTGAATAAAGGTGTTGTAAAAATAAAACAATTTTCGGTCCTACATAATATATAATAATTTTAAACAAACAAACAAAATTTTATACCATTGATAGGTCCAACAATGACACCATAATCTTTCAACATCTGAGAAAGTTCCATGTCAGTTAAATTGCTAAAATTAATTATCGGAGCCATGGTTGTGAACTCAATAGTTGTAGTAGAAATCTGAAAATGAAATGAACATAAGTGTATACCATAACAACAAGATACACCCTAAAGTTTGCAGTAAATAAAATAAATGAAAAATAAATATGATCATGAGCCTGAGCTGAAAAAAAATAATTTACACAATAAACACACATTATATAATAGGAAACCCTACTGGACCAAAGCCAATGCTCATTTACAAGTAATATCTAGATCTACTAGACACTAAGACTAAAAAATTAAGATAGATATATAGTAAATTATATATATTGTTATGGAATGATTAGGAATTAGTTATTTTTTCGGAAATAGGTGAATTTTTGACAATGATGTCACTAGTAAAAACAAGACTAGGTTTTAGGGGGAGATAGCAAAATATCAGCCAATGTAATGTAACCAGACTACTTTAGGATGCCTTAATAGGAAACTTGTTTTGAACATGGAGAGTTAGCTGAAATTCTATGGTTCCCTTCGCTATTAAATTTCTTTTTCAGTATCAGCATCAACTAACTTAAAATATTAATGTTCGGTCTTTTGCCTGTGTTATTGGATTTCATTAAGTGTTACCTCCATTTGGTTTATCTGCATTAGACAAAGGGGAATGGCCCTGGGTTCGAATCTCGGTGAAGAGTGGGATTTTGAATTTCAAGATTTTTAGGGTGCTCCTGAGTCCACCCAACTCTAATGGGTACCTGACTATAGTTGGGGAAAGTAAAGGCGGTTGGTCGCTGTGCTGGCCACATAACAACCTGCTTGTTAACCGTTGACCATAGAAACAGATGACCTTAACATCTTCTGCCCCATAGATCGCAAGATCTGAAAGGGAAACTTTACATATATAAATGCTATTAGAGCTAGATAGGCAATAGAAAACAAAAACAAACTTAGTGCGATTTTTAGCAGTGGTTCTTAATTATTCATATATATATATAATGATGGTATAGCACTAAAGAATGTATAGAACTATATTGACTATAAGACTCACTAAGACTAGAATCTATATATACTATATAGTATTTTATCAGTCGCACACACATTACCACCAAATACCTGTCCAAACTTTTACTCACTTTTTTCCTTAGAAGTGTAAAGTGCATTTATACTATTTAGGTTGCATCTAGGCTCCAGTTGTCAACAAATCAGACACATTTAATTTTGCTTTTTTTTTAATACAATAAAGATTAGCTTTAATTTTGTAAGTTGACATGTACAGAAATTTCCATATTTAAGGGCAGTGGGTCATAGCTTAGTGTTTTTGTGGCCTAAAAACAAAAACAAATATGAAATTGGTATAGTAGATTTGTAAAAAAAAAATAAATGGGGAAATGTGTTTTCTTTGCCTATGTTTTAAATTGAATTGAAGTCACCACTGTTTGAGCAGCCACATTCCTGACCATGCAACTTCTTCACCAATGAGTCTACAGGCAACTGCTTCTTCACCAATGAGTTTACTCCTTTTTTCGCTTGAGACACCATTTTATCAAATTGGCCTGTTTGTCCTTCCACTTGCAATACACTTTCTACTACCTTGTTCCCCATCCTGTTAATTTTTTCACGCATTGCATCAATATCTTCCTGTATCTTACCAATGAGCTCAACAGTCTCCGGCTCAATTTCAAATAAGTAGGTCTCTGGATCTTAGTCTTTATCGATCAGGGCTTGCCAGAGACGAGCTGTAAGCGCCTCCTTGCTACCACCAAGAGCAGGAGTCTGTAATGTTCCTGCCTTAGCTCTTTAACTAAGAGTTGGTCTAGTTGTTTCAAAGATGCCATTGTTATCGAATCCTACCTCCACTCATTGAGTCGCCTATAATCCAACTTCCAGACACAAATGTAAAAACTGAAGGGAGGCAACTCAACATAGATGTTTATTTACATGGAGACATGCCAAGCACATAGGACATCTGCCTTGAGCACAGCATCTTCATACTGGTTCTAGACTTGGACGGAAATCGTTCTCTCTCTGATAATTTCAACATCATTTTCTGTCTAGTTTCTGGCCGTGCGCACCGTCTGCACTATCTTGGATGTTTTCGACTAAGATATTTATAAATATAATGCTAATATAAAAATATATTTATATATTATATAATATATATATAAATTATATATTTAATATAGTGAACAAGTGGCAGCTTTTGTTTGCTTAATGGCACACATATTCGAAGCCTTGGACTTTAATCTGATGTAAACAGTTCCTAACATCAAACTTAATCAAAGCAGTATAAACTGCTCACAGACTCTCTATTGCTGAAAAAAAGGTTTTAAAGTTAATATAAAGTTTGTTATAACCCTAGAACTAGATAATCATATAATCTTTATATAGTAACTGACGCCAATCCAACACCTTCATGTTAAGGTACTTCGCGAACACCCTAATGTATTTTTTAAAATTCTCCTTTATTTCGATGATCATGACGAAACTAGTCCATTCCTATCGTGCATCGTCCATTTCTTTATAGTTTAGATATATTTAATTTCATTTTCACCCGAGGATAATTTTTTTACTTATATTCAATGTGCATTGGTAATATTGGTATAAAAACGTCACATTTCTTTACCTCTTGGGAAGAGTGAAGTGAGTCACGCGTTAAGGGTATTTTTTAATGCCACTGATGCTTCAGCTTAGCAAAACCTATATATTATGCTTCTAATTAGGCTGAGAAATATTTGCAACTATTTGTTTAACCAACCTAAGAAAAATAGACAAGGTTCAAAATATTGGTCTAAGGATAATGACAGGAGCAATCAAAACAACACCATAAGAGCTATGGAGGATACCACTGCCCTGATCTCTCTGGGTGAAAGAAAAGAAATAAAAATCCTTTCCCAATTCACTAAATTGGAAACCTTAGAGAGGCACCCACTCAGAATAAAAATCCACAAAACTGGCATTAAATTGCATTTCAAAAGGACCAATTTCATACAGGAATCTCTAAACCTAAAAAGAAACCCACCAACTTGAAAAAAATAACTCTGGAATCCTCGATACACCATATAATGAATCTCCACCCTGGGACGAAAGCCCTCTTCCTACTATAAGGGACCATATTGAAAACATAAAAAGAAAATCTGACTACAGACCAACAGAGCTCAAGGAAATAGTGAACTGTTTTCTACAAACCAATTATCCTAGCAATCAGTGGATCAGAGTTTACACAGATGGCTCATCCCATAAAGCCACCACAAATGGAGGAGCTGGAATACTCATCGAATGGCCAGATGGAGGAAAACTAGAAAAATCCATTGCAACTGGAGAGCTCTCTGACAGCCACAGAGCAGAAAGGGAAGCACTAGCTGCTACCATGCTAGCAAATCATCCAAGGTCTCCTCACAGTCAGATTGTCTTTCTAACCGATGCAACCCTCCAAAGCTTGCAAAACTCTGATTCCTCTTATATTAAAAACCTCAGAACAGCATTTACAAAGCTCAATAACTAGAGCAAAAAGACTGTTATTCAATGGATACCAGCTCATATACAACTAGAAGGAAATGAGAAGGCTGACACACTTGCCAAGAGTGGGAGAACTAACTCACTAATAAACTCTGCACTCTATCCAGAAGAATTGAAGAAATTAATTGTAAAGTAAATAGATTTACATTGATATGCACAAATTGTACCCATTTTAAAATCTTGATTTTATGACACAAATACTTTGATGCTATTAATATTTTAACGCTGAGGATAACATATACAACCAAAATATATTCACAAGTGTTTCTTTTCAGATGCCCCATTCTATTAAGTTCTAAATTTTGTGTTGTAAACCAATATGATGCATGTGCTTGATGTGAAGAGATATTAATAAAAGGAAAGGGGGAGGTATAGAATGTATATGGTATTTTAAAATTAAAATGTCTTTGGCAGGTAAAAAAAAAGGGGGGAGGGGAGAAACAGTCAAGACACTGTATCAAGATATCAATAATTGATCGACCATTAAAATGTCATGTCAACCTCAAATACATAGAGTCAGTTGTGCTTCTCGATCTAGACGTGTGACGCAGGTCTATAAAATTATGATTTTTTTTTGCCATAAAGCTCATAATGCACTACAAGGACACTCTTTTGAAAGAAATTAAATAATAATGTCATCACAAATGAATAAAATAATAACAATAACACACAGACACTCTCTTATTCTGCCTACACCCACTTTTCCGTGCTTTCTTCTTACACAAAACATTGTTCAAGTTGAAGTAAGAACAATGTTGAGGGAAAAGGGGGAGGAGCCATCAATTGAGTTAGGTCACAAACACTAAGCGTGATAGATACAATAATACATACGTTGCTTGTGTGTGTGACAAATAGGTCTACTAATACTAAGCGTGCTCTAAAATATGTTTTTTGGTCAACCAGGTGGCTTGGGGAGGGCACCAAGGGCGGATCTATCTACATTCTACATCTATATTATAGGTAACACAGTTCACAAGGTACCATTGACTCAGTCTGGTACTAGTCAGTAGTAATACAATAAAACATATTAATAATATATACATCTTAGGACATCTACTTTTTAAGACAAATGGATGAGGAGTTCATACTTATTCATACTATTCTGTAATCATAGATATTAGATACAATCAGTTTTTTCCTAGGTCCTAATTCTTACACAAATTCAAACATAAAAAAATGTTGGTGACTTAACTTAGACTACTTGTTCGATTGATGTCAGTTACTTGACTTAGATCCTATTTTGACTATACTATTGATGTATTGTATTACTAGATTCTATTAATATTACCTATTAATAATTAAAAAGTATTAATTATAATAATTATTAATATTGATCTATATCTACTCTAGTGAACTAGGCTACAGTCTAGACCTAGACAACTAAACTAGTCACTAAGTCCTAAGCCACTAGATCTAAGTCTAACTCTAAGTCTAAGTGACTCATAAACTCTGTTAGAGTGAAGTCTAAGTCCTATATCTAGATTTAAATGTAAGTCGGCTAAGTGACGGTGTGTAACTTCCAAGTCGACTACTTCTAAACTTACTAAAGTTAGTGTTATCACTCCAAGCCTACCTGAAGTAAGGTGAAACCTGAAGTCCTACAGTAGAAGATTCTGAATTGTAAAATGTGATTAAATCTCCAGATAGGATTTAAATTAATCTAGATTAACAATTGAGATTCTAATATAAAGTGTAGATATTTAGATTATCTTAGATCATCACGTCAGTGAGGTGGGGAATATTTTCGTGTGTTTTTTTGTGTGAGTTTTCAAAAATTCAAAACATGGATCTATATCTACACTAGTCCTTCAATCTGCCAACTAGAAATGAGTCGTAAGAAGAACATAGTATTAAGATCAAAGGCCCACAAGTCCTTCCCATTACTGGCCCCACACGGGTTTCACGAGGGGTTTTTCTAGGCCCCTGAGTGAGTCCAATCTTAGCCCTAAGGGATTCCATTTGTTCAACCACCGAATGGGGCCCTTGTGGTTAGTATGGGCTATAATATAGCCTAGTTAGGGCCCTTACCGAGCCCAAAATCTTTGCTATCAGGGTAAACCCTTGCGCACCATATTATTGTAGGCAGTGATAATACAAAATAAAAGCCGTGTAAGCAATTTATGAAAAAATGGTTAACATTCATCGCAAACTTTATTTTCATTATTTATTTCTGTAATAAAACATCTATCAATCTATGTGTTGGTACTATATATATAATTCACCTTCTAGATTTCGTTTTTTCAACATGTTTATAATTTTCGCTCACTTATTGCTTGCATGGACAATTGTCTCACTTCGTCTTCACCTATTCTTTAGTCAGTTGGGCCGTTGTGGCGCCACACATGATCTATCGACCGTCTTTCTCCATTCCTCTCTGTTTTTTTATCACGAATAAAATCTCTTTCAATGAAAGGCCCGTCCATTCTTTTATCTTCTCTTCGTATTAAAATATCGCTTTCTCTGTCTCTTTTTCTTTTTTTCTGGTACTGTTCATTGAAGGGAAGTCTTTGCGAGCCCAGAGGACCTTGTAAAATGGCCATAAAGTTTTAGTTTACGTTATTTTAAGTAGTTAGCAGGTCATCATGGGTTCCAATCACTGTATTAATCCTGTCTCTTATATTTTCGTTTGTGATGCGGTCTTTGTATGTGATACCTATGATATTTCTGTAGAATCCCAATTCAATTGCTAGGATCTTCGCTAGTTCTAAGATTCGCAAGCATACAAGAATGTGGTCAGGACCAGACAGTGCATCATTCTGATTTCGATGTCGAGGGCCATGCCTGTGCCTTTTCAGATTGTTTTAAGTTTTGCAAGTACTGCGGTGGACTGTGAAATTCCTTCCATTAGTTCAAGTTTAGTTCCTTCATCTGAGACGATAGCTCCGAGGTATTTAAAACTATTGACACTTGCTAGCGTTTCTCCTCTAAAAATGATGTCCCTTTTAAAGCCCTGTTTGCTATTGGTCATGTGTTGTTGTTTTTTTAACAAAGCTTATAACAACTCACTCTGTCTGTCTGTTAAAGTGTTTTAACACTTTATCGGTTAGTGATGTCCAGTTTTTTTTAAAATTATCATTAGAAGATTGGCAACCTTGCTGAAACCTTTTTCCACTGGGTATGAAGATGGATTAATAATTAGAAACTTTGTGATGATATTCTGATGACTTTTGAAATAGAAGAGCTGGTATCCATTTTTTAATTGTACTTCGCCTATCTTAATAAAACAAGGTTTTGTTGAGGCTTCACTATCTATAAGTTTTCTTGGATCTGGATCATTCATCTGTTCATCGATAAATATCTCTGTTTTAATTTGTAGTGGTTCTTAACTTTATTTGAAGTTTTCACTTGGCTTGTTTACTTGATTATCATTCATTATTTCCTAATTTTCTTTTTCTTTATCTTCACTCAAGTACAGCTACTATCTCTTGAAGAGCTTTTCCAAGAAAGATGCCTTTCCAAATCACTCACGATTCTTAAAGACAACCTGCACCCATTAAACTTCTGTTACATAAGATCTGAAAGAAGTGGTCGTCTCCTTTCCATTTGGACTAAAACTGAAAGATTTTAAAAAAAAACTCCTTTATCCCACTTTCGGTCAGAGTGTTACAAAATCAGCTGCCGTCATCGAGAAGTATATAGAAGTCAAATTCATAAAGCGCTGGTTGTAAATGTGTATGTTTTTTCGTGTGTGAATGTTGTTCGAATTTTTAATCAATATTGTTTTTGTACAGTAGTTTCGCTGAACTTGTCAATTGTAGTCAAACTGAACTTCCATTAGATTGGATCAATAAAAATTATCTTATCTTATTTTCATCGTTTGAACGATCTAGTATCTTGTCTTGTATTTTTCTGTTACTTTGTTTGTAAATGTTGTACTTTCGTCTGAGCTCTTGTTGTAACCATAGAACACTTATAGAACACTTATCGGAGTAATTTGCTTTCCTCTTGTTTAAATCTTCTGTGCAATGTTTAGCACCCTTGATACAGCCAATATGATAAGACCAATGTAGTCTGGTTTTTAAAGCATCATGCCAACCACTGTTGAATGGTGTGTGTATGTTGACATGTTTTTAATAGAGAACTAAGTTTAGAGTAATTGTTGAACTAATTGGTCAATTCTTTTTATTGATTGTCATCGAAAATGCATACTTTCAATTTAACACGTGAGTGGGAACTGGGAGAAATTATGTGAACAAAATGTTTTCCAGACAGAGTGACTTCATATGAGCTCGGTCAAAATAATATCTAAATGTTTAGTTTCCATTACTATTTATACTATATGAACGTAAATATGAAATTGATTTAAAAAACTACTTTGTTTTAATACACACAAACTTACAATCATTTCAGAATAACAAAACTGTCTTAAGAGGAATTTGAATAAAAGATGGGGGCTAGACAGCTAGGTAGTAGCCTTATATAGAACACTAAGAAAACGTGTCTCTTTCGAAGGTTTATTAAACAAGAATGACAGAACAGTTCATAACAACACAGTACACACACACTGACCATGTTCAACACACCACTACATAGCAGTTCGCAACACACAACAAGAAACATCAATACACAGTAAAAAAAAAATGTAAATGATGAGGAATATTTGTTTGGCTCCTCTTCGTACATTATGTAGTTTATTTACCACTAATTCTTTTCAAACTTTAGATATCAATAATTTATCATCAAAACTAAGACCTTTTCCACCCTTTATCACACACTTTCTCAATAAATATCTAGGCTTATAAATAAAGCATTGTCTACAATGCCAGAGTTAAAGGATGATTCACCGTTAAAATGACCTCGTGTGAGCAAGGAAATGTATGCACGTGATCAGTTTGGGTTTCTTATCAGCGGTAACATCTTGATGGAGCATGAGTATCTCGGGTTTCTATTCTTCAGTGATAGATGACATTCGTAAAAAAAAAAAAAAGTGGCAGGGGGTTAAGATCACCTTTTAAATCCATGCGATCTATACGGCAGATGATGTTAAGGCCATCTTTTCTTTGTGGCCCACGATTAACGAGGATGTCATATGGCCAGCACAACTACCAACCACCTTTACTTATTTTCCAGCTAATGTCAGGTAACCATTAAAGCTGGGTAGACACAGAGGCGTCTTGAAGATCACAGAATTCCAAATTTTAATGTTCACCAGGATTTAAACTCGGGATCCCCCTATTCGGAAGCCAAGCGCTTTACCAACGCGTTAAAATAATGAACTTAAAAAAAGGAACATACTGTGGAAACAAAGGCTTTTTAGGGCTGTTTCTGACATTGCTGAACTGAACGTTTTGATAGGCAAACTTTTGATTAACTTTGTTAGCTCTATACTTCTAATTATCCAATAATTTATTTTTTTGTAAAAACAGCTTATGCATCTATAGAACTTATGTTGATAATCCTTTGAATCGGAAGCTGGGGCGAGTTGGGTTGCCTTTAGGAAAGGCTGTCTACTCAAGGTATTGATTTTGTGCTTTATTTTACACAGATTTCTTTAAAGTTTACTACTCAGAGAAATATTTAATTTTAGGGAAACTTGCTTGAATAATCAGCTGGCATCAAAATTATAGTAGGTAGACACCAATAGATAAATGTAATGCTAGAACATTGAAAGCCATGCCAATTTTCGTAAGAAACATTAAACTACCATTGATTTTTTTTATGTTACTATGAATAGTTAACCCTCTGTGACTCGAATTACTCTTTGAATTTATAGGACTAAAACCTGCATTGACCCAGTGAAAATGTTGCACACAATTTCTTATTTAACTCTTTCTCTCCGTAATTATTTTTCCACGTTTTGGAAGGAATTCTTCATTTTGCTCATTACTATTTCACTACCTTGTTATGATTGGGCTTCAATAGCTTTGTCGTTTGTTATCAGAAAATGTTGTATTCAGTATAGAATTCAAAGGAAATGCATACTCTTTTTATATAGTTCAAAGTCAAGTTTAAAAGTTAAACATTAATTTAATTTAATGAGGTCAAATTCAACGATGGTATCGTCGATTAGGTGAGAAAGAGTTAATTTTACTAATTATTATAATTAAAGTAAAAAGTAAAGTTTCCCTTTTAGACCTTTTGGTCTATAGGGCAGATGATGTAAAGGGCATCTGTTTCTGTGGCCTACAGTTAACGAGGGTGTCATGTGGCCAGCACAACGCCCAACCGCATTTACTTTTCCTCAACTAATGTCAGGTACCCATTAGAGCTGGTTGGACTCAGAGGCGCTAGAAGATCCCGAAATTAGAAATCCCAGTCGTCACCAGGATTCGAACCCCGGACCCCGGTTCGAAAGCCAAGTGATTTACAGCTCTACCGCTAAAAATATAATAATAATTATTATTTGACATATAATAGGCTTAAATATGATGTAAAATTAGTCATTTTTTTAATCTATGACAGAAATCATAAAAAGTGATTCCAACGAAAATAGTTACTTCTAATTTCTCTTTATTACATCCATTTGAAATTTATAACACTTAATGTCGATAAAAGATACGATAGAATGATGTTCTTTTACTCTAATGTTTCAAATTTGCTATTGCAAATTAAATAACTATTTGTAATTGAGCATGTTGTGTGTATTTTCATCTATTAGATCAAGTGACACCGGTTCTAGTTCAGATTTTGAAATCCCGATCAGCGCATATAGGCCTACATCACCCAACGAGATCTTACTTGAAACAGCCTTCCAAAGAATACGACCATCTACTACACCAGACAGAGAAAGTGACTCTGGGTAAGATTGTAATTTTAGACAAAAATATTGAAAAAAATAGATACAAGAAATGTTAGATACAAATTTGTTTTTAAATGTGAACATGTAAAAAAAAATAGTGATTGACTTTAAGTGAATCCCGCAACACTAGAAAAACAAACAAACAAACAAACAAAAAGAGTAACAAGAGAAACAAGTCAGATTGATAAAAAAGGAAACAAATTCTAAGAGGGTAAAACAGTTGAGAACATTAGCGTAGCCAGGTTCTAGTTCAGATTTTGATTTTGAAATTCCGAGCAGAAGATCTAGATCTCGCAGTGACTATTTGTGTGACACACTTTTCCAAAGAGTTGGACCATCTAGTAGTCTAGAGAAAGTGACTCTGGGTAAGATTGTAATTTAATCTAATCACAGCTATTATAGAAATATATTTTTTTTTACAAATGATTCGTTTAATATAAAAAGAGATTCACGTTATATTAAGTAACCCAACAACGAAAACAAGCAACTAGAAAAGAGTGTGGGACAGTATATTGCTGACTAACAATACTATAAAGCCTTAGTCTACTGGACATGTGTGATAAGCACTTTGCTATACGGAAGTGAAACTTGGTCAACCTACCCATGGCAGGAAAAAAAGCTGAATGTCTTCCATCTCCGATGCCTAAGGCGGATCTTTAAGATAAGGTGGCAAGATAAAATAACCAATGAGGAAGTGCTACGAAGAGCAGGGTGCCAGGACATCCGCTCTGTCATCAGCAGCAGACGCCTTGGCTGGCTTGGCCACGTTCGTAGAATGCTAATAGGTCGTCTTCCACAAGACATTCTGTATTGCGATCAAATAGAAGGCAGGAAGGCCCACTTATACGGCATACGGATGTATGCAAACGCGACACGAAGCTCTTGAAAATCAATAGCAGCTTGGAATAAGTAGCACTGGATAGATCTATATGGAGAGAGAGCATAAAGGAAGGGTCTCGGATGGCAGATGTCATACACAACAGAAGCAGAAAGAAGGGTGAAAATGCAACAGGGCCTGATTATTACATATGCCCAACCTGTGACCGCAGCTGTGTTTCAAGGATTGGCCTCACAAGACACACGTCACAAAAGAAGTTGCAAAGGAAAATTCATCTCTCGAGACGTAACATGCCACAGAGGCTGATTCTTATAATTACATGAGAACATTCGAACAACTTAAGAATGGTTATTTACACACACACACACACAAAGATTGTAGTTGCAAAAATTGGCTGTCGAACACAAGTTTTTGAAGCCTGGAGAATTTGGGTTGAAATTTAATTCATACTAAGATTTCGTCTGGCAACCATAAAATCTGTTTCTCTGTCCTGGATAGTACCAAATGATTTTGATTGTTCTGATTCGTTAAAAAATCTATATTTCCTCTCAGGAAACTAATGTTGTTTTTTTTTGTGTTTTTTTTTTTGTTAATTAAAAAAAAAACAACAGACGAAACAATTTCTCTCTTCTCATTCAGAATTAAGCACATATACTCACTGTTTTTAATAGGAAAACTGGTAAAGTTAAATAAAGACTTTGTTAGGCCTATATATATCTACATTGGAGACCTAATTTATGGCTATCGTTCTAGAAAGGCCCATAAGCTGAATACTTAAATTGACCCAGCAGGCAACAATTTTATTAAAATTGTTATGCAGCTTTAACAGTTATTTGGACAGAATCTTTTTATTGTTAGATTAATTTACATAGCTTTGTCTATTTCTTTTCAGATGTATTTTTTTTTATCTTTTCGACGTCGCAAAAATATTTTTAGACATTTGTTTGCAAATAATATTGTTGTAATTAATATAGTTTAATTTAATAATTATCTATTAATGAAAAAACAAACTAATATGCCTCACACGATATAATTCAATGCTACAGCATCCTGGTAATAATGATTTTTTTACCACTTTTTTTCCGTCCTGCTCTGCCAACTACTCTCACAATAGAAATGGATAAATGGTTTGATTGCTGGGACAAATCTAAAAAAGCCCGCGGAATCTGGGAGCATGTCGCTTAAACCAGACCTCCCCGTTGTTGTCTTAACAAGTTAGCTCACTGGTTCATAGTTGGCACCTATCAGGCCAAACATGGACCCCTGGTGCCTCATTTGGCTGGCTGCCTGGTCGTGCGGTATGAACGATGGACTTGCCGATGGTCCCGGGTTCATACCCTGCCCGCCATCCGCCGTCGTCCTGCAAGAGGTTTGGACTAGGAAGTAAATTTTCTTCAACTCTGAAGGAACACCCGAAGCATATAAACATTTTGACCAAAAACATCTGCTGGGAGGATGTCGTGTTACTTTTGCATTTCCTCAGACATTTTAAATTTCAGTCAGTTTGGGAAGACACAAGTTCCTGAGTTCTATTGGGAAATATGTGCTTCGCTCACAACAGCAGGGCTTCTTTCCAAGGCAAAAGAGGATTTGAACATGTTACGTATCTAGGCATTGTTACCTAGATACTATTTTTTTTTCTTGACCTGTAGGTTGTCTGCCCCTTGTGTAATAAGTTTTTTTTTTCACGGTGAGTCAAGCCACACAGACAGTGACCGGTCCTTGACCTATGTGTGTACCTCTGGTTGAAAGGAGGGTGGTTTTTTTTTTCTTCTGTCTCTTTGAAGAGCGTTCTAGATCTGGGTGTTGATGACTTATTCTGTTCTAGAAATTACTAGATTTGTCTTGATATCGACGCGCGGTATATTATATAAAGACCGCCCGTGTAACGTTGACGGACAGACATACGGAGACAGCCGTGAGACAGAATAGCGGAGACATTGCGTGACCCGTGCGTGGTATACCAATTGATCGTGTAAGTTAAGATTTTTCTTTTTTTCAAGGCCTTGCTTGTATTTGTAATTATATTTTCAAAAACTTGTATTGTAATATTTTTACATGCCATTTTTGTAAAAGGGTTTTGGTCAACCCTTCCATTCTGTATTGAGTAAATGTTTTTTTTTCTTGCTTTATGTGATTCAGTTAAAAGTACTATTCGAGTTATATTTTATTAAACATTAAGTTGATATTTTACCTTCCGATTTCTTGTGTCATTTTTTTTGTTATTCATTGTAAGTCTTTGATTAAATTCAGACTTTAGATAAGTGACACAACTGCTTTTTCTATTGTCACATTCCCCTAGGCAAGCCATTTAAAAATTAGAATTCAATTCGTAATACGTGACAAAAGAAGTTTGGGGGCTCGTCCGGGATATTTTTCTGAACCTATTTTCGTCTTACTTGAGTAATTTTGTAAAGGCGAAGTTGACTTTAACAAAAAAATTTTTTTGTGTCAAAGAGTCGGAAGTAAAGTATCAATAGTATTGACCAAACTCTCTTAAGGTTTTTTGTTGTACTGATTTCGTACTGTATATTTACATTGTATACATATTTTTTTTTTGCTTGTAATAGTTGTTAGTTAGCCATGGATATTAAGGTTTTTCTTGCAAATCCCTCTGTGGAAGAGCTTGATGCTTTTACTAGGAAGGAACTGGTCCTTATTTCTAAACATTTAGGGTTGAAAATAAAATCAAATGCCCTTAAACAAGAAATCAGAGATAACATTGTAATCCATTATGTAGACGAGGAAGTGTTTTCTGAGGACCTTTTAGAAACCCTTAGACCCGATGAGGGTAAATCAGATTTAGAACTTCAGATAAAATTAAAACAAATGGAAATAGAAGCCCAGTTAGCTTTAAAAGAGAAGGAAATTAAACAACAGGCCGCACAAAAAGAATTAGAGCTTGCAGCGGCTAGAGAGCAGAAAGAAATAGAAATGAAATTACAAATAGAGTTAAAAAAATTAGAGTTAGCTGCTAATGTAAGACCAGATTCTTCCCCTGCCAGTCATACTGCTGAAGCAACAAAATTTTTGAAAATAATTCCACGCTTTAATGAAGCCACAATTGACAATTATTTTCCACAATTTGAACTTGCTGTGAAAAATTTTAATGTACCTGAAACTTTGTGGCCCACTTTGCTGCAAACAGTTTTGACTGGTAGAGCTGCAGAGGTATTTTGTTCTTTGACCATTGAACAACAAAAAGATTATAATGTTGTTAAGGCCTTAATTCTTAAGGCATATGAACTTGTTCCGGAAGCTTACCGAAAGCAGTTCAGGGATTGTCGCAAATCGGATGGCCAAACCCATGTAGAATTCCTGCGGGAAAAGGAGCGACGCTTTGAGAAATGGCTCACTTCCAGGGAAATCGGCACCGACTTTGCAAAATTCAAGAACCTAATGCTGATGGAAGAGTTCAAGAGTTGTGTGCGGCTGGACGTCCGTACGCATATAGCTGATCGTGGCGAGGAAGATGTGCACAAGGCTGCAGTGTTGGCAGACGATTATATAATATCACATCAATTTGCCAAGTATACGACGGATGTCAAGCCAAAACAAGTCAAACAGCCTGAGTCCACTGCTAGCAACTCCATCAAGAACAGCAGTACAAATGACAGAAAACCTACTACAAGTAAAGCTACTTGTTCCTACTGCAAACGAGAAGGCCATAAAATTGACGATTGCTGGAAATTGAGGAAGAGAAACAAAAAAGCTCCTTCAAAAGTCAGCGCTTGCACAGTACAGTGGTCGGCGAGGTTTACTCCCTCATCATCAAGTCATATCAAGAATACCTCGACACCACCTGTTTCAAATGTATTGACTGTACAAGACTCTCCGAAAATGTCTCCACGATGTTCCAATGACTCAAACAAGAGTTTTTCAAATACATCAAGCCGATGTTCCAATGACTCAAACAAGAGTTTTTCAAGTACATCAAGCCGATGTTCCAATGACTCCATCCAGAGTTTCCATAATACATCACCCCGATGTTCCAATGACTCTATCCAGAGTTCTCATAATACATCACCCCGATGTTCCAATGACTCTATCCAGAGTTCCCATAATACATCATCCCGATGTTCCCATGACTCTATCCAGAGTTCCCATAAGACATCACCCCGATGTTCCAATGACTCCATCAAGAGTTCTCCAAATACATCCAAAAGATGTTCTACTGACTCAAGAAAGAGTTTCTCCACTGCGTCTCCTAGAGATGTCAATGACTCCAGCGAGAGTTCGACCCAAGTCCAGTCTGCATCAACCAAAATTGATGTTTTATTAGAGGATTTTAAGCCTTTCATTTCGGAAGGATTCGTATCACTACCCGGTGATTCTACAAGTCTACGACCTATCACCATTTTGAGAGACACAGGTGCCTCACAATCGCTACTTTTAGAGGGTATCTTGCCTTTGTCAAAATCATCATCGACTGGGAAGAGCATTATGTTACGAGGCGTAGAGCTTGGATGTATAGATGTGCCTCTACATCTAATCGACATAAAGTCAAATCTCATTACTGGACCGGTTGTTGTAGGTGTCCGACCAACATTACCATTGGAAGGCATCTCGTTGCTGTTAGGCAATGACTTAGCAGGTGGAAAGGTGATAGCCGAACCCATCGTCACTCAAACACCCGACTTATCTGCCACACCCGAGGAAGACCTAGGGTTATATCCTACGTGTGCAGTAACAAGGGCAATGAGGTTGAAAGCATCTCAAGAAGAGAACGTCATCAAGGCCAACAGTAACCACGATGATGTGGACTTGAGCACCACATTCTTTGCTTCTCTTGAAGAAGAACCAACGCCAAATTCTGAAAAGCCGGCATCAACTCGAAAACAGTTGATTGAGGACCAAAAGAAGGATCCAGAGCTCGCCAAACTCCGAGAAACCGCAATGACATCACAAGAGGCAGAGCTAGCATCAACGTGCTACTACATTCAAGATGATATGCTCTTCAGGAAATGGAAACCTCCAGACGCATCCAACGAAGAAGAATGGAGAATATGCCATCAAATCGTGTTACCAGAAAGATACCGAGCGTACATCATGAATCTGGCTCATGACACACCGATGTCAGGTCATCTCGGCATCCACAAGACATACCACAAGATTATGTCACACTTCTTCTGGCCACGTTTGAAGAAAGATGTCATCCAGTACTGCCGATCCTGTTATGCCTGTCAGATGGTTGGCAAGCCAAATCAAAAGATCCCTGTTGCTCCTCTGAAGCCGATTCCAGCCTTTGAAGAACCTTTCAGCAGAGTACTTATTGACTGTGTTGGTCCTCTCCCAAGGACAAAAGCTGGCAACCAATACCTGTTGACCATTATGTGTGCTTCAACTCGTTTTCCTGAGGCTATTCCTCTAAGGAACATAAAAGCATCAAACATTGTAAAGGCCTTAATCAAGTTCTTTACTCTATTTGGTCTACCAAAGTCCATCCAATCGGACCAAGGAACGAATTTCACGGCCAATCTTTTCAAGCAAGTCATGACTCAGTTGGGCATCAAACACTGCATGTCGAGTGCGTATCATGCCGAGTCGCAAGGCGCTCTTGAGCGATTCATTCAGACTCTCAAGAACATGATCCGAACCTATTGCTTTGAGCACGAAAAAGACTGGGACGAAGGAATCCACATGCTGCTGTTTGCAACCCGTGAATCCGTCCAGGAATCGTTGGGATTCAGCCCTTTTGACTTAGTCTTTGGCCATTTGGTGCGCGGTCCCTTGAAATGTATAAAAGAGACTTTGTTGTCACCAACAGCCACTGGAGGACTTTTAGAATATGTAATTAAGTTTAAAACTAGACTTTATGATGCTTGTGTTCTGGCCAAAAATAATTTACAAAACACCCAATCCAGCATGATACGCTGGTATGATAGAAAGGCCCGTGTTAGAGAATTTTCTCCCGGGGATAAGGTGCTGGTATTTTTGCCCATACCAGGTCAACCCTTGCAAGCCAGATATTTTGGTCCCTATGAAATTGAGACCAAAATTAGTGACCTCAATTACACAATCAAAACTCCTGACCGTAGGAAAAAGACTCAGCTATGTCATATAAACATGCTGAAGCCTTATGTATCTCGGCCAGATCACTCAGAGAAGAGTAATTGTGTTTTAAATACAGTCAAAAGTTGTTCAAATAGCCATGTTTCTCCTATTGATGATGATATTGTAAAAGAGAAATTTGGACAATACAAAATACCAAATTCTTTTGTATTACAGAATTTGGATGTAAAACTGTCTCATCTGTCTTCGACAGAAAGGCCAGTTATCATGAAACTCATTAATGAATTTAATGACATTTTTTCTGATGTACCAAAACAGACTAATTTTATAATGCATGATGTAGATGTTGGCGAGGCTACTCCAGTCAAGCAGCATCCTTACAGGGTCAACCCTGAAAAACTTGCCATACTTAGGTCAGAAATCAAGTATATGCTTGAAAATGACCTCATTGAACCAAGTTCCAGTAGCTGGAGCTCCCCATGTGTCTTGATACCTAAACAGGACAAGACTTATCGTTTTTGTACAGACTACCGTAAGGTAAATGCTGTAACAAAGACCGATTCGTTTCCTATCCCTAGGATAGACGATCTCATAGATCGTATTGGTGACGCTAAGTACATCACCAAAATAGACCTACTTTCAGGTTATTGGCAGGTTCCCCTGACTGATAGGGCAAAGGAAATCTCCGCCTTTGTCACCCCTGATGGTCTGTACCAATACAAAGTGATGCCATTTGGCATGAAGAATGCTCCTGCCACTTTCCAGAGAATGATAAATGCCCTGCTTGCTGACATGGAGAATTGCCACGCATACATAGACGATGTAGTAATTTTTAGCCAAGATTTTTCTAGCCATTGTAAACAACTGCAGTGTCTTTTTACTAAACTTTTACATGCAAAAATTACTGTAAACCTGAGTAAGAGTGATTTTTGCCAGGCTTCCATCCAATACTTAGGCCATATTGTAGGACAAGGCCAGGTGAAACCTGTAATGGCCAAAGTAGAAGCTATCCAAGCTTTCCCTATTCCTGCTGATCGGAAACAACTCCGAAGATTTTTGGGAATGTCTGGATATTATAGAAAGTTTTGCGAAAATTTTTCTGTCATTGCCAGTCCTTTAACAAACCTCCTGAGAAAGAGCGTCCGATTTACTTGGACGGATGAATGTCAGAAAGCCTTTAACCAAATTAAGCAGATATTATCTAGCTCCCCCATTTTGATGGCTCCTGACTTCGGAAAACCTTTTAGGTTAGCTATTGACGCCAGTGACACAGGTGTTGGGTCAGTCCTTTACCAAGAAGATAATTTCCAAGTAGAGCACCCTATTTGTTTCTTTTCCAAGAAATTTAATAGACATCAAAGAAATTATTCTACTGTGGAAAAAGAATGTCTTGGGTTGATTCTTTCTATACAACACTTTGATTTTTATATCAGTGGGTCCAGATGGCCACTGGTTGTATTTACTGACCACAATCCCCTTACATTTATCCACAAAATGTCTGGCAAGAATCAACGACTTCTCAGGTGGAGTTTATTTTTACAAGAGTACAACCTAGATCTTAAAAACATAAAAGGCAGCGAAAATGTTATCGCCGATGCCTTATCTAGATTGTAAAAAGTATTTTGATGTATATTTTTTTTATATATATCATGATAAATACATTCTGTAATGTAAATATCATTTTTGTAATTATTCTAAAAAGATTTCCATTTCGTGGAAATGTAAACTTTTTATTTTTAGGAGGGAGGTGTTACGTATCTAGGCATTGTTACCTAGATACTATTTTTTTTTCTTGACCTGTAGGTTGTCTGCCCCTTGTGTAATAAGTTTTTTTTTTCACGGTGAGTCAAGCCACACAGACAGTGACCGGTCCTCGACCTATGTGTGTACCTCTGGTTGAAAGGAGGGTGGTTTTTTTTTTCTTCTGTCTCTTTGAAGAGCGTTCTAGATCTGGGTGTTGATGACTTATTCTGTTCTAGAAATTACTAGATTTGTCTTGATATCGACGCGCGGTATATTATATAAAGACCGCCCGTGTAACGTTGACGGACAGACATACGGAGACAGCCGTGAGACAGAATAGCGGAGACATTGCGTGACCCGTGCGTGGTATACCAATTGATCGTGTAAGTTAAGATTTTTCTTTTTTTCAAGGCCTTGCTTGTATTTGTAATTATATTTTCAAAAACTTGTATTGTAATATTTTTACATGCCATTTTTGTAAAAGGGTTTTGGTCAACCCTTCCATTCTGTATTGAGTAAATGTTGTTTTTTTTTTTCTTGCTTTATGTGATTCAGTTAAAAGTACTATTCGAGTTATATTTTATTAAACATTAAGTTGATATTTTACCTTCCGATTTCTTGTGTCATTTTTTTTTGTTATTCATTGTAAGTCTTTGATTAAATTCAGACTTTAGATAAGTGACACAACTGCTTTTTCTATTGTCACGTTCCCCTAGGCAAGCCATTTAAAAATTAGAATTCAATTCGTAATACGTGACAAACAGCTAAGGCGCTCGTTCAAGTTTTGATGATTGAGAAAAAATGTATTAAGAAAAATGTGTATTAATAAATTAGATTAAAGCATTTAGACCTCAGTCTCATCCTCGTCTCTCTTCTCCACTTCTTTGACACTCACACACACACTATCTATCTATCTATTTATCTATCTATCTATCTCTCTGTCTCTCTCTCTCTCTCTCTCTCTCTATATATATATATATATATATATATATATATTGTTATGACCCTATTGGCGGCGCAAAAGGGTTAACTATAGGCTCAGCTGACACACACGTGAATCACTCTGGTCAGCGGGGCCATGGACAAGGGACAGTACTACGATTACACGATTACACGCAAATATGACCAATGTTATGGTCATGTGATCGAAAGCCTGCGTGTACGAGTGACACAGTGTGTAGGAAAGCGGAGTTCAAGACCGGAAAGCGTCAAGACCGGGACTGTTAGTCGGCCATGAAGTCGGTCCTGGTTGAGTCCTCAGGTGTTGATGTACAAGTCCAGAAAGAGAGACAGTAGAGTTTTGTACGGTGATGTGCAGAGTGATATTTTAGTTGTTGATGTGTTTGATGCCAATTGTCTAGTATTGACTGTTATCTACTTATTCACTCATTATTAAAGTACCAGATTATTTGGAGCCTTGTTGTCAAGTTCTTGATGTGTTGTGTTGTGTTTAGCAGTGTTTACAGAAGGCCTGGTTAGGAGAGAGAATCGTAACAATATATATAATCATTCCTTTGTTGTAAAATGTTTAAAAGTATTACATTAAAGAAACAACAACAACAGTGGTCTCTAATACTACATAGACAGCTGCAAAGGAGAAACGTTGATACTTTTATTCTTCTATTTGATTCTATATTTCTTTTTGTTGCCGACAGATACAGCAGCAGCAGCTCTAGAACTCATGTTGATAACACTTTAAATCGTAGGCTGGGACGAGCCGGCCTGCCTTTAGGAACTTCTGTTCATTCAAGGTATAGATTGCATTAAGGTTGATTTACACATTGTCATAATGGTTAATATGAGGGAAACATGACTTATAATAAATAGACAACATTTATACATAAAATGTAAATCTTTAAATATATTTGATCTTAGTAGGTCCTTATTTTTAATCTTTTTAAGGATGTAACGGTCCAACAGACTTAGGAATAGGTGAAGGTGGTGAAGAAATGCATAGAATCAATCACTTTATAAATTAAGCATTTTTACAGAATGAAAAGTGTAACTAAAAATTGCTATATCTCTTACCGTTAACAGGTTAAGTGCGCTTAAACTTGGCTTGTTTTTATCTACCTATGAAGGGGGCTCGATACCCGACTGGAGCAGAGTTGTGTTTACTGAGCGCCTAAAGGCAGCACAGAAAACCATCTCCCAGATACCCCCTCCCCCATCTGGTCCACAAATGAGATTGGACCCTAGCACTCTGAGCTTGCTATAAGCATGAAAGTAGCGCTATTTAAAAGCTATAATTTAATTTAATTACATTTTCTTGACATAAATTCGCATAATTTGCAAAACTCTTGTGCATATATTTAAAACTATGCCCGTTGATTTATTCCCAAGCTTTATATGGTTTATTATGTCCGAAACATTGGCTCCTTTTTTTTTAAATTTCAAATAAACGGGCCATATTTTAACGAACTCCCTGAGCATACTTCTTAGTCTGTGAATTAGTGTATCTGGTACAATGAAATAAAACGCCCCCTCTCGTTTCTTCTGTCTCCCTCTTTCTCTCCTTTTCTCTCTCTCTCACTCTCTCTCTTTCTCTCTATCTCTCTGGTACCCTTTTTTCACGCTGAGCATTGTAATGTTTGCTGACATAGGACTTTTAACTTGCATTGGAACGACCCGATTTTTAATGCCCCCTCCACACATTTTTAGCTCTAGTCTCACTGTAACTTATTCGCTCAGTTTCAGGCCTAGAATGAAACAAAATGCATATTCTGAAGACCCCAATCTAATGCCCCCTCTCCGTTCCCTATAATACCTCAATTTCGGCAATGTAATGGAAATATTAATTTGGTTTCATATGCTGCAAATGTTTTTTTTTTGTTTTACCCTTTTTGAATGTAGAGAATAGGCTGTGATACAGAGTATCGTAGTTTTATTTATACACGCAAGCGTTCGAAATAATTATCATTTTTATTATTTAATTTTTTATTTAGACTGTATCTAAAAGGAAGCGAAAAGAAAGAAAATATGCTTCAAAAATACGTGTTTCTTTTGTGCTATTTCTATGTATGCTATGTATGATTCGAATTTGCTATAGCTGATATGTTATTAAATATTTCTACGTAACACGACGTTGGTAACGTTGTATGCCCTTCTGTTAGATCTAGTGACTGTAGCTCTATCTCAAGTGAGGATTTGGATATTCCGAGCAGCAGATCTAGATCTCGCAAGGACAGTTTGTGTGACACACTTTTCCAAAGAGTTGGACCATCTAGTGGTCGAACACCAAATAGAGAAAGTGACTCTGGGTAAGATTGTATTTTAATCTAATCACAGCTATTATAGAATTATTTTTTTTTACAAATGAATCGTTTAATATAAAAAGAGATTCACGTTGTATTAAGTAACCCAACTACGAAAACAAGCAACTAGAATTTTTAAAAAAGTCAAATCTCAATTGATTAAAACTGATTCAAAGAGATTAAAATAAATGAGGATAATAAAGCCAGTTAACATTTGCGAAATTTGTATGAAAATGAACAAAGTTTATATCATGAAAATAATGTTCAGATCATTCTTTTTTTTTTATTGATCACACTGAAAGAAAAACAAAAGTCAATAGGTCAATGTGGACTAGTTCGTTTCGTTTCTTTGATTCAAAAGTAGTGGGCCGGAAGTCGCTTATTTCCCTTATATATCTTTGTATTTTTTAGTTCTCTATAGCATAATAATGTCAGTTTAATTTAAAAAGAGAAATAGAGAAAAATAATTCTGCACAAAAATACTGATAGGATATAACCCGAGAGGCTATAAAAATAAAAGACCTGAAACTAGCGCGTGAAACTACACATTTACAGTACTTTATTTGATGAGTATTTTACCCAAGATCTGTGTTGTTTTTTTTTAGGGCTAGCTTATTTCAAGTTCCCGGCATTTTTCGATACCCAATTTCATACACAAAATAATTGTTGAAAAAAATTGTAGTGATTTTAAACTTTAAATGATTACTTAAAAAGGTGTTACTCTAATCAATTTTGAATATTAGTTTGTTATGAATGTCACTGTCTATTTTGTGTCTGTTCTAGTTTCTTAAATTTTGTCTTGAGTAAAGGGGTCGTGTTTTCTCCTAATGGGTATACCTGATTTCACCAAGCAGCTTTTGTAAAATATTGGTCCTAAATAATGCTATGTTCATAAACGAAAAATCGCATGGCTGCATTATGATGAATGTACGTGTTAGTTCAATATATTTTATTTTACTAGGGAACTAAAAATAATTGTATAAATAGACGTTTCATTTTTTTCTGTTAGACAAAGTCATATGGCAAATTTTTTGTTTATATCCTAATTCTAAAAAGGAATAATAATAGAATTATACTGTAAAAATAATCACTAAGTTTTTTTTAATAGTTTTGAAAGTCTCACTGATAAGATTACAAAGAGAGTTTGTGCTTTTGCAAATGTACACAAGGTACACAAAGTGTCAGTCCATTTCTTCTAATTGTTTAGAAATGAGTGTAAAAATGTAGGCTTCGATATTTTTAGCCTGAATTTAAGAAGTTACAAACTTCAAACAACTCTTCCATAAAACTTTGTATTTATAAAATAAATTTATCCAATGCTTGAGATCCTGCTTGTATACTTTGGCCCTATATGAATCGATCCGGTATCAATATATTAAGTAGCAATAACCCCGCAAAAAAAAAAGTTACTTGAAAGAAGATTGAGATATACATATATTTTTGTAACGGTACGCACCGGTACGGGGTACCGGCACCTTTTTTCAATGTCGGGAAAAATTATTACTTTTTTTGTATTTCAACGTTAATTGTTAATTTATTAGTAGTTGAAAGTTAGGCAATCTATCACTGAGTACCGGTAGTTGAAAGTTAGGCAATCTATCATTGAGTACCGGTAGTTGAAAGTTAGGCAATCTATCTCTGAGTACCGGTAGTTGAAAGTTAGGCAATCTATCACTGAGTACCGGTAGTTGAAAGTTAGGCAATCTATCACTGAGTACCGGTAGTTGAAAGTTAGGCAATCTATCACTGAGTACCGGTAGTTGAAAGTTAGGCAATCTATCACTGAGTACCGGACCTCTTTTATTTTTTACAAAAAAAAAAGCACTTTATATATGTATACTTTGTATACAGCTTACTTTCAGGTGACATGCCGTATTATTAACACCTATATGTGAAAGTCTCAATTATTTAGAGTCTTATACAGTCATTATTTTAGACTAGATTTAAGTAGAGTCTAGACCTAGATCTAGTAGGCCTATTACTATAGCAAAATAAAAATAATCAGTCATTAGACATTAATTTTATTATTAGGTCTAGGCATTGAAACGTAAATCTTTTAATAAACTATAATAGATCTAAGTCTCAGTACTAACTTATTGAATAAGTAGAAGTATTTTAATGAATATTGTTTAGATCTAGATTGACTAGATTATAGATAGATCTATAGATAGGCCTAGATCTCTAGTCTAGTAGATTAAGTATAGAGTATAGTAAATGTATTACAGTATTATTAGATGTCCTATGTCTATATCGAATGATCTAATAATTAATAAACTTTAGACTTTAGTAATATCTAGACTTTATTCTAATAAAAACTGACTATATGCATAGCATAGGCTAGACTCGGTAATCTAGTCTCAAGATAGAATCTATACTATTACTAGATCTATTCGATTTATAGATATAGATCTAGACCAGAATTAGATTATAGATCTAAATATACTAATGGAGATATGATATGCGGTGTTAACTAATAGCGTTGCACAAGAAACGAACCTGGGTTTTTCTAAACTCTAATATTTGGTATGTAATAGTAAAACAGCACCTATCTAAATAAATCGTAACTAGAAATAAAAAATTAAAAAAAAACTATATTTATTGTAGTATATATAGGTCTGTGGTTGTATATTATATAGCCTTCGTAACTTCTTCTATAGAGAAATGACTTTTGTAATTTCTTTTACTGAAAAATTGGGCTATTGGCGTCTGACACATATATAATTTGTATGCTCAGCAACAAAGCCCTCTATAAACATAAAGCTTTAAACTCTCGAAAATAATTGCCGGTGGCATGTTTTGAAAATCTCCTGGGAAAACGCTGCCACAAACGAAAAGGTAAAAAGAAATCAGGTTGCAGACAGAATCATACACCGAAAATAGAGATTGATTGAGTTTATATAGGGAATAGTATATAGGGAATATTATAGGGAATATGTAAAGACTTGTTGTTGGGACTGCTCTGAGAAGGAACACATTAGAAAAAAGAAGGAAGGCCTAAAGAAACTAAGAGAATGAAAGAATAAAAATAACTTTAACATTTTCTAACAGGCCGAGGTTATAGTTCAAGTAAAATGTAGCTCACTTCATTCTCTGTTGACCCCCTACAGTAAAGGAACGTCTATAGTCTATCTGATAGAAATAAGATCAAAGCCTGGGCTATTGCTTCGATAGGAATGTTGTTACCCATACAGCAGTTCCCAGTTCTCCACTTAGATGACCAATGATGCAAAGTATCCGATACAGTTCAGAAAAGAGAAGTGATAGTGATATTATTATGCAGACATTCAAAACAACCAAGCCGTAGACCAAGAGTAAGAATACAAAATACCTAACTACAATAAACAACACATTAAAATGGATTGAGCACTGGCATAATCTTTACTCCAAAATTCATCGACTCTTCTAGCTTAGAAAGCTAAGAAAAGTTTAATCGACAAAACAATAATTAAACATTTCTATACAGCAGCCATCAGCAATCTAATTAACTTTGCCATGATTTGCTGGTATCGTAATACTTCACTGGCTAAAGACATCGACTAAATAGACTAATTAAAATAGCATCGTATCTCGCTCAAACACATCTATCATCTCTTGAAGAACTTTTTCATGAAAGATACCTTTCCAACAAAACACATGATCCTTAAAGAAAATCTGCATCCATTAAACCACATTTACATAAGATCTGAACGAGGTGGTCTTCTCCTCTCCATTAGGCCTAAAACAGAAAGAAATTAAAAATTCTTTCATTCCACTTTCAATTAGTATTGCACGGTCATCTGTAGAAGCCTAATTCTTAAAGGACTGGTTATGCGTTTGTGTGTGTGTGTTTTGTGTGTGAACTGTAAATGTTGTTCTATTTGCATCTAAATTGTTAAATTTTTATTGTTATTGTAGTTATGCTGAGGTAAACAATTGTAGGCGAACTGAATTTCTGTTTGTTTGGACCAATAAAATTATCTTATCAGAAGGCTCGAAAATTGCACTGCAAGCTGCCTATAGGTTCCCTGCTCCTTTTGTTTTCTTTCTCATGTTTGGTTAGCAAAGCCAAACCACTAAGCGAGCTATTTAGAATTATACACCATATACTACTTACAATTGAGTCAATCACTAATCAAATATCTTTTTTTAGTCTACGAACGATTGGTCTTGAAGATAGGACAGCTATCAATAATCAGCATAAAGATGACAAAAGTCCTAAAAGGGGTCTAGACAATGTAACCGCTGTTAAACATAAAGATGACAAAAGTTCTAACAGGGGTCTAGACAATGTAACCGCTGTTAAACATAAAGATGACAAAAGCTCTAACAGGGGTCTAGACAAGGTATACGCTGTTAAACATAAAGTTGACATTACAAATCGAGGTCTGGGACACGGAGCAGCTGTTAAATATAGAGATAACAGTACAAAGCAAGACCTGGAACATAGTACAGCTGTTAAACATAAAGACAACAGTACAAGGCAAGACCTGGAACATAGTACAGCTGTTACACATAAAGACAACAGTACAAGGCGAAGTTTAGAATGTGGAACTACTGATCAACTTAAAGTGGCTAACAACAAAAGGCAATTTAAAAAATTTATTTAATTCCCATATTAATGATTTTGTTTTCCCAATTCTTGTTCTAACATAAATTGTTTTTTTTGAGTGACATTGTATATAAATAATTAATTTTTATCTCATGAAAATGACTGTTTTAAACAAATTGATTAAATGCCAGGAAAGGTTTTGATTTGAAGCCCCTCTTAAAATGGGATTATCAAAGTCATTAATATTGGGATTGACTGTGACTTATATAAATAATTAATTCTATCTATATCTATTTACCTCTATCTATCTATATCTATTTACCTCTATCTATCTATCTATCTATCTATCTATCTATCTATCTATCTATCTATCTATCTATCTATCTATCTATATCTATTTACCTCTATCTATCTATATCTATTTACCTCTATCTATCTATCTATCTATCTATCTATCTATCTATATCTATTTACCTCTATCTATCTATCTATATCTATTTACCTCTATCGATCTATCGATCTATCTATCTGATAATCTTTGTATTTGTAACTGTTTTCTTTTTACTAGATATAGCAACAACTTTCCATTTTGGTATATGTTATTACTATTACGAATAATCCAATTGTTTTTTTTTTAATAAACACTATCTTGGTAGGAGTGTTTCTAGTCTAACTGCACATTTGAATGCCTTCTCCCTCCAGGAAACAAGGTAATCAGCTAAACTGAATCTCTTTAATATATATATGTATCACTTTTATCCCCCCCCCCACACCAACTATCTGCCTTAACAAATAGTCTTATCGACATTATTTATTTTTCTGCTTTTCAGTCATTTCATATCTTCAATAGTCTCTTTGATACTTTTTGGTCTTGGCCTTTTTTACTTGTATATCCTGTTAATTGTAATGCTCACGCAATGCTAATGCAATGGCGCGCTTCAAAACGCTATCCACAACATACTTACCTCTGACCTGTTAATTCGATATCACTTTTCACTCCCCCAATCTTTTCGCTTCGCCCCTGCCTTCCACCCCCATAAAAAACTTGAATTTTAAACCTGTTCCATCTAGTGGGCCCTGCCCGCTTTATAACGCTCCCCCTCCCAGCCATATACTTATCACCCGTGCATTCGATGATCAGTATCACTTATTCCCCCTGCCACCTTACGCCTTAAGAAATAGTCCTACACACAATCTCTAAGTACTCATTGACTTTTCAGCTCTTTGTCGAAATAGTTCAAAGGCTGACAGATTCTTATCGACACAAAATATTTTTATTATTGCATCCTGCGCATCGAACGCTCATATAATATTTTGGCCGAACCCAATATATAAGTGGCTATGCAGACCTCAATAAAAGTGGCGCGTTTTGCAATTGCTCCAGGTCATTTCTACCGGCGACTCGATTATAAATAATATATGACTCTTGATATCGTATATAATTTAGAACAAGTAGTACAATTTTTATTATTAGTACCAAGCCTATATCAACTCACTATCTGTCTGTCTGTCTGGTAAAAAGTGTGTACACGTTATTTCTCCCACACTCATTCTCGGATAAAGCTGATACATCGCACAATTTTCACAAGACATGAATCAATAAAAAAGTAACCAATTTGTCGATTAATTACTTGTAATTAATTATTTTGTTTGATACCAACAAGAGAAACTACTTCTTCAGTATTCACATGTGTAACTAAATTTGTTGGGTTTAGTCTTCTTAAATAATTGCTAATGCTATTTCTCCCTCGCGCATTCTAGGATCAAGTTGAAATTTAACAATTATTTATTGTACCTTACAAAACACGAATCAATAAAAAAGAAATAGTCAATATATATATATATAGATTTTTTGGGGGGCTTTTTTAAAAGGAATCTATATATATAATTCTCTTCTTCGCTCGAGTTTGGACGAGAAGAAGAAGTAAAGGAAAGATCACTCTTTTATTTCTGCGGATAGAGTTATCCCACGAACTTTACGAGCCTAGCTTGTAGTGAAGTCATACAGTGTATCATGAAAATTTTATTTCCTACATAGATCACACTCAATAGCAACAGCTCATAAATTTTTAAATTTATCTACGTGCATGGGCGGCCGCAGGATTTTTAGCAGAGGGGTGCAAGCTGCCACCCATGGCTCAAAGTCGTATCCTCAACTTTCTTGTTATGTCAAAGAAAAGAATCCCCCCCCCCCCCCATTCGCCCCCTCATACCTATTAAGAGAACAGTAATTTTTTTTTTCAGGAAATAACAAAATAAGAAACTAAACACGTGAACAAAGTATTTACTGTACACATTGTTAACTTTATCCATGGGGCCCGTTCGATGAGACAAAAATTGAAAATGTAGACTGTGGTTGCTGAAACTGTCAATAACTTTACTAATGAATTGCTTTTCGTCGCGATGGACAAGCTGGCGAGGAACGCTTATCGCGTAGTTCTTACATTCTTCTTTGCATTGCAGCTTTTGCATCGTTTTAGGTTGAAGACAAAAAACAAGTTGAACTGACCATTATTATTGAAAAGCGAGACATAATGAAGAAACTTAAGAATTAAGATAGGTAATGTAAAGCCGTGTTTTGTAATAACTCCCAAAAGCCAAACATGTGGGTTTTTTCTCTGTGTATCTGTTGACTGCGAATTCTCAGCAGCAGCAACTCAATATCCGATATCAAGTTTTTCTGCAAGCAGTCTCTCCTTCCTCAAGATGACACCTCTGATATGTTCCTCAGGATGGTCAAGTCGGTTTTTGATTATGCCATTAATGTGACTGCTAATGTGTTGTTGAGAGGCCACTATGTTAAGTTGGACAGACTGCAACACTATGGAAACTGGTTCAAGAACAGATGAATAATTGACGACACTGAAAAGACAAATCAGAAACACAAGAGGAGGAGATATTTACTACACATGTGCAATTTATCTGGTTTCACTTGCAGTCGTTATTTTAAGATCCGCCAAACAGTCAAAGATCTCTAAGTTGAGACTTAAAGCTCGAATAGATACGCATTTTTCACTTCATTGTGTCTCACACAAAAGATGTAAATTTGGTACCAACGCTATCGCTAGGGACAGTTACGGAAAAAAAGAATGCTAGCCATTACGGTTCAGCCTTGGCCGAGTAGTTTGTCCATGTCTAGACTGTACTATGGTTTCTTGCTGCTGTCAGTGCTCCGTTAATCCAAATCAACGTTTTGACTAGAACGACGCATGTGAAGAACTTTCTTGTATCTCTTTTATTGTAAACTGGTGGACGTGTTTAACCAGCTGTTTTATCAAGCGCTGACACAGACCGCAACTCCGAAAGACACTTTACTTTTGCTCAAAGAAAATATAACATTTATCACATCAAAAGATAATTGCCAAAAAAAAACATATTTTAGACCGTAACTAAATATTATAAAAATTAATTGTGGCATTTTACGTCTCGAGGCGACTTTTTTCCCTTTGCAACTTCTTGTGTGACTAAAGAGGCCAATCCTTTGTACTTTTACCCTTCTTTCTACTACTATTGTGTATGGCATCTGCAATCCACGACATTTCTTTAATGCTCGCTCTTCGTGTGGATCTATCCAGTGCCACTTTTTCCCAGCTTTTAGAGCTTTATGTTTTCATATATCAGTACACCTAAGCAGTGGACGACCAGCGGATCTACTGCCGTCTGTTAAATCACCATACAGAATGTCTAGTGAAAGTCGACCTAGTAGCATTAATAATGACTAGCTATGTGCAAATATAAAAACAAGATTACAAAGAGAGTTTGTGTTGCACACAAACTCAGAGGCGGCCCCCGTGGGAGACGGATCCCTGTCGGATCCGCATATTCGCTGGTCGACTGAGGATGGCATCGAGCAGGGTATGAAACCGAGACCGTAGAGATAATCAGTCCTGCGCGCTAACCGCACGACCAGGCATTGCTCTTAATCTATCTAATGACAAACTGGTTACAAACTAATAGCCTACTATTGAAATATACCTACACATTACGGAATGACAACTACCGGATATGTACAATATGTCAGAAGAGCGATTTTAGATAATCTTTTGGTATTGAGCATTTTCATTTAAATGGAACTAGAATGAGGATGTAGATCTACCTAAATTAAACTACTAATTTAGCACTCTCAATATCTATATCTACTAGATCTAGATCTAAAATATATATTTGGCATAATGTAGATGTAATTCAGATAAGATTTATATAAAAAAACACTAGATAATCAATTAATAGACATAATTGCAATATGAAATATTAAAATAGTAGATTAGTTTTAGTATTTTATAACATTGCAATATTGACACATTGACAATCTAGACTTAAGAAATAAAAATCTACACTTTAAGCCTAGAAATTAAAATTACAAATCTAGTCTAAATCATGGCTGTCTGGTAGTGCGGTTTGCGCGCTGGACTGTCGTTTGGATTCATCGATGGTCCCAGGTTCAAACCCTGCCCGCTCCCACCCCCCGTCGTCCTACGGGAGGTTTGGACTACAACTCTGAAGGAATATCTGAAATATGTAAAACAGCAAACATTCTAAACTAGACCAAGAAATTCTAGATCTAGATTCTATAATGACTTTAATTATAACTTAAATCTAAATCTAGTTTTAAAAATCTAGCTATAGTGTAAGAAAAAAAATCTAGATCTAGTGTAAAAAATCTAGATAAGATCTAAATCTAGCTACTATGTCTTTTTAAAATGCGAGTTACATTACGAGGTTTAAACGTTTAATAAACATTAATATACCGAGTTGTTTTAGCATTTAAAGAATTTATTCCATAAGACGTCAAAGGAAAAAAATTCCACTACGTCACACGGCCTAAAAAATATCATCTATACGAGCAGCTTGTTGATTGTTCATAGACATTGGTGCACCGAGTGAGATCTTTTAGCATTTCATTTGAAGAATTGACTCCATATGAAGTCCAAGGAAAAAAATTCCATTACGTCACACGTCCTAGTTAGACTAAAAAATGTCATCTATACGAGTAGCTTCTCAAGGGATCATAGACATTGGTGCACCGAGTTTGTTCTTTTAGCATTTCATTTGATGGGCTAGTTAGACTTAATATATATATATATATATATATAATAGGATTAAAGACGCTTTTCTTTTGTTTTGTCTGTCCGTTATGTTAATAGCGAGAAAAAAAAGACTAAAAGCTATTGAAAATCTGATCGGAACAACCAATTTTTGTAAATGAGAAAAATATATATTTTTTTTTAATAAGAAAATGGATTTCAAACATTTATTAGCGTTATTAGATTGTTCATATAACATTCGGATCATTTTTGGCGACGATTTGTAAGAAACTGAAGGTAATGTAGGTCGATTTCTTTTTCAAAACAAAATCCGGAACATTCTCTACCGATTAAACAACTTTTTTGTTTCGGCAAGAAAATTAACTGTAAAATAAGTCTAAAAATTGATTTACAATAATCGCCTCTAGTAAATTACTTTCTTATTTTAAAATCCTGAATAACCTATTGTCGAAATTTTTAAAAAAAATAAAATTATTTGACATAAATTTGTTTTAAATTAAAAATTTAGAACAATTGATATTGATAAATAAACTATAGTGACGTAGTGTCAAAGAATATAAGTGTAATATTAGTCAATTATGCGATTTCAAACAATCATTTGACATAATTTTTTTTTATAAAACAATATCCGGAACAACTTTATAGTTAATGAAATATAAATCAGTATAGATATTTTTATTTAGCATTTGTATGCTATTTACATTAAAAAACCGGAACAATATATTAAAGATCATGTGTTTCTTGCAACGTTTAAGCATGGAAATAAAATCTAATATAAGTTAGAAGAGCAAACAAATAATCATTGGCATTGATTTTTTTTTCACAAAACATCCGGAGCAATCTATTATAGATACTTAAAACTATTGCAATATTTCTGAATGAAAAATTAAAGGTTAAATCAGATTTACAATAGCCTCTAGTTTTATTTGTTAATCTAATCGTGACGGACAGACCGACCAACAGACAAAATGCACAAAAATAATCTTCTTTTAAGCGGTTGGGGGCACTAAACAAAAAAATAAAAATCTGATTTTTAAAAAAAAGTTTAATGAATTGGTTTGGCATTTGCGAATGTTGCGACGTTACGCTACTGCACGAAAGTCGCTGCATAAAAAGTTCATTTTAAAAAATGTGCGTGATATTTACATACAAAGTGCATTATTAGCCTTTATAAACAAACAGAAATGTTTTCTTTTAATTTTAGCATCTAGTTGACCAATAAAACATCTTTAACTATTATTTATACTTGTTGTAAACATTTTCTGTACATTTTATAAATATATATAACTTAGTGATACTGAAAATTCACAAGGTTAGTCTATCTTTGTTAGCATATTGTAACATTGTCTCCCTTACATTTACGTAATTGTTTTGGAATTGGTGTATTTTTATGAAAAAATCGCTTGCATAATTAATTTTATAAATTAAACGGTTTGCTTTAAGAAAACCAAAAGTAGCCGTTGCATCTTAACTTTTCAAGCCGCATTTAAAAAAGAAATAATATTTTTCATATCTCTTCTAGTTTTCGAGATCTGAGTGTGACAGACGGACATTTTGCACAAACCTAATAGCGCTTTTTCCCCTTACGGGGGACGCTAAAAATCGTCACGACTAACATACTATAGAATATGTGACATCCTTTATAATGCAAAGAATTGCAAGCCTAGAATAAATCGTACATGGTCGGACATGAACTACAGATTTGCCGATTCTAGTTACAATAATAGAATATCTGTACAACTGTTTTTCAGTAGAAGCGCTACTTGTTAAGTTTCTACACTTTATAATATTCTAATGATATGCATTTAGATTTGACTTAGAGGACGATGCGCACAATTTTCCTAAATATTAATTTATTAAACTATTGAGTCAATTATGCATGTTCACCCGCAGGGGGTGCATGGTGTTGCACTTGCACCCCCCCTTGATTCTGACTAAATCTACATCTACGTAATAAAAATAAAAGATCTGGAAGATGTATTTCATTATAAAAAAAATTGGCTAAAATATGGCTACTCAGAATTCAGAGGCACGCACGTACATGGTTGACCATCCATTCCATACGCCTAGATTAATCTATTTATTTATACTACTGCATTAACCAGTGGAAGCACTACTTGTTCAGTTGCTACTTAGAAGTTAATTGATTTGATGGTGAGAAAAATGACTAGAATTTGGCTACTCAAAATCCAGGGGGTGCAAGAGCACCCCCTTGCACCACCCTGCGGGCGCCCATGTCTACGAGAATTGTTGAACTAAAGTAATTCTTCATTAGTTCGAGGCGCGAGAAGCTTCTTTCACCAGATTACACAATTACGGCTAATGGATAATGCCGTTTTTATTTATCGCCCATAGGATTGACGTTTTCCATATTGAATGACACCCCAAAATGACTATTTTGTCTATATATTTCATGAGATTTGTATGAGTTTTCAAAAGATTTTTAATAATTTCCGCAGATTTCCATGACTTTTTCATAGATTTTGCAATTTCAGTAGATTTCCAGGAGCTATTGGTAAATCAGGCGGTACGAGAAATCTGTTATAAGTTATAAAATGGTTTAATTTAATAATTTACAGATAGAATTAGTACGGATCCTATGAAAGTGTGGGTCCCACTGCCTATGTCCGGCCCTGCAAAATAGCGGCGTATGCTACGCCGCTGGTCGACTAGTTTGTTATACTTTGCTTGTTTTAAGTTAAATGTTTATCGTTAAAAATGCATATTTTAGTTCATTTATATAAGCAATGTGTGTAAATAGTAAAAAATAGTATAAACCATTTTGTCTAGACTTTATAAAGATAACAAGTTGAATCGCAGACTAGACAGAGTTGGTAAACCATTGGGTACACATAAATACAATCTCAATCAACTTGTACAGTAAGTAAATCTACTTTTGATTTGTAGGTCATTTATGAGACATTTCACAACCATATATTTGTGTAACCGGCAAAGTGTGAAATCCGGCAGTCTATAGACTGCCTTAAACTACCAGGCAAAGTGAGAAATGATATCTTCATTTCTTTTGTGACTAGGTATTCTACAAAATGACTACAACTGCTGTAGGCAAAGTGTTAAATGATGATTTAAATTATTTTAATAATAATATGAATTTCTCGGAATAATATTTCTATTCGCTAGTAATCTATAAAACAATTAGTCTTGTTCTTTAAAGTATGGAGTTTATTTAATTACGACTGTATAAGAGTGCATGACTTGAACAATGTAATTGTACTTGGTAAAAGTTGGATACAAAATGTTTTGTTTTGTGTTGTAGGAAAGGCAAAAGAAAATAGATTTATTATGTAACCAAGACAAATACAACTGCTAAGAAGGAGCCACTTGATTCGACATTGAGAATACGTTTTGTTGTGATGATCGAGGAAAACACAATTTTATCATGTTAAACAAGACTTCAGTGCAATTCCTTTTTTATCCGAAATATTGACATACATTTCAACATTGAAAAAAAAGTGCTTTATAATATAACAAAATAATTAATTATACTGCCTAGGACTTACTAACATTTTTCATTAAACACTTTGAAAGTCTAGCTTTTAACGTTAATTTTGGCTTTTGTTGTCTCAACATAAGAACAAAGGAAAAGTTAGAAATGCAATAAAAACGTGTCCAAATCTGTAGAATTCCTTCATCGGCAGATTTTTTAAAAGTCCTTCCATTATTTAAGTTAAGAAAGCTGATCAAAACAGTATTCTATTGATTATGTATTTGCATTTCAGAAGAAACTAACACAAATATTTCAAACTAAGAGCAGCATGTAAGAGTTTAGGACTGACTTTGGATTATCTTTGCTTTAAGAAAACCAAAAGTAGCCGTTGCATCTTAACTTTTCAAGCCGCATTTAAAAAAGAAATAATATTTTTCATCTTTTTTATCTATTTATCTTGATATAAATTGTTTATAAAACACATTAGTTTGGAGCTATTAATTATCCAATTTCTACTATTAACTCATAATTTTGTCAAAGTCTCAAACTGTTCTCAAAATTCACTAAAATGTCAAGACTTTTTCATTCATCAAAACTACAATGATACTTTATGTTCTTGTCTTGTTTCGACAGTTTCCTAACAACTAAAATATGGAATTATGAAAAAAAGGAGACGTTTATATTTCGATGCCTCCTATTTCAGTCAAACTTTTACGTTGATAATGAAGGCACAAGAGAGTTGGGAAACCAATTGGAAGTATGCCAGTAACCACCAAAGAGAGATTTTATAAAGATAATACACTTAACAAAGAACTCGGCAGAGTTGGCTTTCCTTGGGGGAAATGCCCAGACAAGCCCAATACTACACTGATGAGCTTGTTGCATGACTTGAATGACGTAAGAAACAGTTTGTTTTTTTTCCCTTCACTGCCTTCACAACATTTGTAAAAGGAGAGTCTTATACTCTTTTGATTAGCTTTTGGAAGTATTCAACGTGTTAACGCTTTATCTCAATGTAATATTTGTCTTTAAAGGCTGAAGATGTTCCTGACTACATTTCTGAAATCTACGAGCTGGACGTCTCGAACAAGGAAACCATTGAGACATACTTTATAATAAAAGAGAGAGAACAATCTGTCAGAAAGTGGCTGGAGGAAGAGTGTCGAACTCCTTGGGAAGCGCACCAGCACACCGTCAGCGAGATCATCAAGAACTACCGAGGACAAGTCATCAACTGCAAAGGTCTCAAGTTTATTGATGTAATCGGGCACGGACATTTCGGAGACGTCCACTTTGCTGAATGGATTGAAGGTCAGGCTGTAGCAGTGAAGGTTCTTAAGGATCAGAGCATCTCCCAGAGGAAACGTCGAGCTTGATTATGCCAACATTGTCCAGTTCCTAGGTGCCTGCATTGAGCTCCCACACCTGGCTATAATTATGGAGTATATGGACATCAGCCTGCACGAAGCTCTTCATCTCAAAGACGTATGTCATTCTTAGTGTTTTGTGTTTTTAAACTCTAACAAATATCTTGTTTCAATGTTTTGAAGGATTGTATTTAAATTTAAAACGAGTTAAATATACAAAAAAAAATATTTAAAAAAAATCTCGCTTCTATGGAGTTAAATGATATTGAAATTATAAAATATAAACTTCTACTCCAGCTTGTGAGGTAAAAAAAATTGGTGATCTCATCCTCGGTCACTTCATCCCCGGTCACTTCATCCCCGTCACTTCATCCCCGGTCACTTCATCCCCGGTCACTTCATCCCCGGTCATTTCATCCTCGGTCACTTCATCCCCGGTCACTTCATCCCCGGTCACTTCATCCCCGGTCATTTCATCCTCGGTCACTTCATCCCCGGTCACTTCATCCCCGGTCATTTTATCCCCTGGTCATTTCATCCCCCCAGTCATTTCATCCCCAATTAAATATTTGTCTTTTTTATTGTTTAATAGTGCTGTTAAGGCTTTGACTTTAAGCCCTCATGACATCTCATATATAATTATCATTATGTAGAATGCTTTTATATATTTTTTGACATATTACTAATGCGTTTATAGTGTTTCCTCTTCCACTTCTTATAAGATATTGTAAATCTAGGTGTATACTTGGCTATAGCGCTTCTATTAGATTTTGTAAAAGAGAATTATTCAGCAATATGAATCGATGGATCGTCTTTGGAATAACAAACGATAGCCAATCTATTTTATTGAAGTAGATGAACACAAAAACACTTTTTTTTTACATTACTTCAATATTTATACATGTTAAATTTTTATATTTTATAATGGGATTTACTTGTAATTTTATTCTTTCTTAATGTGTTACACTTTTTGTCATTTGAATAAAAAATGAATAGATTAAATATTGCTCATTTCATGATTTTTTACAATTACTATTTGTTAAATAAAATGATCAGATGATGAAAATAACAGGGGATGAAATGACCAGGGAGGTGAAATTAACGGGCGATGAAGTGACCGGAGATGAAGTGATCGGGGTTGAAGAGATCGGGGATGAAATGACCGGGAACCATAAACATTTCTGTCTGGCTGTGTGGTATGCGCGATGGATTGTCGTTCGGTAGACTCGATGGTCTCGGATCCATACCTTTCCCGCTGCCATTCCGCGTCGTCCTGCAGGAGATTTGAGCTAGGATGTAGATTATCTTCAACTTTGAAGGAACATGTGAGATTTTTAAACTACTTTACAAACGAACATTTAGTAGATTTATTTTATTGTCCATTTAAAACAAAATTAATTAATGACGACTAATTGAATCTTTAATTTATCTTTATTAATTCATATATTATCATAGACAATGAAGAATTGTAAAAGAAATTTACCGTCATCCGAGAATGTAAAGTGAGAAAATTAAACGTGTAAAAGATTTTGACCACACAAACAGACGATGTGAGTTGGTATAGAACAGAGAAATACAACTTTATAAAGATACGTTAAGTTTTGTTTTTATGTTTTGGATATTCCTTTAAAAGATTATTTTATCCTAGCCCAAACCTCATGCAGCCATAGTCAGGACGGAGATAATGATTCGTTTGTTTTTTTCGCGAATACATTTCCTATTCACGATGACTGCGGTAAAAGATTAGAGGATAGAAGCTGAAAGTGTTCGAACCCGGGACCATTGAGACGACAGTCAAGAGCACATACCACACGCCTAAGTAGCTTTTCACGTAGTAGCTTTGAATGGCCTCCTGAAGTTTGTTTGATTCTCAGATTTATCTTTAGAGATTATATAGATGGTTATGCGTGGTTCAATTTACATTTTTTTTTAAATTTAACATTTATGTATGAAAGATTTCTAATAGTTTTTTCCTATTAAATATTCTCCTTAGGTTGATATTTCACCAACTGACAGAACTTCTGTTATGAAACATATGGCCAAAGGCTTATCGTACCTTCATAGGAAAGGTATCATACACTGTGATCTGAAACCGCACAATGTTTTGCTCAACAATATTCCTGGGGAAGAAGCCTCTAATCCAGATTTGCCAATCATAGCGAAACTGACTGATTTCGGTCTTAGCTTTATGAAATACGATACAGAATCCTCCGAGTCTAGAACACCTCCTATGAAAAACATCGGCACACCAAGATACTCAGCACCTGAAGTATTGCGAGGTGCTGTTCGCCGATGACATGATGAAAGCGGATGTTTATTCTCTGAGTCTTACGATTCTAGAGCTTCTGCTTGAAGAAGTGCCTTTCGAAAACCTCAGCCTTAGTCAGCTTAGAAAGCAAGTTGGAGAGAACGAGTTAAAGCCCAAGATGAAGAACGGACATATTTTGAAGCAGCCATTGAAATCTCTGCTTGAAAGAGCTTGGAGCAGTGACCCTGCAATAAGACCAAGCGCCAGATATCTTTCCGATGTATGCGAAAGTTTTCAAAACGCTTACAGAGAGTAGAATAGCAAATTCTCTTGGCTTGCCCACATAAGTGTTATCATATTTCTGTTCTTTTTTTGGACATGTTTTATACATTCTTTAAGGTTTATGTCGTAACGTCGCACTGTCATGCTGTGCTACAAGGACATGCCGTAAGATGTGCTAGAAGGTTTCGGTTGGTAGCGTGAGACTTTTGTCCAGCAAAGCTGCAGTGGGATCTAAATGTTCATTAAGTTCCAAAACTAGAAAAATGTTGAAAACATGAACACCACAAATACAGCGTCAAATGTGCCATCTGTTTGTGTATTTTTATGGGTTTCTATGATTGATTGTTATTTAACTCAGTTATTCAACCTTTTGAGTATTTAGTTCTTATATTTACTCACTAAAAAGTAACCTTTTTAGTGTCATACTTTTTTTTTATGTAGCTTTTTTCTTTTTTGAATAAAAAGAAAACACATATTTAACTTTTTACATCGAAGTGTATTGGTACAGTTTTGATACCTGCCAAAATGAAGTTAAATATATATATATATATATATATATATTATATACAAATAGTGCACATTGTACGCAACCAATAACGCACATTTCTTAAACAAGATTTAAGAACTAGGAATGAATGTCCCTGTATTACTTATCTACTCCTTGACAGAGTTGGGCTTAAGTTGGATGACCAAGAAAGATATGTCCAGAAAGACATGAAAAAATGTCTATTTCTTAAAACCTGTTTCCAAAGGACTCTCATCAACTTGATAAATGAAATCACATTCGTTTTGCGTGGTCTCGGCTCCACCAGCCAGAGCAGGGTTATCCCCACCATAGTCTGAATGGCGGTCGAGCCTCACGATGGAGTCCTTTGTAAATCATGCCGTCTCTACATGCGATTCCTGTGAGAAACAGCGCGGCGAATGGGAAAATGGTATAAAAGCCTTTCTCTATTCCTCAATACTTTGAAAGCTTACTGGAAATTATTATTTCATTTCTCTTTTCACGAATCCCTTTCCTAATAATATAGACATTTCCACGAGGGTGCCATGATGAGAGCTGTAGTTTAGTTTATATACAAAAGATGTTGCCATATATTGTTTCTCTTTGACTGCATGTTGAGCACCTGTGACGAACATACTTACCGGAGATTATATTATCAAACTTGACAATTCAATGAAGTGAAGAAAGAAACATCTCTCTGTATTTTCTTAAAACTTCTTTAATAATACTTCTTCAACTTTCACATAAAATGACTTCTCAATTCAATAACAACTTCACTTGATACTTCTTAAATAAAACTTAAAAGATACATGAAACTTCCTTAGTATAACTTCAAGTAATATAACTTCAGATAATATTACTTTAACTAATAAAACTTTAATTAAATGGACCCGCTAATATCACAAAACTTATAGCCATTACTAAGCGAGGACTATCGCTCTACAAGAACTACTACGATGCGAGGACCCCGTCTGACTTTCCCCTAATATATACTTTCTTTGATCGTACGTTCCAGAATCATGGAACCTTCTCAGATAACACAAGGCAACACAATTTTTGTGTCTGTGAAATAACTATGATTTCCTGTTAGCTTATACATTCAAATGATCAAAAATAGTATTTGTTTTCCCAAAAGTTTGGGTTTGTGGTCAGGACATTGATAGTTCAGATCACGTATTGGATAGCATTATACAACGTTTAATATACATGTAAGACTTATAATACACTTATGATGTTTGACAAAGTCTTCACAAACATGGTCCATACAGATGAATAAAAGTCAGAAATTGCATGTTCTTTTAGACTGACGATTATAGACTAAATCACTATCACGGACTAGGCCCCAGATATAGTCCCCCATCATATTCTCGGTATACTGTCCTTGGTATCGACGTTCAAATTCCTTCAGGTCTTGATGGAACCTTTCTCCTTGTTCCTCTGAGTATGCTCCCATATTCTCCTTGAAATTACGCAGCTGAGCATCTAGGATGTTAACCTTTAGCGACATTCTGCATCCCATAGAATGATAGTTTCTCACAAGTGTCTCCACCAGCTCCACATAATTCTCGGCCTTATGATTTCCAAGGAATCCCTGAACAACTGCGATGAAGCTGCCCCAAGCTGCCTTCTGGATGCCTGTAAGACTGTTAAGAAATTGCTGAGACTCCATTATTTTCTTTATTTGTGGTCCCACAAAGATCCCAGCTTTCAATGCCTCTGACAACTTGGGGAAGAATTCTTCTAGGTATTTCACAGCTGCCGACTTTTTACCCAGAGCTGTAATAAACTGCTTCATGAGCGCCAGCTTGATGTGCATAGGAGGCATTAGAACTTTCTTAGGATCCACTAGAGGCTCCCACTTGACATTGCTACTCCCAATGGTAAAGTTGGTCCGTTCTGGCCAATCCCGACGATGGTAGTGTTGCTTGGTGTCTCTGCTATCCCAATGACAAAGATAGTAAGGAAACTTGGTGAAACCACCCTGAAGACCCATTAAGAATGCCACCATCTTAAAATTACCAATTACCTCCCAACCATACTGTTCATAGTTTAGAGCCTGCAGAAGCTGTCTGACGCTATTGTACTCCTCCTTAAGTTGTGCTGAGTGAGCCACTGGGATAGAAGGTAGCTGATTGCCATAATGGACAAGAACAGCTTTCAGGCTGCGGGAAGAACTATCGATGAAGAGACGCCAATCCTGTGGGTTGCAGGGTATCCCTATTGCATTGAACAGACCTTTCTCATCATGGCAGTAGCAAAGGTTATCATGAAGGGTGAAAAAGACTGATGACGTTTTCTCTGACATGCAACTTGAACACTCTCATTTAACAGGTTCCACTGTTTCAGTCGGGATGTCAGAAGCTCAGCTTTAGCTTTGGTGAGACCAAGATCTCTCACTAAATCTTTGAGGTCATCTTGGTTAGGAAAGTGAGGTATTCTTCATCATCCGCTTGAAAAACATCAACATCCTCAGCATCACTAGCGATACTGCTGTCTTCCAAGGGCAGTGTATTCTGCGGTGGTTTGGGAATGGGAAAATCAGGGAAATGTGGAACTGGGGCGATCGAAGAAGGGATATCAGGATAGAGCACAGCAGCTGCATTTTTGCCAGATCGACGTTTGATGGATCTACCATGCAAAAATAGCAGTTGTTCAGATGATCTGTAGGCTCTCGCCAAATTCTTGGTATCGCAAACTTCATGCTTCTCTTCTCCTCCCTGAACCAACCTTCTAAAGTCTTCTTGCAGCAGTCATAACTAACATGTGGAGCCCAAGATTTATCTAGATCTCCAACTGGCATGCCAAAGTAGGATTTATATGCTTCCTTCATTGTTGCTGATGTTGTCAAAGAATGTTTCTTCGCACGTTTCTTTATGAATTCGCCGCAAACATAACAGAAGGCATCTGCTGGATAGGTGCAACCTCTAGATGCCATATTTTACATAAAGTCAATGAAGTCACTGATTTCAATCAACAATCAATATTCACAATGATTTTATCTGAAAAATCTAAAAAAATTCAGACATATATTTAAAGGTACAAAATCAATTCATACATGTAAATGCATATACACTGCAAAACAGAAAATGTTAGACAGCAGTGACAAAACCAAAGTTTTGCCTGAATAAATGAATTATAATAGGTGTTCTGGACCTAAGAAACAAGAAAAGAACAATTTCTTGTAGGGAACAAGAAAAAATTTTTTTTTTGTTGCCTTGTGTAATTATTTTAGTAACTTTAACATTCTAGAAGATGACGTGTGCTTTTTTTTTTCCCGTAACCCTTTTCTTTGATTGGATACCTAAAATTAACTTAATTACGCTGGACACTTGCACTGGTTTGACCTCGCTTCTAGAACTCGACTCGTGACAGCACCCTATAATGGAAGCGCTGGCCGTATATTTGTTGGCAAATTTGCTTTAAAGGAATATTTCGTTCAAAAAGAGGTTGGATTGAGGTTATTGAAAGTTTATTTTTCTTAGCTACTGATAGTCATTCTAAAAAATCTGCCTTTTTACCTTTGTGCCAAAATCGCATTTGTAATCTTTGTAATCTTGTTTTATGTAAATAGTAAACATTGAAGGATTATCGTGCTATTCTCCTCTTTCAAGAAGGATAATCTTTTTTTCTTTAAGAGTAAATCTTAATAAAGTCAAAAGCCCCTCAGATTATTATAAGGGTCTATAACCCAAAACCATGGTCCCCAATATCAACAATTATATATGGTATGTGGGTGTGACATCATTTACTGATATACTACTGCTAGTATTGACTAATGCGATACACTTACGTGGATAAAAAAGGGGGACAACTAATGAAAGGGGAATGGAGACACGAGTGTCTATTTAATGGTATAAACAGTAGAGTTCATTACGGTACGAGAGAAGCTGAAATACCTTTACAAATCACTTTATTTTATTTTTTTTTATTTCTACACTGATATTGAAAGCCTGTTGCTCTTTGTACATAAAATTAAATTTATTCTGTTGATAAAAGCGGGTGTCATGTTTTTATTCAAACGTGTATGGCCAGTCTTTATCATTGTCTAAGAGTTGAGTTGAGGACTCATGGAGCTCTAGGCCCATGGAGACTAGCTCCGTTTGTCTGCATAAAATTAAACTACTGTTCTGTCCGGGAGGGATCCAAGCAGATGCGAATTTGTTACATTCCTATTGCCACTAGCTCGTAAAGCCTATTCCAAGACACTCTGGTAAGAAAGAGGAGATCAAAGGTTGAGCACATAGCGGAAACTTCCCCACATGCCTTCTGTTATATCATTAGATGATTTATATTCATACATGGTAGGTTAAAGGTTGGATAACTGTATTTAGCAACATTACAACAAAGCCACAACATCAACATTATAGTTAATAATTTAATATCGTGTCACCAAAAATAACATGGCAAACGCTTTTTTTTTTAAGGAACATGTAATGAGTTACAGAGGGCTTATCTACTGCGTTAATAGTGCGAGGCCCTTGTTCTTTATTGGCTAGACACAAGTGATGGATATTAGGAATAAAAGTCAGAGATTGTACGTAGGGCTATTCTTTTAAAGAGGTTAAAAAGACGTGGTATATATAGAGAGTTCTAAAGCAGGCCGTTCCAAGTCTACGTAAAAGATACTAGACTTCACGAGCTATAGCTATGTTAGAGGGGCGTTCATTGGCTGGCATTTTATAGAAAGAAAACAGATGCTAGTAGACTTATAATTATTTCAGACAGAAAGACATCCAGACGTTTTTAAAGTGTGTTGTGTAATGTATGGGCGTGTGTTTTTATGTAACCATGAAGGAAATATGGGAGATGGTTTGGCTGTGTAGGCTAAATAGTTTCTGATGACATTATGAGGTAATAAGTGTCATTGAAGTGAATAAATAGTTTCTGATGACATTATGAGGTAATAAGTGTCATTGAAGTGAATAAATAGTTTCTGATGACATTATGAGGTAATAAGTGTCATTGAAGTGAATAAATAGTTTCTGATGACATTATGAGGTAATAAGTGTCATTGAAGTGAATAAATAGTTTCTGATGACATTATGAGGTAATAAGTGTCATTGAAGTGAATAAATAGTTTCTGATGACATTATGAGGTAATAAGTGTCATGGAAGTGAATAAAAAAAGATGGGATGAAAGATGAGGAAAGACTAGTGAGTCACATCTGGTTGAACTGATCATTTTATTTGTAGTCAGTTAACATCTTGTTGAACTGATCAATTTATTTGCACTGAGTCACATCTGGTTGAACTGATCATTTTATTTGTAGCCAGTTAACATCTTGTTGAACTGATCATTTTATTTGTAGTCAGTTATATTATAACAACTTAGATCTAAATATATTATTAAAATATGTTAGAGATTACCTTATCACAAATTTCAAGCTAAGAGTGTATTGTTAAACTTTTTAACCTAAAAGTTTAATAAGTGCACGCTTATAAAAAGCTATTTTAAAAAACGGCTTGGTCGACTGGACTTGAATTTCAATCTCATAATGTTTAAAAGCAATTAAAACAGAACAACCCTTGAGAAAAGTTGTATTAGGCATTAAACATCCTAAAAAAAATTGTTCTTAAGGTGTCCTATGAAGGAGTTAGAATCAATAGCCTCACACTTATCGATCGAAGCAATAAACAGCGCGAGGTTTGATAAACAAGACAGTGTATACGAAATTAGTTTTTCCTACTTTCTGAAAAGTTGGACACTATTTAGAAAAAAGGGAAAACAATTAAGAATCGTAGCACAGAGCAAAAGGTAAAAAAAAAAAAAGGATTTGAAAATTAATTCGTCTTTAAATTATAATTTTTATTGAAATAAAACGACACCAGAAACTAAAATTAAAATTATTGTAAATTTATTTTGCAAATATAAACAAAGTAATTCAATAAACAAACTAAACAGAAGATTTCAATATTTGAGATCAATTGAAAGATAAGGATTTTATTGTGATAGTGTACAATTTATAGATTAAAAAACAAAACCTTCGTAAATTATTGTATGTACAAGTTTGCCATCCATAGAGGTAAGCTTGACATAAGATCGCAATTAAATTTTAAAGAATCACTTTTAATTCTGTTTTATAGAACAGAAACTAAAACAAAGAAAACAAGCCAAAACTAAATAGCTAACTCAGTAAGTAATAATATGTGAAATAAAAAATACACCTATTAAAACATTGACTGTATATTTTAATGAGAAAAAAAAACAACAATTGAGAATTTAAAAAAAAAACTAAACAAAATCTATTAAAATTTTGTTTCAAAAGTAGAGAAACCACTTCTAGAAGAGATTCTATTCCATCGTAAAGAATGTAGAAAACAAATGTCTGACATCTAGAAGTAGACAGATTTAACCCTGGCAGCGACAAACTATCAAAAAAACAAAAGATGACTAGAATTGAGGCCGTGAAGCTAATGATAACGTTTGCCCCCCACAAAGCCCAGAGATACAGGACAAATATGACAGAATTCATTTCTAGCATACGATGTACATACAAATATGTATTCATATTCATTTTCTTCATAAGTAAAACCTGTTTTGAATTGTACATACAAAAATAAAGGCACATTTTAAAACAACTGAACATAATGGAAATAATGTTAGTCTTCCAACCCTCTTTAAAACAAGCAGTTTAGTTTATAATTGGTTGCTTGTAATATACTGCAGATGACTACTTTATTTTTGGGCTAAGAAATTCTGATTTTTTTTTTGGTAAATAGACTGTAAATGTTAGGCTATGTGACAATTGCTTTTCCAGACTCACACAAACATGGATTGCAATATAACTAAAAGATTATCTTAATTATTATGGTAAAACGACCATAAATATAAATTGAAAAGATTCAATCATTACTGAAAGGCTTATATATATGTACAACATGGTGGTAAATGTGAAGACAGACAGTCTGCACGTGGCAGAGCATTGCATGGTCTCCTGAAGGTCTCGAGAATGAATCCCGATGTAAGAAAGGAATTTAACAATTAATATTTAACACGAGATATGCTTGGTGATGACCAAAGCCTATGTTAACAATAGCTTATAAATCAAATAATATAACTAACAAAAGCAAGATTTTTCCTCCCTAACATTGATGTATACATTTGCACAGAAGGAGAGTTTTAACAAGATCTTTTATTGACTAGATAATTCTATTTGCACTTATACAACGTATTGCCCTGTTATAAGTCATTCCAGGTGCATGTCAGTAATAAATAATATAGTGAACAAAAAAAGCTTGCTGTGGGATGTTCTCCACTTACAACAGTTTCTTGTCACAATCGACTGCTGGGTTAAACTAAAAATCTACATGCATTGAATTATATAAAAAATAACACAGCCTTATATGTAAATGTAATTATGAAATATAAGATTAGCAGCTCAGCATCAATGTACATGATATAGATGTGAATACGAAAATTATAACCCATGATGTAACAATACGACTATATATAAAACCATTAAAGTGCATTTAAATGGGAAATCCCTAAAACCATATTGTGCAATATTACAATTATTACAGCGACAATTTCTATTAGGTAAATGCATTAACTTATATATATATATTATATCTAGACTGGAAATGGAGATCTTTTAACACTACAAAAAATATCGTGAAAATTTTTTTAAAAGTCGAAACAAGGCGTTGTTTTGTACATTTGTTACAAGAAATGATTTTTTTTTTCAGCCTAACCTATGTAACATATAATTTAATTTTTAGATTTAGATCTAGTAACTAAACATAAAAAATAACAGTACTCTCGTCTCATAATTATTATTTTGCAATTTTTAGATACATAATCTAGAAAGATCTAGGTAATCAATCTATTTAATTGTACATAAGATGATTAAAATCGACAGACATGAATTATTTCGATTTAGGATTTTTGAAACATTATCTCAATGGAAACTAACAGGAAATGGCTTTGTTTCATATATTAGCCTGAATATATAGTTCTGTGACTAATAGCCTATTCTAAAGAAAATCCGAGAAATGATTTTGCATTTCTAAACTTTGAAAACTAAAGATCATTACTTTTCAAAGACAAAAGATTGATTAGGGCGACTTCCCTTAGAGCTTGAAAAAGATTTACGTGCATAAAATCTATATATATATAGGCCTGTGAATCAAACAATCGGTGATAAGAATTTATTTCCGGTTTCTAGTCTAGATATAATATATAAGTCTATGGGTAACTGATCTGTAACTTTAAGGTTTGAAATCCAAAATGTATTTATTTACTATACCTTTCTTTTATTCATATGTCTTGAATTGATTTGTTTACTATCTTTGTTTAGTGGGTAGCCATTTCAATTTTCGGTTACATAAATTCTCAACAGACTGGCTATTTATGTGATTGCCTAAGATGGCGATAGAGCAGTGACAACTAGAATTATACAATGTGTGCCCTCTGCTTACTGATCGCAAGTTCAGCGTAATGGTAGATTTTTAATGTGAACATTTTTAAATCGCCACAAAGACAAGAAGAAAACATAGGTCAGTGGTAGGACTTTACAAAAAGAACCAAGTAAAGTAACTGCAATAATGGACAAATATCTTTGTGTTCTTTTTACTGGGATGTGTATACAATTGTATCCGATTTACATGACTCATGCACCAACTACTTTGACTAGACAAAAAAAAAAGAATTTCAAACAATAGATACTTTGAATGTCACCACATATTTAAAAGTAATATGCAACATACAAAGACAAAATTAATTGCCAAATTAATAGTAAGCAAGTACAATTCATTATGCCACCATGTACTTTTAACATGTTTTTTTTTTGCAACAGAAATAAATAAAATGTAAATTTGTAATACCAAAGTCACCTTACTATTAATATTTAAATTTAATATAATTTAAATCATTTACAGAAACATAATAAGAGAATTTGGCAATTTTATGACGTAAGTTTAAAATTGCTGTCACAAGTATTGATATGTTACAGAATGATAACAAAAGAATGAAAGAATGATTGAATTTTTATGCGCTTTTTAAATATCTCTAGATATAATTCTATTCGTCGCCCGACCATGCGGGACATGTACACACCCCGACTCTCTAGCCCTCAAGTAATTCTTCCTTAGTTTGAGGGGTGAGAAGCTTCTTTCACCATATTCCACAATTACGGCTATTATATAATGCCGGGTTTTTTTTTAGCGCGAGTAGGATTGGCGTTTTCCATATTGAATGAGACCCTAAATGACAATTTTTGTCTATATTTCAGGAGATTTGTATGAGTTTTCAAAAGATTTTAATAATTTCCGGATATTTCCAGGACTTTTTCGTATATTTTGCAATTTCAGGAGATTTCAAGGAGCTCCTGGTAAATTAGGAGGCTGCGGGAAATCTGTTAAAAGTTATAAAAATAGAGTAATTTAATAATTTGCACATAGAATTAGCGCGTGGCCTATGAAAGTGTGGGACCCACTGCGGTCTCATAGGTTGCAGTGACCCTGCTAAATAGTGGCGTATGCTACGCCACGGGTCGATTAGTAGCATTCATTAATTCTTTAAGAATACAAAATGCTTCAATGTTTTCAAAAGGGTAAAAACATTGTTAAATAAGCTATTTAACAAACATAATCCACAAAAATATTATTCAAAGAGAGAATGACGCATATTTACTAAACTCAAAAAGGAGTTTGCAGTTACAAAGATCCACATAAATTGGTTTATCATTTGTTTCAATATCAATCAATTTGGATAAAAGTGAGCAAAAAATAATGTAAGCACTAACAAGATAATATATTTTCAGTTTAAACGCATCTTTAAGACTAGTCCAAAAGTAATGCCTTTAAATAATGCAAATAATAATAAAAATAATAACATTCCTATTCATTGCCTGTCAGAGAGCGGTACTGCATCAAACCTGCTACATAACCAGGAAAATCCTGGACACATAAAGACACTACAATAAATTGTGTTTCTCTTTAACGAAATTTGACCCTGGCAACGCCAGAGAATGAATACGCGTTCGTTTCTAACATAATAATAATAATAATAATAATAATAATAATAATACTATTGAAACTCAACAACTCAGTCTTACTCTCATTCTTATGACTCTCAATTCTTCCCTGTAACATGGACATGGATCTAGGTCAACAAAATCACTGACATGTATAAATTGTACTTGAATCGAAGTCCAGGATTGATCTATATTGCAGTACAGACGACAGATAAAAGGACGGCATTAATCAGGACACGTAATGTTTGTGTGTATCCAGGCGCAGAATTAAACGTTGTCTTGGTGTCGCAAAGGATGAGCTCTGATGAGAATACCACAAGTCAGAAGAAAAAGGACAAAATTACCAGTTAGAAGAAATATGCAAGTAATAAACGTTTTGAAAATAACCAAAATCTTTAGGGATAGAAGTTGTGCATAGGCGAATAAAAGAAGAATAAGGATAAGAATTCTCAATCTCATTTTAAGGCAAAGTTTACACTAAAATCACATAACTTATACGTAGCGAAATATACAATTGGATGAAGAGAGAGAGAGAGAGAGAGAATAAATGATAAGAAATATGAATGGGAAAATGAAGGTCACTAGAAACAAAATGTCTTCTAAAGGTACTTCACGATAATATAAGAAAACAACAACTGACCACATGAAATATTTCTCTGGGTCATCTCCCGACACACGTTGGCTGTCTGTTGATAACAAATACTCAATGTTAATATGAAATATCGAATACTGTCCTAAAACTTCCAAACAAAGTTTAAACAAACAAAATATACAAAATAATTTGGAAAAAAACAAAGTTTAACTAAGGGGGAAAATATATACATTTATAGTGAAATTTATCAATACTGTAAAATTTAGTGAAAGAATGATATATATAGAGAGACAGAAACTGAAGGAGAGAAACACAATGATAAAAGAGATAGAAACAGAAGAGTGAATAACAACAACAGAAAGAAAAAGAGAGATAAAAGAGAAACAAAGAAAAGAGAGAGATAGAGAAACTAAGAGAAAGAGAGAGAAACAGCGAGAAATAGAGATAAACAGAGAGAAACAGAAACAAAGATATAAAGAGAGAGTAAGAGAGAGAAAGGGAGAGAAACAGAGACAGAGAAAGAGAGAGAAAAAAAAACACATTGAGAAATAGAGAGAGCAAGAGAAATAGAGAAAAGAAAGTAAGTGAGAGATAAACAGAGAAAGAGAGAAAGTAAAAGAGAGAAAGAGAGAGAAGACAGTAAAAAGAGTTTTGTTGATAAACAAGAAACCCAGAATGGACTCAAAAGACAACAAAATGCTCAGGGCAAAGAGAACAAGAAAACTAAATAGATCAAAGAAAAAAAAAGAAAAGAATGAGAAAGATATAAAAATAAAAGTAAAAAAGTGAAACAGACATTGAGACAGGTACGAAGCTCAAACAATTGTACTTACTGCTTCCATAGAATGGTGCTCACCACATTGTCTCGTACACGTGATGTATGTTTGGGCAGTCCTGATACAATTTACATAGCAGCATTAGAATTAAAATATTTCTTTTATGATTATGTAGCATATGGCATAGGAAAAATGAGAAAAAGACATTGACAGACAGACAGACAGATAGATAGATAGATAGATAGATAGATAGATAGATAGATAGATAGATAGATAGATAGATAGATAGATAGATAGATAGATAGATAGATAGATAGATAGAGATAGATAGATAAAATTAAATAGCATTTCACTTAATAAAAAAAAAAGCAATGTTCAGAATAAATTCATTAAGTTGTGAAGATTGCATAAACAATCAAATCTACACTACATTAACATTGAGAACAAACTCTTGTCACTTACCTGCAAGCTTCGGCTTGAATTTGTAACTTTTTACTCGGATCATTTTGACCACTGTTTTTGTATATATTTTCCATGTATTCTTCCTTGCAGGTACTTAAGTTTACAGTGCATTCTATGAAACAAAGCATGAACATTTTTTTTAATGCTTTTTCATCAAAGCAAGCAACATTGTGTCTGTAACAAAAGTCTGGGATTCGGGAATGTTGTCCTTTAGTACCATAATGTTTACAAGGCTCTAAATGGACTTGAGACGAAAATACACTTTCTTAACACAATCGTCCACCCAACAGTAACATGTGCATGTGAGACGTGGAAGCCATCGGCCAAAATTGAGAAAAGACTAAATGTGTCTCAACAAAAATGGCTAAGACGGATTTTTTGGAGTTAATTATAGACAAGAAAATCCTATGCCGAACTGTGAGTCGACCACTTAGTGAAGTTGTGACCTAGAGTCGCATAAGGTTTGCGTGACATGTCAGACAAAATGAAATATGCATACCAAGAGTAGCAATGAAATGGAGGCCTATACGAGGAAAGACCAAACAGGGGCGTCCTCGTAAACTTTAGCGCCACACTTTCATGGAGGACCTCAGAACAGTGGACAACAGGTGAGAGGAGACTTCAGACATTGCCAGTGACAGATCTTTGTGGAGGCAGCTTGCCGCCCAATGCGCCGAACGGAGAGGGACGATCTAAGTAACTCTAAAATGTCTAAGAGATTAACGAGGCTAAAAATGTTTAGAAGTATTACAAGGTTTTAAATGTCTCGGTTTTATGCGGCACTAAATGTCGAAAGGGTTTAGAAGGCTCTAAATGTCTAGAATTTTGTACGAGGTTCTAATGTCAATTAGTTTTACGCAGCTCTAAATCCTTTTTCAAAGCTCTATAGAAGTTTTACCGCGCTAGCATTTTTTACAGTAATGACGCTTTAAATAACAACAATAAGTGTTTGTAAATCTCTCAAATTAAAATACAGGGTCTATTATTCCTTAACTAATAGCTTAATAAAACAAAGGTTACACAGGCAAACATGCTAAACAAACACAAAGGTTACACAGGCAAACATGCTAAACAAACACAAAGGTTACACAAACATGCTAAACAAACACAAAGGTTACACAGGCAAACATGCTAAACAAACACAAAGGTTACACAAACATGCTAAACAAACACAAAGGTTACACAGGCAAACATGCTAAACAAACACAAAGGTTACACAAACATGCTAAACAAACACAAAGGTTACACAGGCAAACATGCTAATTAAACACAAAGGTTACACAAACATGCTAAAAACAAACACAAAGGTTACACAGGCAAACATGCTAATTAAACACAAAGGTTACACAAACATGCTAAACAAACACAAAGGTTACACAGGCAAACATGCTAATCAAACACAAAGGTTACACAAACATGCTAAACAAACACAAAGGTTACACAAACATGCTAAACAAACACAAAGGTTACACAAACATGCTAAACAAATGGCGTGAGAACGAGAAAAACAAAGAACATTGAACCGTGTTTTTGTATTGATGACGAGACATAGAATCGGAATTGAAGACATTGCTACTATTATAATACATTTCTAAATTTAAATATTACTGTGATAAAAGTCAAATTCTTCAGAATGGCTTATTGAGACTATTGTTGAATTAGCCTTAGTATCTTTATAATTATCTTAATTTTATAAAAAATATCATACAATATTTAAATAGTTTATTTCTATAATATCAACAAGATCTCCTGACGAGATGTAGCGGTCATTTTCATGCCTTTTGGCCACTCAAGTTCAATCTCAAGGAACTAGTCCTAAGGTTAGTGTTCTTAGTTATGCTGCCCATATACACGGTCAAAGTGCTATATGCTTTTATATATTTTTTATGTTTTATAGGCTCAACACCAATCACACTTAAATAAAACAATGTGCTTTTTTTTTTAAAGTCTAAAAGTTTATCAGAAGCAGATTCAGCTTTGATTTTAAATATACACAGATTGTGACTGTGAGTATTTTGAAAAAATAAATATCTCTTACCGTTATTAGACTTGTAAATATTTGTGGGTTTTTCTGTTCAAAGAGTAAAAATCTGAATCAGACAATTATTACATACTGGCATAAGAAAGTTCTTACGTTTTTATGTTAAGCAGACAAAAGTTTATAAAAAAGTATTTATTTAAAAGGAAATAGCTATAAAACATTAAATAAAACATATTAAATATAAAACTAGCGCATATTGCTAAACCTTAAACAACGGATGAACCTATAACTCTTAGCAAGATTCCCATATGTAGCTAAGCTTACCGAACTTAATACATACCTCAAGGAAATCAAGAGTGCAAAAAAAACAAAAAAAATCTAATACTTACCCTTTTGGGAAACATGTGATCTAAATTTTGGGGTTTCTGTCTTGATGGAAAGAAAAATTAACATATACATATAAATAGTTTTGAATCAAAATAAACAATGTAAACTATTGTTCCGGTTCATATTTAGAAGATTTAAAAGTGTAACACTGCTTAACACTGAGACTGTTAAAGAGATACTATTAAAAGATTAGATTAAAACTAACAGCACAGTATCATTTATTTGATCGAAATTAAATACAAATACATATAATATGCTTTCCATTTGACTGACAATCTATAATTCTTTAAATAAATGTCTTTATTATAAATTTGACTTCGTCGTCAGTATCTTTTTTTTTCTCGCTCAGCGAGCTTTCGATAGGTGTTAGTTACCTAGTTCTATTATATTACTAAAAGATTGATCAGATAAATATGATCGTACCTTGTACAGGGTGTGTTAGTTCAGCGTATCGATCTGTGAATAAAATAATAAAATGTTTCCAATTGATACTTTGTAATGAAAAATACAATTAATGACATAAATACATGCATTACATTTGCCTTTCTTTAATTTGATTGATCCCATAACTTTCGCTACCCAAGATTATCACTTATGCCGCCAAGAGGCTTTCGTAAATAACAGTGCGTTAAAGCATAAGGTTAACAATTAAAATAAATCTAACATTGCATCCAAAACATGGCAAACATCTCTCTACAATAAAACAAGCAAATTGTAAAAAGAAAAATACCTTAACAAACAACAAAGAAAAAAAAGCACAATAACTTTTTTACATCTCATTACTGCCTTACTTATCTCCCTGTATCTATCTGTGGCTGAGCGGTAATGCGCTTAGCTAACGAACGGCGTTCGTGGTTCGAACCCTGGGGAAGACTGGGATTTTTCGGACGTTCACCCATCTCCAATGGGTACCTGGGGAAAAGTCAAGGCGGTTGGTCTTTATGCTTGCCGCATGACATCCTTGTTAACCGTGGGGCGCAGAAATTTAGAGATCGCAAGGTCTGATAGGGAACTTTAATCAAAATGGAGGAACAATAACCTATTAAACACCATAAATTATTTATTTAATTAATTATGCATTTGTTTCGTGTGTTGCCATCGACAATGAATAAATGTGCAAAATTTCAACTTGATCTGAGAATGGGAAGTGGGAGAAATGACGTGTACAAGATTTGTACCAGACAAACAAAGGGAGCTAATATAAGCTTTGTAGAAAAAAAAAGAGCACATTAAAAAGGATTCTTGACCTCTTTAAACTGGACTGCTTCTTGGGCGTATTAACAAAGCTTTATATCAACTCACTCTGTCTTTCTGGTAAAAAGTGTGTACACGTAATTTCTCGGACACATAATCCGGATATACCGGTAGCTGAATTTTCGCAGAATTATTTACTTATTGTTGTTGGTCTAGAGTCTAGATCTATACAATCTGATACAATTAGACTTCATATAAACTTTTTTTTAAAAAGTATTTTTATGTTTTTCATGTTTTTAAAATAATTTTTCCGATCAAGCGAAAAAGTCGGAAAACAAGCGAACTTCCATTTTAAAGTATGTTAAGAAAGAAGTACTTTATTTTATTTACTTATTAATCATTTAGTCGTTTCATTAATAAACCTACCACATGAATAGTTTCGTTTAAGCAATCCTTTCCTATACTTGTCTAGAGTCTCTGTCTTGGCCTCTGGTGGAATGGAGCAAGTTAAACTAGAAAGACAATGTTGGAGCTCCACAATGACTCTGTACATAGAGAGAACAAAGAAGTATTAGATCTACGACAATATTAGGATACAAATGTAAACAAAAAGTTCTGATGTTGAGTCAGCTAATTGTTTGATAACTTATAGATAGATTCTATATTTAGGGCAGATGATGTAAAGCCGACGGTTAACGAGGGTGTCATGTGACAAGCACAACGACCAAGCGCCTTTAATTTCCCCAACTAATGTCAGATTGGCAATAGAGTCGGTTGTACTCAAGGGCGTCCTAAGACCTCGAAATTCACTGTCTTCAGCGAGATCTGAGTCCTAGATAATTCGGTTTGGAAGCCAAGCACTTTACTACTTATATATTCGACTTACAAGTATTGTAGAAGTATTTACAACACAATTATAATTTTCAATACTAATCATAATTTTTTTTTGTTCTCTTTGATAAATTGGAGATAAATCATGAGATTATTTACGCAGAGGTTTAAAATTTTCCATATAGTTTGTTTTTTAAATCACTATTCTGGGACAAGTATATAGATCGTTCTTTTACTAAGTATATCTCACGGTTTAATAAGAGTTTATCAAAAAGAAAGATTTCTTTAGCTGCTCCAGTAGAGAAAAAAAAAGCCAACGGAATATTTTAACTTTAGTGTTTCTCCATCTTTGCTCTCTTTTGTAGCACCCGAATAGGGCCGTATTTAGACTTGAGAAGGCCTCAAGCTATTTGAGATATGGGGTCCTTTCGGTCTTTTTGCAAATCCAAATATTATATGTTAGTACTAACTATTTCTTTGAGCCCCTAAACTATAGTTTGTGTTGCCAATCAGTTAATTCGGCACTTCACACACACGCACAATAATATTTTTCAGTCCTAAACATAACTTCTGACCAGGTTGGCACAATGGATAATGACCTGTATTTAAAAAGTTTATACTTCCATTGCAAAACTACGACCACCGAAAATTGAATATAGTTCACGAATCTGAATGCCTGATTTCGGTTTGAAATCTCGGTGACATTTTGCTGTCATGAACACCGAAGACGGTTGCTATTGAAATAATTGAAACCTTTTTTTAAACTTTGTGTCGAATATTTTCAATAATAATTACATTACCTGCAGATGTCATTCGCTTTGCTTGTTTGTAAATTCAGAGGACCAAGAATATTCTTTTTGTAAGTATCTTCACATGTTTTGAAGTCTTCAGTGCAATCTTAGCTCAATAGAAGAAATATTAATCAATTTTGTCGATGCTCAACAGAAGATAAAATATTAATTATTGAATTGAACCTTTAAATTAGAAGAATAGTTAGGCATGTACGTTGTAAAGTTAAACATTTAATGAATTTGTGCAACATTGATGAAAGGCCGCTTTTACAAGCCATGCCATTGAAAGTAATGTAACAGTACTTTATAATGATGGTCCAACCGCCTTACGCCCTAATCTTCGATAACCTATGGTCATCTTATTCTCAAGAAAACAATGTCAGGAAACGTTAACTTTCACCGAAAATATTGTGCAGAAAGTTATAAGTTATATTTTAAATAATTTTTTAATCTTATAGCACCCACACGACCAACAGCAATAAGTCCAACTTTTAATCTGTCTACCAAAGACATGTTGGCCTATCATAACAGTTTTATTCTTCATATAGGCGTTGGGAACATTTACTGTTCTGACCCCTCCGACCGCTGCTGCTTTTCATTGAATCACATCAGCAAGGTGGAGTAAGGTAGCCGTACCCACTTGGCCTATGCATGATTCCTCTTCCAAGGCTCAGGAAGGCGCTCTTATATAAAGCTATGAACAAATCCATTGCCTTTATAGACATTAGTATAGTTTACACTAAACACCTTTTGTAAAATTGTGTTTATATGAATAAAGCATTACAACACTAATGTCAAAACACATATTTTCTTTACTGAACGCGTATTGAAAAAACAGTTACCTTGTATTTCAGTTGCTGCATGGTGTGCCAATAGCAGTAAACACACTGGAAAAGGAAATACACATTTATTACTTTATTATTTGCATCCAACGTTACAGACGTCATAATTACAAAACCATTAGGCTTGTAAATCATAGACACAGTAAGTGCTAGGATCACTGACCGCAGACACAAAACTAGGAGCATGTTATTATTTATTAGACAACTAGTCGACCCACGGTGTAGCATATGCGCTATTTAACAGAAGTATTCATGTAGGCAGCGTATTGTCGAGCAGAGTGTATGATTGTGCTTCCATGAGTAAGACCAATGGACAGGGCGTCGCCACAGTTATCCCAATGTTCCCAAACAAAGCTTACAACCATCTTGCGAAGTTCAAGAGCAACAGTTTCGTCGATGACATTTTCCCAGAAATATGCAACTGAGAGAAACAAACAGTTACCTCATGCAGAAATTTCGACTACATTGAAAGACTCTGTTGACTCCACGAAATATATGTGAAGTGGTGGCCATGGTTAGGAAACGAAGGGGCAAAATCAAAACAAAGCTACAGAAAACAAATAGAACCATTTGAATGACAGCCAGATAGTGACGTGTGTAAAACAAAGACACACCTAAATGTGGTCCAATAGAGAATTGCATAAAGAGAAAGATGACTTGTTCTCCCCCCCCCCCCCTATTTTGTTCTGAGCCATGCTCGCTGTCGCCTCGAAAGTTACGTGGGATAACTCTAATCCGATATTCAGCAATAAAAGAGTTATCTTTACATGACTTTATCGTGGTGTAACGCATGGTTGGGCCATGAAGAGAATTATATATAGAGAGAGATTATTGACAGAGCTATAACATAGAAGCACCGCAGGCACAAGAGGATATTTAAATTTAGCTTACACACACAAACAGAAAATGCCCAGCTGTGAAAAACGCAAAAACAACCAAGCTTTATAACCAAGCTTTATTATTATGTACTGGTACATAGATTCTCCAAAGCAAATAGCCTAACTTAAATCTTGGGCTCTCGTGAAATATGAAGTGTGTTTAGAGGGCTTAACGTGAACCAGTGATCCCTAACAACGCCATATCGGGACTCGGACGCCGTGCTATTGGGCCACTCAAAATATGCCTTCTGTACACAATGAAGCCCCAGGGGCTCGGTTCCATTGAGGCAATATGTGGTTATCGGTCTGTAACTCGTAGCACCAATTTGCTGGTAGACAACTAAACCGCTTTATTTTAACTTGTTTCATTAACAAAACTAAACAGAACTTTTATTACAATATAGATAGATTAAACCTTAGATGAAATGAAATAAATGTAACAGACTTTAGACAGCTTACGACAGTGCCTCTTATCTTGCATCATTCACAAGGCATAGACACCAACCAAATGTTAACTTCTTCTCAATATCACCATATAAACACACACACACACAACCACACTCCATAACATATTGTACGATGATGTGACCCAAGGACACAGGCTGTCAGAAATGTCTATGAGCCAATGCCGTAATACGCTAGGCACTAGAGAGACAAAGCGAACAGAAAGGTAGTAGAGTACATAGCACTGGGTCACTGACACTTTAAATGTATCAAAGAATAATACTAACAATGGGATTAATTATAGGTAAGAAATACTAAAATGCAGTGGCGTAGCTAGGGTAGGAAGGGGGGATGTCCAAATTTGAAAATCTACCCAGCCCCCACTTGAGGGGGCCCCCAAATTAGTGTCAGAAATTTGTTTTTACATCATATAATCTTGACCCGGGGACCCCTTTATAGAGTCAGAACTTGCACACGGACCCCTAAATTAAAAAAGCTACATAAATGCATATTGTGTAAGTAAAAAAATACATTTTGTTGAAGGAGTGTTTATTGACTTGATTTGTGATTAATTGAATTGACTTTTTAGTTGGCTGCTTTGTTAGTTATTCTGATAAATATATTTTCTGAATTAAAGAAAAGAGATGTAGCATATTGGTATAAGATGTATATTTGCACACTAGCGCGTCAGTGCAACATCGCTTATGTTTACATAATAAATGCGTCTTCCCTCTTAAACACAAGTTTGTTATTTGTGTAACACAAATATTCTACATTGGTTTAAAATAAAATAAAATAATAATGACTTGGATATAAAGTTCATGAGATTTAATGAGTGTATTTATGCACGTCACAAAGAGCAAACATTTCGAGTCAAAGAATCGCGTGGTACAGAACAAGATGACGAGGAACTTCTTTATAATCACCCCCCCCCCCCCCCGTAATGCAGAATTTAGGGTATCCTTGATTAAACATTGGTTTCAGTTCCTCGTTGATAGAGATTTTAGGTATGCACTCGCGCTCAAGGGTTCAACACCCAGTCGTGTATATTGAAGTGAAGAATTTCTTCAAGTGTTCGATTTACGTCATCTTAGACTAGTACGTAATAGAAACCTATCAACAGTAATGATGGACAAAATGACTAGTATTCAAGTTATACCATCGGATAGGGGGGATTTTTCTTCCCCCCTACTCCGCGGAAAAAAAAATTTGTATGTATGTATGTATGTGTGTGTGTGTACATAATCTTTATTACATTCTGACCCTTCATTCTTTCGGAACACGTTTATTGTGCCCTAGAATAGGTTCTTCCTGGAGTTAGTGGAAAAATAGCTAGCTAGGGGGTCTGGGAAAGCTAGGAGCCCCCCCCCCAGCATGGGGCGGAGCCCCGACGCCAAGAGCACTATTTCTAGTATTGAATGCCAACAACATGCATATTCTGAGGTATCTACAGTGCATTTTCCTGCTATTAAAAAGTCTTATTTCAAAAACCTAGTGTGCTATTCTAACTGACTTAGACCCTCCCGCGCCATTCGGCGCATTAGCCGTCAAGCTGTTGCCACAAAAATCTGTCAATGGTAATGTCTGAAGCCTCTTCCCACCTGCTCTGAGGACCTCCATGAATGTGTGGCGCCAAGTTGTACTAGGATGTCATCCCAACTATTATTATGCCTAATTCATTTTGTCGGAGAACATGTCCCGCAAACCTCATGTGGACGCTCTGTCACAATCTTACTAAAAGGTCGACTCCCAGTTCGGCATAAGATTTCCTTGATTTAGACCCGAACTGACTCCTAAAATGTGTCTTAGACATCTTTGTTGAGCCACATTTAGTCTTTTTCAATTTCGGCAGATGACTATTCACTGCACTTTATTAATGGATTTCAGGCAGTGGTAGAAATGTGTAACATCTCTTGATTACGCTTTAGATTTTATATCAAAAAGGGAAGTTTTATTGTCAAAATTATCTGTTTGGGGTTTTAAACTAAAAAATCTCAGGACTTTTTTTTTTTTTTTTTTTTTTTTTAAAATTCAAAACCCCATTTAGCTATGGTCATAGAATATGGTAACTTTAGTTTGCTTTAGAATAATATTGATTATGGAGACTTTCCACATCAAAACGCTCTGTAGGGGGATTTTAAACTCAAAAACATCTGGAGTTTAAACTCAAAACCCCCTATTGGCTTGGCTATGCTCAAATAAGTTTAGTGTGTAATTTGCTTTTTTATATTGAAGAGGTATTTTTTAGCATCAAACCCTTCTGAAGGGGGATTTAAACTCAAAACCCCTTTTGGCAACGCTCGTAGCATTTTGAGTGCGTAATTTGCTTTTTTTTTAAACATGAAGATGTATTATTTAGCTTCAAATCCCGCTGGCGGGGGGTTTAAACTCAAATCCCCTTTGGCTTAGCTGTACTTTAGGAATTTGGGGATTGTCGTTTGCATTTTTTTGTTTTGTTATATAGAAGAGGGGGATTTAACTGCAAAAACTCCTGGTAGGGGTTTTTAAACTCAAACCCCTGATAGAGGGTTTTAAACTCAAAACCCCCCGGTAGGGGGTTTTAAACTCAAAAACCCATATAGGGGTTTTAAACTCAAAACCCCCTGATAGGGGTTTTAAACTCAAAACCCATTTAGCTACGCTTATAACATTTTGAGTGCATAACTTGCTTTTTTTTTCATATTGAAGAGGGGGTTTATGTACATTTTGGAGGGGGTTTTAAAATCAAAATCTTCCGTCACTCTTGGAATTTGGGGATTGTCGTTTGCATTTTTTTTTGTTTCGTTTTATAGAAGAAGGGGATTTAACTGCAAAAACCTCTGGTTAGGGGGTTTAAACTCAAAACCCCCTTGGCTGCGCTGGGGCAAGTGATGCTTTAGTATTAAAATATATATATATATATATAGATAGATAGATAGATAGATAGATATACATATAGATATAGATATAAATATATATATATATATATATATATATTAACTAGGGGTGCACCGGATAGTCGCTCCGGTTCCGGTCGGATATCACAACCGGATAGTAAAAGCTACACCTGTGAATCTATTAATATCGTTATGCGCCTCCGCGCTAAGTCTTTTCCAGATACACCAAACGGAGGTAACACTTAAATATCGAAACAACACAGGCGAAAGGCAAACAATATAAAGGTAGTAGACTCTGATAAACGATGTCCAACAAGAAGTTTAAACTAAATCTCCGTGTTAATAAAAATATACCAATACTCATAAAGTGGACATGAATCAATAATGTCAGTTCTGAAATACATTAAGGTTTTGTTTAAAATAAAATAATTTGTTTTTAAAACTATAAACTATGACTATGCACCAATTATTTTTTATTACAAAGACAAGGCGTGTTAATCTAAATAGATATATAACTTCAAATTAAAATAAGGTACATACGTGGCAGCGATTTCTGGCACATTTTAAAAGCTTGTCTTGACCTTTGAGTGGTTAGTAAACATGTCATATTCCTTAACAACGTCACGCTGATAATCTGTCTAGATGTGCGGGTATATCTCCAGAGGTAGAGATGAGCAACCCCCACCTCCTTTTGTTTGTTTAGTCCATAACAGTTCACAGATAGGCAGCTGACCACATTTAGCCAGATGTCAACGTGTTGACACTGTCTAGAGGTCACATCTTATGAGGGAACTGAGTTTGTTTACTTGGAGAAGAATTTTTATTAGGGGCGGGACTACAAGCCAAATCTCTATAAGGTTAATTTGGTATGAGTTTGTTTATTATGAGATAGGTTGTCAATCAAGGGTCTGGACCACAAGCCACACCTTTTATACTATTGGCCGGGACAATAAGTTTGTTTACTTAAAGTCTCAATTAGGAGGCTGGACTACAAGCCAAACAGACACTGACCAGGGGTATCTTTAAAGGGAGGGATCAAGAGACTCAACGCTCCCAACTTCTTATTTGTTTAATCCATGACAATGTATTGATAGACATTGACCATTCTTGAGCCAGAATGGATTAACGCAGATTGTTGAGAAATATTGACACTGTCTAGAGGGGACTAGATGATGAGACTAAGTTTGTTTACTTGGAGAGAAATGTCATTTAGGGCGCTGAACACACGTCCGTTGCACAATAAAATAAAACAAATATGTGCATGTGTGCGTGTATGTATTTTTCCACCTTGTATTAAAACCTTTAGAAACAAAACTAATTTCATTGTTTAATTCTATTGACTTAATATATAAATGAAAACCTTACAGTAAAATTTAACATCGCAGAAAATAAATTGATCTAAAGCACCACAATTTGATCTAACAAACAAAGAAAAAATATTCTGAAATGTTAAGAAACAATTGACCTCTGTAACTAAGGTACAGATATAATTTATCTATATGCTTGACTGTCATTGCCAATGTGTTATCTTGTGTTGCCTGCACCTAAACACTATTGCGTATGTCCAAGGAAAATAAACGCGTGAAGGTCAACACCATCAACTATACACACTACACTAGGACTACATGTGTAGGCTTACTACGTCTAACTGACCAGGTTGTTATAATCAGTCGAACACAAAGTCTATTTATGTTGTTTTTTGTTTGGTAGGGAGGGTGTGGGTGATTTTGTTTCTTCTATAGTTGGTTTTCCTAATTCTCTTAGATCTATATAACAGTAGATCTAAACATAGATATCAATAATAGGCCTACAGACTACAATTAAATCTATGCTTCGCAACATTTAAGGCTCAGGCTATGAGTAGGTATAATAGATGTTCCTGCTGTTAATAAAATATCGTTTGCCGCAAATAGATTAATAAATATATGACCAACTACGCTTCAGATTCCAACTATTAACTAACAGCTATCCGTATTAAGCCCTTGAAGCCAGAACCAGAAGCAGTCTTTGGACTTACAATTGCAAGTCTGATGACCAGTTGTTTGTCAGAAATTCTTTAACACATACCATACAAGCCAGATGAGAGATTAGCATTAGTAACTAGTTAAAGGGAAACTCCGATGGTTTTTCAAATTTTAGTTATTGACATATTTAAATTATGCGTAAAAAGTTGTAATAGTAAACATTTTACCATTTTTTATTTAAATGCTTAGAAACATTTATATTTAATAAATTAGTCAGTAAATTCTTGACATCTAAAAAAAAACGGGGTTCTATAAGATTTTGTTTTAAGCTAGTCCATACGTCACTTCCCTAAACAATACTGAAAGAGAAACTAGATTTAACCAATCGTATCGCTTCATTCTTACAGTAGCTGTTAAGCTTAGTGACGGCCTAGTCCAGAGCTATGATACTTTTATATATATATATACATGTATAGATAGATCTAAAAGCATTAGGATAATCAACTCGAGAAAAAAAGGCATTTTCATCTAAGCCTCTCTCTGTTCCAAGAAGTAAATAGATCGTGTGTCTGACTGATTCGAACAAACTGGTCAGTGTAAGGCTAGTCGAGACTACGTGTAGTCGGTCATGACAAGACAACCAAGCGATAGTGTTTGTTGAGTGGTCTGGCGAGAAAATACACACTGCCGTGGTTAGTCAAGCATGTAAATCTACTTTTAATACGCATTTTTTCTTTGCTTACAAGATCCTATATCTAACTGCATAGACCAAGCTTTATTTCTTTTACGAGAATGTAAACTTTGCTGTATGGTCTTCTGTTATACAATAAGTCAATAGATTAAAACACCTTTGTGACGTCACATATAAACCTGGTGAATGTCTGACTGTTTTGGATGCGCAGGAAAATTACGTCGGAAAAACATCAATTACTAAGTTATTATTGCAAAGAAAAAAAAAGAATCATATATTCATTATCTGTAAATCAAAACACATATTATATCAAAAATTGTCAAAACCATCGGAGTTTCCCTTTAAATATATACTAACATATTTTACACTGACCCTCCAACACACAGCCTTATAGTTAGTGGCCTCGTACATGCACACATGCTACACAGATTAATTTTTGTTTATAAATACTGTTAATCTTTAATAAATCAATCAGTAACAGAGTTTAAAACAATAAGGTATATAAAAGGAAAAAAAATACTACCAAAAAATATAGGTATGTTATTTAACAGTTGCGTAAAATGTTCAGCAATAGAAGATATTTACAAGACACTTAGGTATTCGGCTCCGGCTCCGGCCCCGGCCGAATATCAAATTTACTATCCTGTCATATCCGGCTCCGGCCGGATATAAAAAAGTACTATCTGGTGCACCCCTAATATTAACTTACATGAAACCATCTTTGTCTCAAGCGAGCCGTGAATAGATAATTCTAATAATGAATTGTAATTATATTATAAAAAGTCAAGATCTAGTACATTAAAATATTTAGAAATAAAAACATACTTAAAGTAATAATGAAATCTGTTATCATGTCTGAAGACATATTGGTAGAAGAATCTTTGTCATCTATATAAAATTTTTGGAAAATCCTATTCTTTAACCAGCATCCTTCTATGTATTGATTGCTATGCTGATATGAAAAAGGGGGATTCCCAGTCCTTATTTTTAAATACTTTTGTAACTAGCAGCTTCCCCCGAGAGTAGAATTTTTTTCTTTTTACAAAACTAAATTGATAAACATATATTAATCATGTTTTAAACTGTAAACCTTGGCAAAGAAAAAAAAATAAATTATTATAATACAGTATTATTATTTATTGATGTTTTCGAAAATATGAGCGCCATCTGGCGATACACTGCTCACGAGTAAGCTCGCGCATCGCGAGCGAGCGCGCACGAGAAAGATGGCCTGTAACATACCAAGAAAGTCTCTACCTATTTATAGCCCTAAATCTTACGTATAATTGGGTTTCTCCACTGTTCTTCATAATAATATATGCAATATTAAAAGTTGGATACATTTATAATTAGCGAATTTCGGTTTACAACATTTGATGTCAGCTAAAACAAATTAATACACACGAAATTTTTATCCTTTAAAACTAATTATTAAAAAAAAATTGACATTTAAACAGAATTATTGCTAGCTGTCTAGTAGACAAACGTTTCAAACACACGCATACTAATGGTATTAATATAGAGTTATTTGTGTAGATTGGTTTTCATAGTAGTGTACCATGTCTCGATTATTTGGTTAGGTTTTTAGTTACAAGTAGTCAAGTTAGGATTCACTTAATCGTTAGCGTTAATGTAATGGTTAGCATTAGGGTTAATGTAATTTTGTGTAAGAAATACATTCAACAAGCTTAAAGAAGAAATGTCCCCGCCCAGAATTTATTTCTAATATGAACATTAATGACAAAAGCTCTCTCTCCCTCGCCCCCACCCCTTTTTTTTGAAAGTCTGAGACTTACTTTGACCTTGGTCTTCTCTCGCCGTTCGCGCATAGGGCGACAGGTTCTCTACAGAAATCGGTCATAAACGGCTACCATAGTGTCATCTCAGCAGGTGCCCAGGGATTTTAGGTTTTCCAAGAAGGTGCGACGCCCTGTTCTAAAAGGTCGGCCTTAATTTCACTTTGTACTTTTCGGCCTCCAAATCATGACTGACATTGGTACATGTGTCTTACCTTGTTTAAAGGAAATTTTCAAACTTCACTCTGGGGACTAATGCCCGTGCAAGAAAGAGTTTCTCTGTTGATAACATCATCTCAGTAGATTGTTCCTAGATTCTTTTTCCGCCAGCTCTGTTCAGACGTTTAGTATTTCTTTTTTTTTTTTTTTTTTTTTTTGGTGACCTTTATGAATGACTTGTTTTGATAAGATAGAAAGTAGTTGGGTTTTTTTCACGACGGCTCCTGCTTTCCCTACCCGGCATGCACCATTGGGATATGCATGCCCATCGCTTGTGATAGCACTACCTAAAGTAAGTTAACGTCTCTTTTGGTGCAATCTCTCTTTTCTAAGGAGAACAACTCTACATATAGAACTAAATCACTCAAAATGTAGACGTTTTTTTCCCTTTTATGATATCAAAAAGAATAATTAATTACTAATTATTAATTGATACATTGGTTCATTTTTTAATTGATAATGTTTTGTTAAGTAAAAAAATTGTTAAAAGATTCAACTTGATCATAGAATAGCTGTGGGAGAAATAAAGTGTACGATTCTTTAAAGGGACAAAACCTTCAATATTTAACCATATCTTTGAACACTGAAGGAATAGTTTCCTTGTTTGTATCAAACAAATTATTAATGACCAGTAATTAATTGAATAATTTATTTTTTTTGAATCATGTACTGTCTAAGTACATGTGCAAAGTTTCAATTTGCTCCTAGAATGGGTGTGATAGAAATAACATGTTCAAACTATTTTACTGGGCTGACTGAAGAAAGACAGACAGACTCGTTCATCGTTCCATATGCTAGGACAAATTTGTACAAATGCTTCTTCTTCTCTAGTGCTATAAGAGCATGGAATGTGTTGCCTAAGCTAGCCATGAAAACCATTGACTTAGCAGAATTTAGGTCATAGGTTAATATGCATGACTAGATGCATGACGCATAGAACGTAATCATCTTCTCTTTTGATGTAATGTCTGTATTATATAAGATAAGAATGAGTTGAATTAAGCTTTGTAAAAATACAACTACAATTAATTAGATAGCCTACCTTTAGCAAGTATTTCCAGATGTCTCATTATTTTACAAGTATGCTAAAGGTACAAATTAAAAGAGAGAATTATTATTGTTGCAAATAGGAAATGACTGCACAACTATCAGAAGATAAGTTCTTAGTTCGAGATTTGCTTTTTTTAAAATACATATTTGATTAGATAAAAATTAACTAAAATTAGATTTGTCAATAGGTTTTAAACATAAAATTTGCCCATTTCCCAATTATTTTTAAAGATTTGCTAAATTGAAGTACATTTTTAAATAAGGCAAAAGGGAAATTATTTTCAACTATAGACTGTCTCTGAAAAATAAAGTATAGTGATAAAAAAAATAAAGTATAGTGATAAAAAAAATAATGCTTCATCTCGTTTTTTTAGAATTCTTACTTAAAACTAAACAACTTAAGATATTTGCTAATGCAAAATATTGCATCTGTCTACAGTAGTCAAAAAAATCTCCTAAAATCTTATATTAATCATTAACAAACTCATATTACATTTACAATAATCTTTCGTAATTTTTTTCTCTACGAGTATGATAAATAAAAGTTTGTCCTAAGTAATATATCAGCCTAACACTTTATTTTAGACAAATGTTATAATCGTGTTGTACACTATAACATATAGAAGGAATTTCTAATAACAAGGAACGTATTTTATTCATACGATTAGCGGCTAGCGCCTTAAGATAATCACGAACGTAGTAAAACACTGACAGAAACTGAGAACGTTCGCACCATATTTGTTTCAAAAGTAGAATCAGGTTTAGCTGGAATCATATATCTAAAAACATGGAATGAGAACATTTATATTAGTAATGGACGGACTTAAAATGTATTTTTAGGGTAAAAAAAACCCACCTAAAGACAGAAACAACAAGTAAATCCAAACGAAATTAGTTGCAATAAGAAATTTTTTGTTTTTTAGAAACAAGAAAAACGAAAGCGAAATTCTGATAAGTTCTGTCGGCATTTCATTTAATATCTGCCATACAATATTTCATTGCCGTGGTACTATTTAATGTGTAATCTTGTTTTAAAAACGGTATAAGATATAACGAAAAGGAAACCAACAAAGAGCATATTCAAGTTAACAAATACACCCTCGTCTTAGACAGATAATCAAAAGCTTCAATATGTATGTACTCCACTCACTAGCGGATCCAGAACTTCGGAGTGGGGGGGGGGACGATTTTTTCCAAACCCTAACTTATTTGGGTTCAGAACTCTCAATCGTTACTCTTCTACTGAGAAATTTGGTATGAATTCTAAATTTTCCAAAGCAAAGTCTTTCTTTAAAAAATTAAGATAAAAAATGATGAAATTACAGAAACTCTGTCGCCATATTTGACTTGTCTGTTTCGAAACATCGTGTTTTCGTCTGGAAAAAGAGGGGCGGTAGAGTGAAAACGATTATTCCTCGCTCCTTTTTATAATATTTGCTAATGATTGCATTTGGCATTAAAGAATAGATGTGAGGCGACTCGATATAAGAATTTAATTTATAGCATATATAACAGATTTTTTTAAAAAAGTGTAATATCTTAACTATGAAACAAAAAAAAAAAAATTGTTTTGTCCGATGGGCGGAAGGCGATTGCATGAATCGCCCCTCCCACCTGGTACAACCCTTTTTCATTTTATATTTACTAATGATAACATTTGATATTAGAGTGTGGTGCGACATAATATACAATGGGTTCATATATCAATATGTAGCTTATATTATATAGATATTCAACTTATTTTGTTCACAAACTATGATTTCTCCATAAAACCAGGACCGCCCCCCCCCCACTCAGAGGGCTAGAGTGGGGAGGGCAGCAATTGCAATCCCCCCCCCCCCTTTACCCCACCGAATCGGCCAAGATACCAGAAAGGGAGCGACATAATATAAAAATTATATTTTAATTCAACTAATTTTGCTCACAAACTATGATTTCCCCACAAAAGTAGGACCGCCCCCACCACTCAAAGGGCCAACAGGGGAACGACATAATAAAAAGATTAGTTAAAACACCAGTAACAAGTTGTAATCATATAGATAATTAATTGATATTGTTAGCAAGCTTTGATTTTTATAAATAAATTAGACCTTCCCCCCCCCCCCCACTCGAAAGTTTATGGAAAGGGGGGGGGGCGGAATTGATGCCATACCCCCTCCCGACCCCACCAAATCAGCCAACATACTAGAAAGGGGGGGGGCAAAATAATCTAAAAAAAAATTAAAATATAAATTAGGGGTGCACCGTATAGTACTTTTTGATATCCGGCCGCAGCCGGATATAACCGGAGAGTAAAATTAGATATTCGGCCGGAGCCGGATACCTACATGACTCGAACAGCTCGTTGTCATTGTCACGTAGAACCAAATGACAGTTTTCTCGAGATATGTTCCAATTTTCAAGCGATGTTTCAAATGCTGACAGCTAATTTGCAGCCGTATGCTGGCCATTAAATTTTGTACAATGCTTCGGTCAAATGACTCATTCAACCAATGGGCAGTTAAACCAAAATATGATTCGGTGGTATTGTCAGCTGTCCAAGTGTCCGTTGAGAAAGCGATGCTTTTAGCTTCAGACAGCATTTCACGAAGCTTTGAGGAAATATTGTCGTAGACTAGGCACAGTGTATCTTTACTCCAGTACTTTTAAAAGTCCAATAAATCCAGGTTTCTCAACTACTTGGTAAGGTTCCATGTCAGTTGCAATCAACTTTGCTATGGCCAAGTGAATGCGTTTAGCATTATCACTATTAATATCCCACAATTTAGCTTTGTCTAAGACCTCTTTAATCCTTGGTTGCTGCTTGTGTGTGAGGCTTAACGAATCACTAAAGCTCGTAGACGTACTGGCACAGGCAGTGATACTACTTGATGCTGATTTCAATGCAGTCATTTCGTTGAATAAGTCTGGGTGTTTCGAGCGTAGATGACTAATCATATTGCTGGTTGAGAAGTCTTTAGGTTTGCCTAGTTTACCACGTGACAGAACTATTTTACAAGCATTGCAAACTGCTTTAGAGTTGTCCATTGTTTTGACATTAAAGTAACGCCATATAAGTGATGACTTTTTTATCAGCCATTATTGTTCATATTTAATTTCCTAAATGCCCTTGCAAGCCACTTTTATACCCGTGGCTTGTGTAACAAAATACTTGTAGGGGTGTGTCCTGTAGTTCAGCGCTCTAATTGACATTTCTCTCCAAGTAAACAAACTTAGTGTCATCATCTAGTTTTTACTTTCTTTTTTTTTTTTTTAAGGAGACCTCAGCTTTTTAGCTTTTGACTTCAGTTGTCGAGCTGTTTACATCCTAGGAATCCTTGGGCTTGGCATCTTTTCTTTGCCTCTTTTTTGGGCTATTGGCATCTTTTCTTTGCCTCTTTTTTGGGCTCTTGGCCTCTTTTCTTTGCCTCTTTATTGGGCTTTTTTTTTTTTTTTTTTTTTTTTCTCTTTTTTTTTTAATTCCAAAGAAGACACACAAAACATTTTTTAAATTAAAAATAATACAAGGAAAATTTCATTGAAAACATCATATCAAAGTCATATTCCAGGATTTTCAGTATGATCGCGGAGTAGGCTGCAGCGAAGATCCATAAAATGATGACAGCAGAAGTCCAATAGAATGATTCAGCAATGGTCCAGAAAAAGGTGACAGCAAAGGTCCAGAGAATGGTGACAGTAAATGTCCAGAAGTTGACTACACCCAGGGTCTGGAAGACATTCACAAGAAACTTTGAAAATGTTCCTTAAAATGAGTATTGCCAAAAATAATTTCTTCATTATTATTTTTTTTAAATTTTTTGTTTTTATAAAGATTTATGAGTTATTAAAATTCATTTTTATTTATATTATTTTTGCAACAATTTTTCCCTTAAGAACCTAAGGCAAAGGACCTTCATCCTATATCCCTAGGATTCTTTGGGGTCTGCTAGAGTTACAAAAATGTACATATAATGAAGTAATTTGGTTTCTATAAAAGTACAGAGCTCAAAGTAAGTATGTGTATGAAGAACTTAAAAGTTATTTCATTTTGGCGTATAACTCATTTTTAGATTATCTTTATTTTTTTTTATAATTATTATTATTTATTGTAATAGTGTTCTTCTTTTTTTTTTTTCCCCCTCTTTTTCCGTTTCTGTTTTTGAAACAATTTAGTAGTCCATTTGGTTCATTTTCATGAAATCCGGTCCCGTTTGGGTTGTCTTGAAATTTTGTTGATCTGGTCAAAGGGATGTAATCAAAAGAAGTTTCACCTTGCATCTTCCAGTCCTAATTGTCTCTCTTGTTGAAAGAAAATAAATAAATAGTTTACAGGTAATTTTTAGAAGTTATAATTTTTAAAGCGAATAATTGGTGTATTAGATACATACAAATGCATATTTTAAATATAAAACACACACACCCATACATTCAAACTTGTTTTCTTCATTGTTTAAATAGACTTTGTAAATTGATAATTTAGATTACAAATGTAACCTTCCAGTACATGTAAAGAAACTAAAGGAAAGAAAAAAAAAAAAAAAATATATATATATATATATATAACATATGTACATACAATGGATCAGAGTAAAAATACATTTGGGGTTAGCCTTTATATTGTTTAATTTTAAAATCAACTATATTTCTATATATTGTGTCTAAATCATTAGGGTTAAAATTGACATTTTGAAACATAGCTTTAAGTCTACTGTTGCATACTAAGTTTCTGTATTCTGATACAATTATTAAATTGAAATTTTGTATCATTTTGTGTTTGGCTATATGCAAATTATTTCAGAGGATAGATAAATTAATATTCACATAGGTTTCATAATTTCCTTCCAATAACACTCTTACAGTATTTCTGACATTACTAAATACCGAACATTCTAAATATAAATGCTTTTCATTATCACCATTAACAGATTGACAAATTTTACAAAATTTTACATCAGGTTTTTTTTTTGAAAATGGAGTCATCCCAAAGATGAGTCTGTAAGATATTTCTTTAGCCTTTGTTGCAATGTGTTTGTTATGAAGATTAGTGAAAGTGTCTTTAAAATCTGTTATATTTAAATCTTTTCCCCATTTAATCCTCATAGCTAAATTTTCTTGTAACTGTTTTTTTAATGTTGTGTATATTTCTTTATATTTCTTGTGTATTAAGGGTTCATTGCCAGGAAGAGTTCTTGAAATGGATCTATAAAAAGGATGTAAGTTTGTACCAAAATAGTGTGGAGTGTTGTTTTGTATTGGGATTAAATTGCTTAATCTCAAACCATAATAATATATTGTGAAGGGAAAATCATTTGGATTCTTAACTAGTTGACCTATGAATTTTAATGAGTGCACATATTTTAGTTTTGATGTCTTGCAAATTGATCCCCCCATCCTCTTTGTTTTGAATGATTGTAGTATGTTTGATGTTTTTAATTGTATTTTTGAAGATGAAACTTCTAATTATGTTATTTAATTGAAATATGTATTTTGTTGGAGGTTCTATAATATTGGCTAGATAGACTATCTTTGGGATGACTAAATTGTTTCTTAGAATGGCTCTACCAAAGATGGTAGAACTTGTATGCTTGTACATGTTAACTATATTGGATGCCTTAATAATAATATTTTTCCACTGGTCTTCACAGAACAAAAAAGGGTTACTATTGTATTCTATACCACATATTTTGATTCTGTTTACAAGTTTCAATGAATATTTTGTCTTAAATCTCCACCTCCCTACACCCATTATTGAGGATTTATTTATGTTAATTTTTGATCCACTGGCATGGCCAAAAAGAGTAAACTTTTTAACTATGTTATTAATATCCTTTTCAGAGGAGGGAAAAAAAGTTGTGTCGTCGGCATATGCCTTGACTTTGGCTACCGGGATGGGTCCCGGGATTTTTGTTCCTTTGATAGAAGGATCTGACCTAATAGATTCTAGGAAAGGTTCTATACAAAGGATATATAAAAAGGGGGATAAGGGACAGCCCTGTCTAACAGATCTTTGAATTGGAAAGGGTTGGCTAAGGGAATGGTTGATTATTAGTCTACTGTTGGCATTGGTGTAAATTAGTTTAATAAATTTAATTAAAAAAGGGCTGATTTTACATTTTTCTATTACTTTAAAGAGGTAGTTATGGCTGACTCTGTCAAATGCTTTCTCTTGGTCTACAGATAACAAGGAAGCGCTAGAGTTTTTTTCATGGCTGTAAATGATAAAATCTCGAATGAAGTGTGTCATTCCATCAATATTCCTGTCGGGGTGGGTGCAGTATTGGTCTTGTCCTACGAGTTGGGGAATGAAGGGTTTAAGTCGTTTAAAGATCATTTTTGTCAGTAGTTTATAGTCTGTATTGAGTAGTGAAATGGGTCTGTAGTCACTTGGAGAACTGTTATCTGTTGTTTTTTTGGCTATTAGTGTAATATATGCTTCGTTGAATTTTTCTGGAAGTTGTCCTGTTATAATAGCGTCACTATATAATCGCAGTAATAGAGGACTTATTAGGGGAAAAAAAAACGTATAGAACTCGAAAGTCAGACCGTCCGGTCCGGGGGATTTATTGTTTTGTGTCGAGTCTAATGCCGTTTTGAGTTCATCTAGAGTAAAAGGGGTCTCCAAACATTCTGCATCAGCCTGCTTCAACTGTTTGCCGTGTTTTAAAAAACATTCTTGAGCCTCCTTATTTATGGGTTCTTCCTGATAGATATTTGTGAAATGTCTCGTAAAAACATCTTTTATTTTGTCTTCGTCTTCAACTTTGGAGCCGTTTATATCAAGAACACTTGTTATGCATTTATTTGACTGGACATTTTGTTCAATTGACAAAAAGAGTTTATTAGGACCTTCCTGGCTGATATAGTTTCTACATCTAACTTCAGCTCCTTTGTAGATGTAGTTGTTTAATTCTTCCAGCTTTAAAGAGGCTTGTGTTCTATCTATTTCATCCTCAGCGTGTACTAGTGTGTGCTTCAGTTTTTCTAGTTCTTGTTTTCTCCGTGTTTGTATCAGTGTTGATATTACCTGACATTGTTGTTTTATTGAATTTTTAAGTAGTGTCCATATTTGTGCTAGGTTAACGTTTGGATTGTTTAAGTCTTGCAAGCAAGAATTGAGTGTGTTTGATATTAGTTCTATAAAAAGCGGTATTTCTAGGAGAGAGTTGTTAAATTTCCAATGACTAGTTTTCCTTTTCTTTTTTTTACTTTCCTTGCTTATTGCAACTATTACTGCCTCATGGTCTGAGTATTCCAGAGGCTCTTCCAAATGAGCTATCTTATTTATATGGTACTCCGTTGGAACATAAATTCTGTCTAGTTACGGGATAAGCTTTGTTCACCGAAGTAGTGTCCTGACCTGTGGGGTTTACTCTTCTGTACGCATCAATTATTTTAAATTCGCTCTCAATGTCTTTCAGAAAGTTATTTATGGTAGGGTTCATCTGTAAAGGAAGATTCGCCGTTGCTGTGTACTGCCTGTCTAGTGAGGACGTGATGTAATTAAAGTCCCCTCCTAGAATCAAAGTATCCCCTTTATATGTGTCATGTAATTTTCCGCTCAAGAATTCAAAAAATTCCCGTTTCTCAGTTTTTTTTGCTGGTGCATAGATGTTAGCCAGTGTAATTGTTTCATTTCTTGTTTCCACTTTTATGATGACTACTCTCCCTTTGTTATCACTATATTTGTGTACTATTTTAAACCTATCTGACACTTGAAAGATGGCTACCCCCCTGGATCTGCTACCATAACTAAAACACCCTTCCTTAAAGCCCATATCTGTTGTGTATATTTGTGCTTTGTGTTCTGTGCCCAAATTTATTTCTTGTAAAAAAATAAAGTCTGGTTTGTACTTTCTGGATAAATGAACTACGTATTTTTGTTTGTTTGTGAGTCCGTGAATGTTGAGGGTCAAAAACGTGATGTCCTCCATGATTATATATTTAAATGGGGTTGTTTGTAACTAGGGCGTATGTGTGTTTTTATGAAAATTGAAATGGTATTTAATCCCTGTAAGAATATAAAGTCCAGTTTTCGTGTTTCTATTGGGTGAACTATGTAGTTTTGTTTGTTTTTCAGGTTTCGAATGTTAAGTGAAAGGATTGTAATGTTTGCCATGGTTGTGTGTTGGTGGGTTATTGAGTTGTGTGTGTGAGTATGACTCTGTGTGTGTCAGGATCCTCCCCTTCATCAATAACTAGAGGTCCAGGAGAGCTCGGGATATCTTCCGAAACCACCATTTCTTCTCCCGTTCCCTCCCTCTCACCTCAGAGCCTTCCCCCTGGTCATCCGAGGCAGAGGACAAAGAAAGAGTTCTTTTTCTGTTTATTATGTTTGGAGAGCTAGGCTCCGATCTAGCGTGACCGGTCGTTTTCATTTTTTTGTGTGTGTTAGACAATGTGCTACTTTCGCCTTTTTTTGGGGGGGGGGGGGGGGGGGGAAAGGGTACCCTTCCCACTGTCCATGCGTTTTTCAGGTGTTGTACCTTTTTTTTTATTTATTACTGGTTGGAAACCGTCCTCATTTGTCTCGGGAGGTATAGCTATGATAGGTATAGCTTTGGTCTGCCCTTTTCCACTATCTTTCTTTAAGGCCGACGCATAAGTGGTCTTTTTTGCTTCAACGGGCCTTTCGACGTCCTTTTTGAAGCCCCTGGGGGGAGCCCTGTTGGGACATTGGTTTGACAAATGATCCTCATTTTGGCAGAACCAGCATTGCTGCCTTCTCCCCGGTGTAGTGATTAAGACCTTATAGGTCCTGGGGTCTTCTTCATACTTCAACTGTATGCAATGGGGTAGCTCGGTACCCTTGCGGAGTTTGATCCAAGCCGCCCACTTGTCACTGACCCCAAGTCTAACAGCTTCTGGTTTTGAGCCTTCTGCGGCGAGAGTGCTGAAAATCTCCTCAATTTTTTTTTTGGAGATGGTGGGTGACACCCAGTGAAGAGTCACTTTTACTCTCTCTTCCTCCAGAAAGGTAACCTCCGCCCTGAAGGTGTCCTCACTACCAAAAACCTTACCTATGATCCTGTTCCTCACCACCGGTGAGGAAACACCCAGGAACCATAGGAAAGGGTTCTCAAACCGGTACAGGGAACCCACCTCCTCCGGCCCGAGCCTCAAGGCGGCGACGATGGACGCCATCGAGGCTCGAACTGCTCCCTGTCCGGACAGTTTTAGTAGTAGAGTACCCGGTTGGTGGACCAAACCACCCTCCAGATCCTTTTTCTCTATTAAGAATGTCTTAATAGACATAGTGAGAAAAAAAAAACACTCCTCACACTCCAAAGAAGATCTCGATGAATAAAAAAAAAAACTCCAAAGAAAACACAAATAAAGAAAAAAATACTTCCAATAGATCTGATTTAAACCGTGGAAACAGAGGCCTAAAATACTGCCTCGACCTGGTAGACCTTGCCTTGGGGATCAGCGCTCTAATTGACATTTCTCTCCAAGTAAAAAAACTTAGTGTCATCATCTAGTGACCTCTAGACAGTGTCAATATGTCTTAACAATTTGCGTTAATCCATTCTGGCTTAAGAATAGTCAATGTCTATATTCTCTATCAATACATTGTCATGGATTAAACAAATAAGAAGTTGGGGGTGTTGAGTCTCTTGAGCCCTCCCTTTAAAGATACCCTTGGTCAGTGTCTGTTTGGCTTGTAGTCCTGACTCATAATTGAGACTTTAAGTAAACAAACTTATTGTCCCGGCCAATAGTATAAAAGGTGTGGCTTGTGGTCCAGACCCTTGATTGACAACCTATCTCATAATAAACAAACTCATACCAAATTAACCTTATAGAGATTTGGCTTGTAGTCCCGCCCCTAATAAAAATTCTATCCAAGTAAACAAACTCAGTTCCCTCATAAGATGTGACCTCTAGACAGTGTCAACACGTTGATATCTGGCTAAATGTGGTCAGCTGCCTATCTGTGAACTCAATGTTATGGACTAAACAAACAAAAGGAGGTGGGGGTAGCTCATCTCTACCTCTGGAGATATACCCGCACATCTAGACAGATTATCAGCGTGACGTAGTTAAGGAATATGACATGTTTACTAGACCACTCAAAGGTCAAGACAAGCCAGTGTGCCAGACATCGCTGCTACGTATGTAATACGAATTTATAATGTAAAGTCTAGTCCTCCCCCCCCCCCCCCCCCCCCAATAACAAACCTAGTTCCCTCGTGTGACCTCTAGAGAGTGCTTACGTCCATCGTATCTGACTTGGGGTCACCTGTCAATCAATGAACTCAATGTGATGGGCTAAAAAAATAAAAGGGGGAGGGAGTTGTTCATCTAGAAACATACCTGGTTACCTTAGAGGTGTGGCTCTTGTAGTCCAGACCCCCCCCCCCCCAAAAAAAAAAGATTAACTACTAAGTAAACAAACTCAATTCCCTCGAAAGGTGTTACCACTAGAGAGTGTCTATACGCTGACATTAAACCTACGTCCATTGTATTTAACTTGTGGTTACCTGCCTATAAAAAACTCAATGTGATGGACTAAACAAATAAAAGGGGGTGGGAGTTGTTCATCTCTACCTCTGGAGATATACCCGCACAGCTCGACAGACGTCTGGTCAGCATGACGTAGTTAAGGAATGTAACATTTTAACATGTTAACTAACTTACTCAAAGGTCAAGACAAATTGTAAAAAAGTGCCAGCCATTGCATCTCTGTATGTAAAGCGCATTTATGATGTAAAGTTTCATCTCTATTTATATTAAGCTATTAACATGCCTTGTCTTTATAATAAACGATGTTTGGTGCATATTTATAATAGCTCTACTTTTAAGCACATTATTTTGTTTTCATATAAACATTAATACATTCTATAACAGACAGTAGTGGAACGAGGTCCACTTTATGCATATTAAATAGGTGTATTTCTTATTATCCGGTTTACCATCCGGTAGGGATATCCGACAGGAGCCGGATAGCACCGGATAGTAAAAAATGCCGGATATTCGCCAGAAGCCGGAGCCGAAGGGACTATTCGGTGCACCCCTAATATAAATAATTAGTATATATTATTAACATAAGTAATAAATTCGTATACAAATTGTGTTTAATTGTATACTAAAATTCGTCGATCGCTCCCACCGCCCCTACCGCCCTACAAACAGACGCCCTCAGATAGACAGAGAATAATTGGGGACTGGTTAAGAAAAAAAAACAACTTTTTCTTAAAACACCAATAATTCTAATCCAATGTTCCCTTAGTGAGCACAGCAATCGGTTAAATGTCTGAACTTTCTCTGTCCCCCTAACACGTTTGCTTTCTCACACTAGTGAGATACAATCAGTGGCGTCTCCAAGTTGAGGTGCAAGGTGACGATAACACGCATGAGGTCATTCAAAAAAAGAAAAAATTCTTTTAGGAAAAAAAAAGGTTTTATTGAAATTGTTTCATTTTGGGACGAATCGCTAACCCCAAGCTCTGGCTCTAAAACACAACCACACTCCTCCAGTCCAAGTCACACACACATACACTCAGTACAGAAGCCATGCTCAGGATAAAAACTAGGACATTCCCGTGAAAGGTAGCCGACTTCCCCCCTCCACAAACACAAACTCACACCCACACTGCATTACCCACACACCTTCATCTTACCTTCCCAAAGCTCCCCTCGTCTTTCATTCTCTCCCTCTCTCTTTCTATCTCGGCCCAAACTGTAGTCAAGGTCACATTGTATCTCCATGCGATAAATTAAAAAAAAAAAAATCCTTTCAGTAAAATACTTCCCTAGGCAGTGTCCCTACACACCCCTCCCCCCGTCTTGTGTCCTGTTGACGTGGTGTTACGTAGGTCACCACTTATTTTGTTCCCAGACTTTATGGAGCTTGTTATAGGTACGTCAATAAGAACTGGATTAGTTCTAGGGCACAGTTAAGTGGATACCAAACTACAGTGGATCTATTAGCTCTATATACTGTGTATGTAACTTCTTGCATGCGTTTATTCCGTTACTAAGCCATATTTGAATAATTTCTCATCAATTCGACTTATAAGATCTTAGTCTCTATCTATCTATCTATCTGTCTGTCTGTCTGTCTGTCTGTCTATCTATCTATCTCTCTCTCTATCTATCTAATCTATCTATCTATCTATATCTATCTATCTATCTATCTATATTTATCTATCTGTCTGTCTTGTCTATCTACCGCCCTATTTACCTACCCACCAACCCATATATTGAGACACTTCTGTCATAAACTACATTACTACGCTCGTGAGACACTTCTGTCTTAAACTACATTACTACGTTCGTGAGATACTTCTGCTTTCATTTACTATTTGTCAGTGACCAAAGTCCTCATCTCACTGGCCACTTTAGATAGGTCACGTGTTGAGTTGTAAATGCTGTAGATGTAGCCTGGGACGTTATATACTTAAAGAAATTGTACTGTGAAAAAAAAAAGAACAACCAAGTGTTAGACAATGTAAGGTATGAAATCATTGGTACAACACATGAGATCATCTCAATCAATGATTTAGGGAGAAACTTTATAAAGCTTCCGGAAACAATTGAGCATATGGTGAGTTAGAATACAAACAAACCTTTATTGTGATAATTAGCCTGCTTGAAATATAATGTAACATAGTCAAGCTTTGCAAAGTTCAGCAAAATATGTTCGTTAAGAGGTCACAAAATAAAGAAACAGTAAACATAAAGTAATTAAAATTTATTTTTTGTATCACGGACCTATACATTTGTATTTCATTGTACATTATACATGTAATTTTATATTAATTTTTTTTGTTACATTGTATGCTGGGACAGGGAGGGTAAGAGGTAACTTTGATCTTGAAACCTGTCAGAACAAAGTGTGTATATACTTTTGAACTAAATGTTTATTATAACTTACCTATGAACTTCGGTATCCTTTAAAATGTGTAGGATGACATTTTTTTTTAAAAAAGGGGCAGAATTTGTATATTTATAAAATACGTTATCCAGTAATCCTCAACCTTATTCAACCTACGGACCAATTTAATTTCCCACACTCGTGTCGAGGGGCCACATGGCCAAAAAGTTTTAAAAAAAGAAAAGCGACATGAAATGGACCTGAAAGTATTTTACTAAAAAACCCGCGGGTCTAGTATTTACATTGATAAATTGTGATATTTGAAGTTAATATTCAATCTACTTTTTCTACGTTGTGGAAAATAAATGGCTTTAGTTCTCTACTCTACAACATGGTAGCTAGACTTAACACTAATTCATTTTCTTGTGTCTTTTTTTTTTTTTTTTTGCATTTCTCTAGCAAGTCTAAACCCTAGGGCCAAGGTCCTTATCTTTAAGACCTCCTACAAGTAACAATTAGCATTGCAGAGTTCAAACTCTTTCAACCATAACTTTCAAAGTTTAAATGGTCGCCTACAGTCTCGAAACGACTATGAATCAGTTCAAAGCAATGAGATGAATGCCTGGGCATTAGCTGTGGTCGGAGCGATGTCACTAACACAGCCGTTCTCCTACGCCGCACAACTTATTTGTTCAAAAGGATGGAATGTGCTGATATAGTTGACAACACTGTGTGCTTAAAGCTACCTAAGGTTTACCTCCCGATTTTCCTCCCGAAGTCTTTTTTTTTTTTGGGCGGGGGGTATGGCCGCAAATTACAATAGGTTTGAATTCTGAATTTCTCTTCTCCTAGACAAGGGTAATGAGTCCATTCTGGACGTAACTAAAACTGATTTAGGCGCCATTTGCTAGTCATAGTTCCACACGTGAAAGCCAGGAGTTAGAATAGTTGAGACGCGAACCATTGGAAGTATTTTATAGGTAGTGGAGTGTTTATATCCATTACCACTTCGGTCCATAAAACCCTTAGGGGACCGCAAAAACAACCGTACGGCACCGCAGTAACAACCTTACGTCACTACAATAACAAACTTATGGGACCAAATTAACAAACTTACGGGACCACATTGACATACTGACGGGACCACAATAACAACCTTACCGGACCGCAAAACAAACTTACGTCACCACATTAACAACTAAGCTTAGTACGTCTTTAAATGTGTTAGTATCAAAGTTATTAATGTCATTATAGTCTTGGTTGTTTTTCAAACATTAGAAGAAAACAATTTTTTTATCTAGAGTTGCCACTTTGTCATTTGAATTTCATAAAATCTAAAATGTTTTTTTGATAATTTATTTCCTTGTTTTTTGTTTTAAATATATTTACTTTGTAATAGGCTGTAATATGTAAAGTAACAAATAAATGGACAGTATTTCTTGAATGTTCGGTATCTAAGAGGTGGGCTTAACGTTTATTACAAAGCTTATATCAACTTACTCTGTTTGTACGTCAGTCTGTCTGTCTGGTAAAAGGTTTGGTATACGTTGCTTCTCCCACACCCTTTCAAGTTGAAACTTTCTTCCAATCTTCAAATACATATATAAGCCATGAGTCAATAAACAAAATTAACCAATTAGTCAATTTAACTACTGGTAATTCATTTTTTTGGTTTTATATCAAAAAAGGAAATTAATCCTTCAGTATACATTTGAAATGGCTAAATATGTAGGGTTTAGTCCCAACAAATTATTGTTCACATTATATCTGCCATACCCATTCTCGGATCACATTAACTGTCAAGTACGCTTTGTCCATATTTAGCCCGCCCAAGGTCTGCCGACTAGCTCAGCTAGCTCGGAAAATTTCCATCATGCAACAAACTTATGTTTTGGAGTGAATGTGATTGGTTAGAAATATTAATTATTGTACGTTGAGCTGTATTTATTGGTCAGATTGTTTTACCAAGCGGCAAAGAGATATTAGTCACATGGCAAACGCCCAAAGCTCTGAAAAACCGCCAGTTTCGTGTTGTAACTCAAAGGAAGATGACATGATCATATTATTGTGTAGATCATTTAAACTAGTAGAAATTTAATTTGTGTTTTATTCTATCACAGTATATCATTGTAATTATATGTCAAAAGCTTTTCTAAGTTCTGAATTAAAGTATTTGTATTTGTCGAAGAGAAGTTTCTTCATTGAATTTAATAATAACATAACTAGATAGTCTTATTGACTAGCAACTTCTAGATGATCCTCTTATCAACAGACGATTTCTAAATCCTCGGCAACCACGATCATTGATTGTGCAATATAGATCAAGATAATCTTCAACGTGACATCTAGCACCATTGATGATCGTGACATTGGCACCTCCGAAATTCGATGAAGATCATCTAAAGATCATCAAAAAGATCATCAAATTTTTTTTTCAAGATCTAAGGAAAAATTTTCAAAACTTCGTCAATTACATAACTTCGATTTTTTTCAACTTGAGAATAGTTCTGTGTTCAAAGGTCAGTTTGGTTATCGATATCTTATCTTATCATAGATATAGATCTAGATCTACGATCGAGTTTTTACTTTAATTCTCGAGATCTAATATTATTATTGTGTATTGGCATTGGCAATAAGACCAATAACATTCAACTGGCACGATACATAAGCCCAGTAATATTTAGCTGGCATAACATAAGCCCAGTATTATTTAACTGACGCAGTAGATAAGCCCAGTATCATTTAACTTGGATTATTATTATAGATAAGCCCAGTAGCAATTACCTGGCACTATAATTTATCAAGTAGACATTTTTCTACTATTACATATCAATGTGGCGAGGTTTTAATATATTAAAAGTGATTTTTGATTCGTTACTCTAGGGGAAGTAATTTTGAGTTTCCCCGCTCACATAAGTAAATATTGAACAGGCACACTACGAGCAACAATTAGAACAAATGAACTGACTATATGTTGAATAAAAATATACAAATTTATTTAACAACAACAATATCACTACTAGCTTGGGTAGTGAGTTAACAATGATTCAGGTGGATTAATTTCATCATTGATTGCATATGAAGGAGTGGATAAGTGTTTCTATTTTGTGTTCTTAACTTTCTATGCTGGTCGGTTGGCCGCTGGGCTTGTCTGATAGATGCGGGAAGGACTCGGTGCTGAATCTTCTTGTAGAGTGGTGAGGCTTGAGTTGAAAAGGAGTATGTCTGTAGCGAAAGGTGGGAAGGGTATTCTCAGGACCGTACGTAGTGGGCAATGGATATTGGGCAGTGGACAGCTGGAGCCTGGACTGGGCAGTTTAAGCTGGGCAGTAGGCGCTGAACACTGGGCAAGTATCTGGGCACTGGACCGTAGGCAATGGATAGTGGGCACTGGGCTTTAGGGCCATGATGTTATGATCATACAAGTAAACAACAGGTTTAACCTTCGAACTTCAATATTATATAAAACAAAACAAAATAAAGGAGATAACCCAAGAAAACGTTTAAAAGTGAACAAGAATATATGCAGATAAAACCAACATAAAAGAAGAGAGTTGCATACATCTCTAGTGGGGGACAACGTTATAGACATCATTTATACTTAACGGGGAATATATGTAGATATACAGGGGGGGGGGGAGGGAATGATATGATCGTAGATTAAATCTTATTCACAACATAGCGGGATTGAATAGAAGTAAAATTATAAAGACTGTAAATGCCATAGACAGATGTGGTATATCACATGCCGTCACTAAAATAAGCTGACATGTTATACAGCGAAACATTTAGATGGATCTAGTAAGAGAGTACACGATTCGGAATCTTGTAAAAGACCCGATCGCTCCAGTAGATCTAGATTAGAACATCTCAACGCTAGGTTGAGGAAAATAATAAAATAATTAAAATAGGCGACAACATAGCCCATCGACAATAAAATGTGTTGAAGATAAAATAAAAGGTTACATACTTACATAGTATTAATAAATGCACAAAATAATACACATATAAAGATTTATATAAACAAGAGCAACCTACCACGGTTGTTTAAACTACAGGCGGCTTTACGAGAGAACCTAAGTTCCAGCCTCGCCTATTAAATATAGAAATCTGTCTGGCGGGTGTGAGCGTGGGTTGGAGCCCGCGTCCCCTCTTATATAGATTGGGACTCGAACTCATTAGCATAGCCAGAGGTGCCGGGCCAATGGATTTGGGGTAATTTGAATTTTAAAATAATATTTGTGCTTGATCCAATGGGATTAAAGTTACTAAATTTCTAAAATTACCACTGTCCCAAACCGATGTGTGCCCCACCCTGTTTGTGTGTGTGTGTGTGTATGTGTAGCATAACGACCGCAGTCCCACGCGGGAATGGTCGAGGGATGTTGACCTGCTGACCCTTAACCCGCCATCTTGGTATGAGTCATAGTGGAAAGTTTTGTCCCTTCCATATTACGCGATCCGGTGACTCAGCCCATACCAAGGGCGGGGTGACCTGGGGGGGGGGGGGGAAATTTTTGGACTGGCTTCCCGCTTCCTACTGTTTTTAACATTAGATTCTAATTTAATAAAGCGAGACACTACATGTTGTAACTATTATTAGGGTGTTGAGTTTATTATGTCAATTGGATCTAACTTCTCTCTCAAACGTTTAAGCACAAATGAAACTTTTATAAGCAAGTGTTTACGTATGGTCACAGTCAAGTCAATCGTACAACTAACAATCCATTCATTCAATGAGTCTACAGACAACATGGACTCATATCTTATTAGATTCGAGGAATTAGCAACAACGTCTGGCTTACCAGAAGACCAGTGGTCAAGTTACCTCCTTAGTTTACTGACAGGAAAAGCAGTTGACATTTGTTCGCAGTTGTCGGTCAACGAGCGCAGTGACTATCATGATATCAAGGAAGCTTTATTACGTCAATACGGAGCAACCTCAGACAATTACAGAATGAAATTCTATAGCTCAAGACCAAAACAAGATGATGATCCTCAAATTATCGTTTCCAACATTACCATGTGGTTCGACAGATGGATATTTCTTGCTAAAGTGGAAAACACTTATCAAGCTAACAGTTAACATATCATCAATGATAACATCACACATGCTCATTCAGAAGACATCCAATCTTATATAATTGAAAGAAGTCCTTCAGATATTCCAACTTTAACCAAAATCATAAGACAATATAAAGCTGCTTATCCAAACAAGCCAGTCAAACCAGCAGCAGACGAAAACTCTGTCTGTTTTTCACAAGACAAAAGAAATTCACAGAATACAAAGTATGACAAAATAATTTGCAACAGATGCAACAATATAGAACATTTTGCTTCTCAATGCCGCACCAAGATTATAGAATGTTCACATTGTTATATGAGAGGGCATCAAGTTCATGAATGCAGAAGGAAACAGTTCAACACCGGCAATCCATACCATGGAAAGCAATCTACAAGAAATCAAAGATATAATGAAAGACCTCGTTCCAGAAGCCACTCTCAAGATTCTAAACCACGCTATGTATACAAGAAGAACTTTTCTACCAGAAATGACAGAGCGGAACATTCAACCATGACTGTCATAGCAAAAACAAATAGTCTTAAATTTTATCCAGGTCTGGTAGGAAATCAGAAAGTACAGGTGCTACGTGACACCGGAAGCACATCTATGTTAATCAAGGAACGTTTTGTCAAGCTAAACCAACTAACAGGCAAATTAGTTTAAGCCACTGCATTCAATGGCACTGTTAGCAGTCTACCTGAAGCTATGATACACATTACGACGCCCATCTTTAGTGGTCCAACCGAAGCCTTGGTTGTTCGCAATTTACCAGTAGACTTAATCATTGGCAACATTGAAGGAGTCAAAGACTGCACCCCACAAGAACTTTTAGAGTGAGCAAATAACATTGAACTAAGTCGAGAATGTTATGCTGTAGTAACCAGATCAATGACCAAACCAAAAGAACATTTCGAATCCGAACGAGCAAGCCAAAATGAATCAATTCCTAAGACACAAGTACAGACCATTCAAAATGAAACAGAACCAGTAATCAGTGCATTACCTGACAATGACAATGTATTGCCACAATTCCAGCATGATGAATTCAAATATGAACAAAAGATCGATTCATCATTGCAAAGACTTTACAAGAAGGCGCAAGCAAACAAACAATCAAAATTCACAGATGAACCATACCTTCAAAATAGTGTTCTTATGAAGAACAGTCAAAATAAAAATAAAACAATACAACAAGTAATAGAAATATTTGCAACATATTTGCAGCAGGACATAATCTTCCACATGCAGGTCATATGGGTGTAACCAGAACAAAGAAAAGAATCCTTCAAGAATTCTATTGGCCAAGCATCATCACAGATGTCAAGAAATATGTAAGCTCTTGCCATGTTTGCCAAATGAAACGTCTCAAAGGCAATACAATACAATCAAGTCAAGCCACGAAGTTGATAAGCAAGCCAACATGGACATCCCTACTCATTGATTGCCCATCCCTACCTATCACAAGTCCATCCCCATCTCCCACATGTCCATCCTTAACCATTGGCAACAAAGACTCTATATCTCAAGTCTTATACAAGAATTCAAGAACACTATCCTTTAGTGCTGCACTATACAGAGACAATTTATACGACAAACAAGATAGACTATGTAACAATGCAAATATCAAAGAATCCACAATACAACCAGATTGAAACTCATCAGAGACAAAAACAGCATGTCAGCAAGATAATCTTCAACGTGACATCTAGCACCATTGATGATAGTGACTTTAACATTTTAGACAACTTTTTTTTGTACCTAACTAAGCATTTGAATCAATTTAAAAAATTAAACAATTCGTAAAATAATTATTGATCAAAATTTTTCGTTTGATATCGGTGTGACGATACGAAACTGGCATGCAAATGTTCATTTGAGTTGTTCCCAGCAAATCGTGGGAAACCTTATTTTTAACTTAAGCAATTATTTTTTTGTCCATCCATAACTAATTTCTTTTAGGATTTATCTCCCCTCGCACTGTTTCTCACGGGACGTCTCTCGACGTAAAACATTAACTAGCTTCTCTAGGGCTAACTTTTAATTTTTGACCGCTGTACAGGTGACCAACTCACAATGGTCGCGGCACCAGCGCTACACGCAGCGGCCTAATAACTTTTCACACCTATATAGTATTGTTAATGCAGCTATGGTTGTCTACAATTGAAGCCATAGTTATTATATTTGATTTGTTATGTTTCATCCATTCCTGTATCTTAGTAATTGATGTAAACAATAACCTTTCGTGAATCTAAGTACTGTCTAAGAATTTATATCACAGTGCTCTAAACTTACAGAGCACATAAGGATGTAATTAATACACATTCCTATTTTATATCACTCATACATATCATTATGTCTCACACCCTGGTGAACTTATAGTTCCTTGAATGAATACAATTTTGATTAATTATATCAAACCCTTATTACTGTAGCCCTATCCCTAGCATTTTACTTTCATCTTATCCTTTAGTATATAATATGCTCATTCCCCATTTTACTATAACTGATTGCTTATCGTCGTAATCAAATTTAATGGATGAATCTTGACTAGTATTTATCCTACCTTGTATGATAACACATTTATTGTGGTTATCTTACTTGTATTTTTTTTGTTATTGAGTTATATAAGTGCTTTAAGATTTTATACAGAATTGTCTTAAATGCTTTATTGTGATTGATACAAATGCCTGCATCTGATTGATTGCAAGGCATATGGGAATCCCTGCTCAATGCCTTTAGGAGGTTCCTAATTGTCTGTCTTATCCCCAGCCTGGTTGCTACCCCTGGTTGCTACACACGATTGCTACACCCGACTGCTATAACTACCAGATCTCCACCCAAAGCTGTTACCGGAGCAGACCACACCAGATACCCCCCCCCCCCCCATTACATACCTGTTTGCAAGAAGGCGTTGCCTACTGTCCATAGCCTTAAAATATTGCCCAGTGTCCACAGTGTCTTATACTGCTCAGTATCATCTGCCCAGTACCCGGCCCAAACTGTCAACTGCCCAATAGCTATTGCCTAATTCCGACTGATTAGAGCAACCTTCGCTGCAGAAGATAAACTGGTGTTGAGTTAGCACGACTCTCTACGAGCTAGAGATCACAGCTGAGAGATCGTTCTACTACTAATTAGTCTGTAGCACCAACCTCCTTTACTGCTAAACAGGCAGCGGCCTCACCCTAGAGCCAGCTTGCCTACAGCATAGAGACTATCCCGAGCCGACGTCGTAAAATAGAGCCGGATGACTCATCATTCTGAGTGCCAGTCCTACGACCACCAGAAGACGACCCACGGGCTAGCAGCCAAGAATATAAGTACGGTAGTCAAGGAATAGGAACACTCTACTCTTCCAATAACTCACCAATTAGCAATCTATGATGAGCAGTTATGTTAGATATTAGCACCTTCATTTCATTTCTCGATTCTAATTTTATTTGATCATTTATCTTTTGTAAACTTTCACTTGTTAAACTATTTTTTATTTATAAACGTATAATATTGGTCTGTTCTTACTATTAGTTGCGGTGTGCCTATAGAAAATGTACATAAATTAATAAAATTTCCCCTAGACTTAAATAAACAAGCCAAATATTAACTAATTAAACATCTCGTCACAATCGGAAAAAGGATATGACTTTTACATTATTCGGACTCAGATATTGTTATAAATGCGGATTTCTCCCTCTTTAGATAAGATGGAGATGTCTATGTGACGTCCCGAGTGACATCTCATTGTTTAGAAAATAAGGACAGTTTTACCTAGATCAAATCAGGTCAGCGTACCCACGCTTAAATGCCAGAAAGACGCCGATTAAAACTTAATTCAAGGCTACAGCAGGGAAACATAATTTTAACGTAAGTTAAATTACAAAAAAACAATTAAAAGGAAAATTAAATGTAAACGGGTCAAGGAGTCAAGGATGGGTATTGAGAGTGTCATGGTTCTTTATTCTAAGGAAAGATATAAAAGGAGGAGTGTTAGCTTGAGAGGGAGAGAGCTAAAAAGTTAGACTTGGAAGTCGCTAGTTTATAAAAGTAAATAGTTACTCATTTTAATGATCATTTTCATTGAATCCTGTATCTGTTTTATATATTTTTGTACATACATTTATTGTTTCAAGTTCAAGTTTACATTAATTAAAACACAAGAAAAACATATCAGCACTTTGTTACTTCATTGATTATTAAAGTGTTTGGACCTGCGTATGTCACAAGTTTATATGATCAAGATCTTCAAGTCAAATAAACATAATAAACACGTGACAGTCTACATATAGGTGTAATACAAATTAGCGCCAGCCGCGTGTAAATCTTATTACAATTATTGAATGCATAGCCCATCTGCCCTTGTAGCGTAATAGTTCAACATTATTTGCAGTCAAACAATTCAAGTTTTACAATTTTGAACTTTGAATGGTCTAAAATATTATGATATCGGATTTTCACTATCTTTTCTAGTTTACGAGATCTAAATGGGACAGACGGACGGACAGACATTCCTCACAAAACTAATAGCGTCTTTTCCCCTTTCGGGGCCGCTAAAAATCCTTTATACATAAAATTATAAACTATATAAAAATTTCCTAATAGAGAGGCCCTGAATGTACATTAAACGGTCAGACCCGCCATATAATTATAAAATTTGAAAGTTGACTTTGTAAAGAAGACTACCAGATCACTATTCATCCACTTGAAAATATCTCGATTCTAATAGTATCAGACATGACTATAAGTTAAGGCTTAATTATTAATTACAAATGATAGTTTCTGTATGGTTTGGCACCTAAGTTGGTTTAGTATTTATAAAAACTAATTGGGTGACACAGTATGCTTAAGTTTAAATTACTGATACCATAAAACAGTGTCTTTGATTCTGAAGATTGAGGGGGAGGGAAGTATTGTTGTGACTAAGCAGACCTAGTTGCGACCTGCATAATTTTGCCGTATTTGATACAGACAAAGCCGTTTTCTGCCGGAGGTCTATTTAAGTTCTCTTTTCGTCAACTGCGCCTATCTTCGCAAAGGAACATCGTTGGGTCTCAAATATGTATATCCTAACGACTTTCAGAGTCCATTTGCTGCCAGATTAAGTACCCCTGGGAAAGTGTAATTATTAAATGGCGATAATTATCAAGGCTCTTATACTTGTCATCATCGTGTCAATTAGCTTGGCGACGAGTCATTTTTTTATCAAGTACTACAAGTAGGTACACAGTGTTGGATGTGAGGAAATACAATTGAAATGATATCTATCTATCTATCTTTTTACCTACCTACCTACATACCTATCTATCTATCTATCTATCTATCTATCTAACTATCTTTTTACCTACCTACCTACATACCTATCTATCTATCTATCTAACTATCTTTTTACCTACCTACCTACATACCTATCTATCTATCTATCTAACTATCTTTTTACCTACCTACCTACATACCTATCTATCTATCTATCTATCTATCTATCTATCTATCTATCTTTTTACCTACCTACCTACATACCTATCTATCTATCTATCTATCTTTTTACCTACCTACCTACATACCTATCTATCTATCTATCTATCTATCTAACTATCTTTTTACCTACCTACCTACATACCTATCTATCTATCTATCTATCTATCTATCTATCTATCTATCTATCTAACTATCTTTTTACCTACCTACCTACATACCTATCTATCTTACTATCTATCTATCTTTTTACCTACCTACCTACATACCTATCTATCTATCTATCTATCTATCTAACTATCTTTTTACCTACCTACCTACATACCTATCTATCTATCTATCTATCTATCTATCTATCTAACTATCTTTTTACCTACCTACCTACATACCTATCTATCTATCTTTTTACCTACCTACCTACATACCTATCTATCTATCTAACTATCTATCTATCTTTTTACCTACCTACCTACATACCTATCTATCTAACTATCTATCTATCTTTTTACCTACCTACCTACATACCTATCTATCTAA